>CM057341.1:615906287-616333807 GCA_030015575.1 Agapanthus africanus | reverse complement strand
AAGCATACGATAGCGCCGGTTTTCAAGTTAAGAAAAATTTTCTTTTCCGTATTTTAGCCTCGGAAAGACGGCTGGGGTGCTACCGTAGACTTACATGCAAGCTGTACATGTAGCTTTGTCTTATGTGTGTATATATCTGTCACTGAATGGTACAATACCATATAGGTTCATAGGTAACAAGAATGTAGCATGACAAAGTATACTACTATCATATGCGCCAACGCATAAGAATTAATGACCCCACGTCAATGACAAAACAGTACCACATAGGTAATTGTAGCCCCATCTATGTAAGTGAGTATACATGTAAGTATGTATACACGGTGTACATGTAAGTATGTGTGCATAGCAAGGCATATGTGTAAGCATGTAGGTATACAGGTATGCTATATGTCATATGCACAAAGTAAATAGAGATCATGTCTCAATGTCCCTAAACAATACAATATCACATATGTATAGGTGTTGTGCGTGTCATGGCAATTTTTGACGGTGTGTTTTGGTAGTCTACGGTAGCGCCCGCCCGTCTTTCAGACGCCAAATGCGGAACAAAAACTTTTATAACTGGCGCTATCGCATACTATAACCCGGATCTGCCATTAACACTAAACTAACAAACTACAAAGTCGGTAGAAATGTTATACCGAACAATCCGAGTCCTTCGTTCTTTAACATCATCCCACGCTCCGTTCGGCTGCTCCGATATCCTGCTCCTCGTCGAGGTGGCACCACATCTACGGATCTTTAAACGGGCTTCCGCCACTGACCGAGGCAACTCGGTCATCAAGTTTGCTAAAAGAGATAACCAAGATTGATGTAGAGAATGAGTAGCACACTTTGTCTCGCTTCATCCAAAACCATGGATGAACGGTTAATGAAGTTGCCTTTTGGATTGAGTGAAATGAGAAATGAGCAATCTAATTTCCATGAAACCAAAACCATAATCTGTTTCTTTTGCAAATCAATCATCATTTTCCCACAAGGGGCCAGCCACTACTTGAAGAGGTGGGGGGATGAGTGTAGGAGAGGGGGTAACCATTAGCACTAAAGGAAAAGAATGAGGTCAAAGATAACACCTTGCATATTCATTAATGCATACAACGAATCATCTAACCTAGTCATCATTCATTAAATGAACAATTAATGCACTAATGAGCCATGAAGCCTAGTCACCATCTAGAAGCTTCTAGAACCTTCCACACTCATGACTCACATCAAGAAAAGATAAATCCGTATTTAACCGAATGTTAAAGACGGGTGATAGAAAACTGGCAACTTCCAAAGTGATCCCGAAACGAATTTCAGGATAACCCCGTAACTGTATAAACATTCCCGTATTTGTATTACGACCGAATACAAATGTAACTGAGACAAAGATTATTATATCTACAAAGTATAATACATGGATCCGGCTTAAACCAAAGCCCACCAGTATTATCTTCCGAAATATGACACGTGCGTAACGCACGTGCATTTTCCGAACCCTTCCATAAAACCATACGGCCTCTACAACGTTTCGCTCGAACTTGGGAAACTATCTGTGGGGGACTCTAATGACTCGTCAGTTACCCTGGCAGTGGGGTTTTAACCACAAGCACGTCTGTGGCACTAGCAGTGCGTAACGGCTGCCCATGTACTGACCTCAAGGGTAGCCAATGAGCGAACTCATCCTGAAACCTTACCGAGCCAACTAGTGACAATATACATACAGTCCGGTCCGTTCGTCTATGAGTATCGCATATCGGCCTAGGGGGCTGGTAACGTCAGACCCCCAATAGCAGTATAAGTCGTGTCAGAGTGTAGCCCAGAACACCCTGAAATACTATTGGAGTACCTACCAGTAAATTTCTGCCACGGCCGAGGGCTTGTGTGTAATAGCTCTCCTAGACACAGCGTGATCTCACCCCAATACCAGGAGAGACGAATCCCCTGCCGATCCGCTCACTTGCCTCCATGTGGCTCGGGACTGTACCCAAAAAAGACCCGTTTTGCACGACTCCTTTGAGCCGTGGTAGGGTAGAAATCAAAAGCACAGTAGGAACTCACATGAGATAATTGACAACCTCAGGTCGATGAACTAACCTGTACACATGTCACCAGGGAACTTGCTATCTGACGCTAGGTATAAATACCAACTAGCAGGTTCCCGGCGAGTCCTGTCCGGTGTACTCATAACCAAATGAGCACCTGTATACATCTTAGGTGATCCATCTGACACCAGTGGGTTGTGAGACCGGCCACCGCCCCTCGTCGGGGTCTCGACTGTATACACTAGTCCACTCCGGAGTATCGATGCCCTGTCTCGAAACTGCCACGACTACGGACCACAATTAAGATGTGCTTATAGACTACCCAACTCTCACGTGTATGATCGCCATCATACTGTTGGTAGGTCAAGCAAGATCCTAAGTGCTCTATCAACGAGTAACAGTGATCAGTCACCTGAACCTGTGTAAGTGCACGGCGGCGCTCCGGCCGTCAATCCGACGCCGGAATGCGGAAGCGATGCTTAACTTTAACTTTTCAAACCGGCACCCACCGCGCACTATAAACCCGGATCGTGCCATTAAACTAGTCCTGGCTAACTACAAGATGGGATTGAGAAATATACCATGTGATCCGTGTCCTCCGGTCTTCTCGTCGTCGTCCCGATCTCCCCGCGGAATCTCCGGTCTCCACCTCGTCGCCGGAAGGGCACCACGTCGCCGCTTATTTTACGGGCTCCCACCTCTATACCGAGGCAACTCGGGCACGAATCTGGCGAGTCGACGTGCCCAAGATTTGCTGTAGAATAGTGTAGAACTCTGTCTCATTTAGGGGTTATAGGAGGTTGCCATTTTGGTGGAGGAAATGAAGTAGTACTTTTTGGAGATGAAACTTGGGATTTTTGTGAAGCCAAAAGACCAAAAATCCCCACCCAAAAAATGGGCAGCCCCTCCCTCATGCTTGGCCTTCCATACTCATGGGAGAGGAGAGAATGAGAGAGGTGTGAGTGAAAAAGGATAACCACAGAATAATGCAAGTGAGAGGATATGGTCATCATGCAAGAATCATCATCGCTAGGCAAAACCATACTCCATTAACTAATCAACAACCATGATTGCTACAAAAAGTCAAGCAATCATGAACCATGGAAGGTCAAGGGATGGGGCTCCATCATGAAACCATCATGATCCAACAATATGCAAAGTCCCCCTTCCAAATTTCTTATTTGCACAAATGCAAATAAGCCCTCCTCCACCAAACTTCGTCAATGAAAGATACAAAGAAATATGGCCGAAACGGAAAGCAAACTGGCAACTCCAGAAAACTGGGTCCCGTAATAAATTACAGGAAAACCCCGATACTGTGTATAAACACCCGCATCTGTATTCCGACCGAATACAAATGCAATGAGACAAAATCTACACTGTACAATACTAGGATCCGCCTTAAACCAAAGCCCGCTAGTATTAACCGTCCGATCCTGATCCGTCCAATACCGCACGTATCTGATCGAACCCTGACATATCTCCATACGGCCTCTACAGCGTTTCGCCCGAAAACTTGAGCAACTGAATGTGGGGGACTCTAAAGACTCGTCAACACCTTGGTTGTGGATTTAACCACTAGCAAGTCAGAGGTATAAGCCAATACATGACGGGCTACCAGGTATTGACCAAAAGGGACTTCGATGAGCGAACTCATCCTGACACCCTACTGAGCCTGTCAGTGACAATATCCGTACAGTCCGGTCCCGTTCGTCTATGAGCATCGCATGCGGGCCTAGGGGTTGGTAAAGTCAGACCCCCAAAAGCGGTACAAGTCGTGTCGGAGTGAAGCCCGGAACACCCTGAGATACTACTGGAATACCTACCAGTAAATCTCCTGCCTTGGCCAAGGACTTCGTGTAATGGCTCTCCTAGACACAGCGCGACCTCACCCCCAATACCGGGAGAGACGAACCCCCGAAGATCCGCTCACTGCCTCCATGTGGCTCGGGACTGTACCCAACTAAAACCTGTTTGCACGTCTCCTTTGACCGTGCTAGGGTAGTAATCAAAGTACAGTGGGAACTCACACGAGACAAATGTCGATCCTCAGGTCGATGAACTGACCTGTACACATATCACCAGGGAACTGCTATCTGACATCAGGTATAAGACCAACTAGCATGTTCCCGGCGAGTCCTGTCCGGTGTACTCATAACCCAATGAGCACCTGTATACATCCTAGGTGAACCAACTGACACCAGTGGCTTGTGAGACCGGCCACCGCCCCTCGTCGGGGTCTCGAATGTATACACTAGTCTACTCTAGAGTATCGATGCCCTGTCTCGAAACTCCCACGACTAGGGACCTTTTAAGGATGTGCTTATAGACAACCAGCTCTCACGTATATGATCGCCCTCATACTGCTGGCAATCAAGCAAGAATCCTAAGGGGCTCTATCAACGTGTAATAGCGACATGTCAGGTCATCTAAAGCAGTACACGATGATAAAGATAAACCAGATAGCATACTATCATCTTGAGTAAAACTGTCCTACCGGGATAGGTCATCCCTCAATCATTGCAATCACGTGCCTGTGATCCAATAATTGACTCTGAGGGCACTATCTCCAACAATCTCCCACTTGCACTCAAGGCTAATTATTGCGATGTCGCATACTCACAGCCCGTGTGATACCGAACACCCAACTCCTCTACTAGTCAGTCTCACAAAGCTCGTTTGCGAAACTATTGCGTTCGAGGAATAGCCTCAGTGAGTGGATCCGCTCTGATGTTTCTTTCTATTTCTCTCTATATCTCAAGTTCGCGGAGAAAGCCATCTCCCGAAATGAGCAATACCTGTCTTAGAATGTGTCTGGATGTCTGATGGGACCTAGCTCATAAATGAACTCTAAATCCAAACTTCTTAGACTGTATCGTCAACTGAAATTAATCAGTATCCTGCGCCATGCCTCCCTCAGTATTGCCTTGGACTACCTGTCCAAAATACTGCCACTCGTCAGAAGGAAAACTATAACTCTGACAACCTCCTTGTCGTCCAGGACACCTTGGAAGCCTGGAATGATAACTGTCTTCGAAATGAGGCTGTCGTTATCATATCCCAAGAACATCCACTTATGTTCTAAAGCTGCTTCCGATTGTTTCTCAGAATTGGATCAATATCAACTTATTGCATCTACTGCAAGAACAACATCTGGTGTGGTACTTGACATCTCATGATTGACTCAATTGCCTAAGCAAGTGATCTGCTAATCATGCACATCCCTCTCCCCTTTAGTCTGTAAGACACCTTTAGAGAGGGTGACCCCATCACCTGCAGGTACACTACCGTGCCAGGAGTCGTCCATTCTAAATACTCTTAGAATGCTGTCTAAGTACCCTTAATTGGGAAACTACCAAAATCTAGATCTAAAACCATAGATCTAGTAACCAGTATGTCTGATATAATATCCAAGTCCCATGTGGAGGAACCACTGTGTGATGACCAAAGTATAACCGATCGTATTATAGGAATGTCACTTCCTACTCTTTGTATGTCATCCAAATACCAGGACATCATACCTTACTACCTTCGTAACAGATCCATCCCCTATTCTGATGAAGTCAATCCTATGACTGTCACATCAGAAATAGATGATCTATCTCCGGTACATCTGGTTTAGTCTTTAAATAGACACAAGCCACTTGTCCACCAATGCTTCCGCTGCTCCCACTGATCACGACAACCCTCTGGCAGAGTCATATAGACGTACACTTCTAAAGCCAGTTTAGAACGACGCTATACTCATCCTCCCGCCGGGTCTCGCAGCCTGGAACAACAGCAATTGCAAGTGTGGGTAAACAAGAACCTCCCTGCCACCGTCCTTGAGCATACCGAAGTACCTCTCAGGTGCCTGAGGTTACCCACCGTATCTGCGGAGTGGTCAATGGAATGTCAAACCAGATTTAATCTTTAGGTTCCTATCAAATCTTCAGTAATCCTTTGTGGTTCTGGAATCACTTCCAGTTCAACCATACTCCCACAATTGTTTTATGAAAAAATCTATTTTTATTAAAAGTGTGGCGAGTCTAGAACAATATCACTATTGATCTTACAGATGGTAGAAAGTCAACCCTCGTCATAGCCTGGGTCAACCCACCAACAGCCATTACAGAAACGTGCCTTGAGTTATCCAGAGTCTGGTTTTCAAGCATATGCCTGACAACTCCCCGTACCTTAACATCGTTAAGATACGAACTGTTCTATATCCAATATAGGACCAGAGGCACTGATTTAATTGAACGCGATTCAAATCATGCAGCTGTCTCCAGTGCATGTCTACTAAATGGAAAGAGGCCGATCAGCGTTACTCAACTTAGGAATGCTTCCAATTATGAGTAACCTGAAAAAGAAGCAAGTTCTCTTTATCATTACTATCAACTGAATACCATACACAAGTATCTAAATCTTCGATCACTTTGAAGAATCCCGATACTTGCTACACCTGGTTCTCTACTCTATTCAAATACCTATAACTTCTCAAAATTTGGACCCTGTGTTTCCACGAAACACCTGTTTAAAAACTAGAGAAGTCATAAGTAAACCGAATATAGTACGAGGACCAACCCCTCTGTCCTGATGGACCCTGGACAACATACAATACTCTGTATAAGTCCCTTGAGTCTGATTACTCATTCACTGTGTGTCGTAGGTTGAAAACTGTACTTATGGTTAAGAAGAATTACACCGCTGTTTAATGCTCCTTACCTAACCATCAACTGATATAGGTAAATGTCATCGACATAATTTCAAAAATGTATATCTCACTCTATAAAAATAGACGTACATATATATCAATTTGAAATTGGTGCATTATAACGGATATTCAAAACCAAATATTCAACCCAGGTGACTTCCTCAAATATCACCAATTACAACGAATTCCGATATAATGAGGATGATCACCAAATTCCCAATAACTTACTCCCACTCATCATCTGTAAAACTGTAGGGTTCCTAGGCACTCTCAAGAGGTCTCACAAGGCATCAACCATGCCAATTTCAAAAATTACGGTGCCGAGAAACCCTAGACTACGGATCGTTGGCCAGATGTCTAGGCGAAAGAGAAACTAGTTTACAACTAAACTAAAAGAATATGGAAATACAACCTTTGTAGATCCGTTTCTCCACCTCCATAGCTCCGCAATGAAGTCTCCTCGCTGTCCAAGTCGAACCCCGGGCTCTAGTGTCGGCTTCATCGGAGAATGGACGGGCTAGGTCATCGACGACGTGCCGAAGATGATCTACGTCGAAGCATCGCTAGATCAAGCTCCACCTTCACCAAGCCATGAAAACTTGTGAAGGAAACACACTCTACTACTTGGCAAGAGGTAGAGGATGAAGAAATAGGAAGTGGGTAGACTTTAGAATTGGATTTCTCACTCATTTCCATCAATCACCATTGATGGAGCTAGCTTTCTTCTTTGAAGAAGATGAAGAAGAAGAAGAAGATATTATGATAAGTCATTTAAAATCAAAAGTAAATCAATACTTATCATAACTTTAACTATAGTCAAGTGTAGAGAATTAACCAAGGTTAGTTAAATGGTTAGGGTTAGGAGAAGAAGACAAGAATGGTAGCTTTGGTCAAACCTTCATGAAGTTTCAACTAGAAACAATGAAAGCCACCATTCTTCTCTTTAATCTTTTCCTTAATAAATAAATAAATAAATAAGATAAGGAAAACCGTAATCATTAACTTAACTATGGTTTAAACTTTACACTTAACCAAGTTAACATGCATCATCAAACATGATACAATCAAGTGCACAAAAATATATCGCATATACAATGCGCACATCCGAGTGAGAAAATCTATCTTAAGTGAACCGATACTAGTCAATGCAAAGTAATATATCAATTATATAATTATGCATTAAATCATTAAATCAACACTTGATTCAATGATCCGACCATGTCAAACATAACCGACTAATATCTACAGTAACAACTTATCGAATCAACACTTGATCCGATATGCCGGCTATATCGCATATACCCGATCAATGTCACATATCGCGAGAATCAAATACAGTATCACATACTGGTATCATTCTCGGTCCCGCACATATCTCATATGCGCTCCTATTTCGTTTCGCTTGAGCCAGGAAACCTCTGTGTAGGACTCTAAAGACTCGTCAATACGCCGGCAGCAGATGATGATCATATCTGTTAGTTATATGTATGCCCTAGAGGCCATTGCTGTACATAGGATGTATATTGTAGTGGATGCTGGGACATATATAGGGATGACTTTCTTGCTCGACATGATAGTATGCTATCTGGTTGAACTTTACCTTAACGTGTATACTGACTGTCTCTCTGTTACATGTTGGTAAAGCCCTTAGGATCTGTACTTGACTACCTGGACTATGATGCGGATCATACTAGTGGGGACATGGTAGTCCATAAGTACATCCTTCACAGTCCCTAGTCGTGGGTGTATCGAGACGGGGCATCGATATACCAGAGTAGACTAGCGTATACCTTCTCGACCCATACAGATGGGCGATGGATGATCCCATATCCATTGGTGTTTGACATCAGAGATGATATACGGGTGCTCAGTAGAGACTGGGTACACTGGACGGACTCGCCGAGAACTCCCAGGTGGTATTATACCTCACGTCAGATGGCAGTTCTCTGGTGACACTGGTACAGAGTAGTCTGTTGACCCGAGATCGTCATAGAGTCTTGTGTGGTTCCCACTGTGATTTGATTTCCATCTTACCACGTACAAGAGGGCGTGCAAAACGGTGGTTTTTGGGTACAGTCCCGAGTCACATGGAGGCAATGAGCGATAGGAGGGGATTCGTCTCTCCCGATATAGGGAGTTGATGTTGTGCTGTGTTCGATTGGCTATAACAGGAAATCCCTGGCCAGGGTTGCTGAGATTTACTGGTAAGTGTTACCAGTAGTTTCTCGAACCGTTATAGACCTCATATCGACACGACTTATTGAGCTATTGGGGTCTGACGTTTACCAACCCTAGGCGAGATATGTGACATATCAGACGATCAGACCGGACTGTACGGTAGTGTTACTGGTCGGATTCACTGGAGTGTGAGCGGGCTTGCTCGTCGATCTTCAGATCGCTCAATACCCGGGTGGCCGTTACGTTTAGCAGACCGCTTGCGGCTTGTGGGTGTTTTGATATGATCATCATCTGCTGCCGGCGTATTGACGAGTCTTTAGAGTCCTACACAGAGGTTTCCTGGCTCAAGCGAAACGAAATAGGAGCGCATATGAGATATGTGCGGGACCGAGAATAATGCGTGTATGTGATACCGTATTCTATTCTCGCGATAAATGTATCGAATGGTTGTATGCGATATAACCTAGTTATCGATTCAAGCGTTGATTCGATAAGCCGATATATTGTATACTAGTCGGTTGTGTGCGACATAACCGGATCATTGAATCAAGTGTTGATTTAATGATTTAATGCATATTTATATATTTGATATATTACTTTGCTTCAACTAGTATCGGTTTACTTAAGATGGATTTTCTCACTCGGGTGGGCGCATTGTATATGCGATATACTTTTGTGCACTTGATTGTATCATGTTTGATGATACATGTCATGCTAGGGTTCAAGTGTAAAGATTAAACCTTGGTTAATGAAATGGTTAGGGTTTATTATTTATTATTCATTTATCTTATTTAATTATCCTTTTATTTTTGATAAATGAATAAAAGAAAAGAGAAAAGAATGGTGGCTAATTTTGTTCTTTAGTTGAAGCTTCATGAAGCTTTGTTCAAGTCAACCATTCTTATCTCATCCTTAACCCTAACCATTCCCACTAACCATGATTCATTCTCTACACTTGACTCTAGTTAAAATTATGATAAGAATTCATTTTCTTTTCTTATTCTTTGAACTTATAATAATATTAGCTTCTTCTTCTTCATCTTCTTCATTGAAGAAAACCATTCTTCATCAATGGTGATTGATGAAAACAAGTGAGAAATCCAATTCTAAAGTTAACCCACTTCCTATTTCTTCATCCTCTACCTCTTGCCAAGTAGTAGAGTGTGTTTACTTCACAAGTTTCTTGACTTGGTGAAGTCGGAGCTTGATTTAGCGATGCCTCGACGTAGATCATCTTCGGCATGGACATCGACGACCTAGCTTGCCCATTCTCCGACGAAGCCGACTCTAGAGCCCGGATTTGATTTGGACAGCGGAGACGACCTCGTTGCGGAGCCGTGGAGGTGGAGGACCGGATCTACAAAGGTTGTATTTCCGTATTCCCAATAGTTAAGTGTTAACTAGTTCTTTTTCTCCTAGACATCTAGTTATCGATCCGTAGTTTAGGGTTTGTAGGCACCATAATTTTTGAAATTGCCATGGTTGATGGCTTGGGAGACCTCACTAGAGTGCCTAGGAACCCTACAGTGGTATCAGAGCCAAGCTAGAGCCTTAGGCGAAGTCCAGACGGAAATTGAAGTCCGAACGAACCCGGAACTCCAAAACAAACATGCTCTCTGTACTTTTTTCAAAACAGTGCATTTTTCTACATTAAAAATATTCAGAAAAACATGCAGGAAAATCTAAGAGTAACTGTGGAACCCGTAGCCCTAATTCCATTAAAGCGCCGCGTTTCCGCGGCACGAGCATGCCTCGTGCGGCGGAAGAGCGGCCGTTTTGTCGTTTTATGTGGGGACGTTTGCACAGTAATTCCTATTTAGCTGTGCTGAGTTCTCTGGATATTTTTAAAATTTTATTCAAGTGTTGAATAATCTGGAATGTTTTGGAGCTTCGGTGTTTCGATCGGGGTATCAAATTTTGTCTGTGTGGCTTTCCGGATAAATTTTAGAATATGTTAAAAAGTTTGACCGGATATAAATACCCAATTTTTCCCCTGTCGGGAAATTTCCAAGTGTTGGATTTTTCCGTAGTTTAACGACGTTCTAAGTAGTGCAAGTAACGCGATGGTCCCTCTAGAAGACACAAACCTTAACTCGATTATGTGACCGTCTTGAACTGCCCTTTGAACCTTCGGGTTTGGGGCAGTACGGCGTGCCACATGTGAGGCGTTGGCTTGACCCTTCTACGGCTGGACCGTTGGTACTGAGGCACGAACGGAATGTTGTTAGACTTGTTTCATGTGTTGATCTGTATCGGGAAAACTTGGGTGTTCGATTGTTTGATCGGAAAGTTTAACATTTTCTATTTATCCGGAATCGGATACAATAATTGGAATTCACAAGTAGTTATGTGATAACTAAATGAATATTATAAACGTAGCAGTTTAGTCTCACTTGATCGGTTGCCACGGAATTTTGATGTGATCAAAAGTCCGTCGCAATCACGTAGCGTACGCGGATACTCGCCGGGTAAACTTAATAGACAGCTTCACTCCATAGCCCCGACCAAGTGACTGTAGGAGAACCCCGTCGCCGAAAGCATCCGTCCGGGTGCTCGCGGTAGCGGTGTTCCGCCTTGGTGCACTTCGTCGACAGTATCGGGGGTGCAGCCGTCTACTGAAGTTTGCGATGAGTATTCGATCAGGATGTCAGGAATCTTGTTGAATTGCCCGACTTGATATTGAAAAGAGTTTTTGATTTTGAGACTAAAATGCGGGGTTTATAATTGTTAGGCATGCAATGTCTAAGTAATTCATTTGGTCAGACATGTGATGTCTGAGGTGGTTGCGGATTCCAACTGTTGTAGTTTTACACTTTCTTTTCTGTGACCGTAAGTGTAATATGTGATATCGCCGGTTTCGTTGCTATATGTCAACGACAATTGGGATGCGCATATTTACTTACGTTGATGACATGTGATGTTATGTGTTGCTGGATATGTTATATTGGATCGTCGTGTTTGAATAGCCGGGGGTTTTTATGTGAGATGAGTGTTTTTCATTTTCATTCATGTAAAAACTTGTATGTAATATTCTTTTATTGGGGCGCTTCCAGGTTGCGGGAGTTGTCACCTCTTGTATATTATTTACTTTTCTGCACTAGGATAGACCCAAGGAGGAGGGCACAAGTAACCGGGTTCTGGAATCCAGAGGGAGACCAACTCGAGGAGTCGAGGTCGGGTCTCCTAACTCCAGAATTGGTAGGGTTGCTTGCCGCTCTCGTAGGGGTCTAGGGGTGTGGGTTTGGCTATTCATCACGACCGTGGAATCCGTGTTTATACTGGCTCGTATTGAAAACACGGACTTCCTAGTATATCCAATATTTCATATGTTTCTTCTGCTGCGATATCTGTGATGTGATCATGTGATGTTCTCTGATAGATACAGTATATAGTATATATGATATATTGTATAGACGTTACTTATGTTTTACACCCGCGCTAGCCCTGCCCCGCTCTGCCGTTAGTTACCTAACCTAACGGTGCACGAGGGGACATCGAGGCGAATGCAGATGGCATAAGTGTACGTCATATCTATCTGTGATGTTTAGGTAATTAAATGATGGGACTTCATTAATGTGATTAATGAAATTAAAAGAAACCTAAGATGTTGTAGAATCGAATTTCAAAATAAAAACAGGTAGATACAGTTCTTGCTTTGCATAGCGGTATATGTGATATATCCTGCACCTCATTCGACGAGGAAAGGACCGAGATCCCTTCACCGGGAGTGACTCCTTTAGCAATAACTGGCAGATGCTACAACCCTCGGTTTGTCTTTTGATTGCTTTTAAGAGTTTTTTGCTTTGCACAGTGATATATATGATATATCCTGCACCTCATTCGACGAGGAAAGGACCGACGATCCCTTCACCGGGAGTGACTCCTTTAGCAAAACTAGAAAAGCCTCAAAAGCACTCCATTTCAAATTCATTCGATCCTACAACGATATCAAGTTCATTACGCAATAGGTTTTAAGAAAAACCTGTCGTAGCCCTCCGTCATTACGGATAAGTACTAGTTAGTATTCGTGCTGCGGTAGTTTGGCATTCGTCAAGGCGTAGTGTGCGGTAGCTAACTAGTATTTATCTGCTTATGCATATGATGCAGATTGGATTAGGGTATTCGTACGGCGTTGTTTGGCATTCGTCAAGGGTCGTGCGGGTGGGTTTAATT
The DNA here is from genome assembly GCA_030015575.1 of Agapanthus africanus. NCBI lineage: Eukaryota > Viridiplantae > Streptophyta > Magnoliopsida > Asparagales > Amaryllidaceae > Agapanthus > Agapanthus africanus. The sequence continues at coordinate 616,320,730 of CM057341.1, read as the reverse complement.
CGATCAAGTAATGTACGGGTTGAACTTGACTAGTGGAGTATGGGTTGTTTGGCATTCGTCAAGGTCATAGCGAGCTAGGGGCAAAATATTATCGGGAATTTCAAGTGTTGAAATTTGCAATGAGATTGCATACCTTCTATGAGATAGTTGGATCCCGATACCCGCTGCGAGTAAGAGTTACTCCTGGGAGAGTTTTATACATTACAACTAGCCGATCAAGTAGGTGTCTAGAAAGGTGTCAACGAGGTTACGCCTCTGGGAAAATGAGGTTTACATTAATTAGGTTCGTGCGAAAGCACGGGGGACCTCCCTGAAAGTACCGACACTGGCCTGGCTGAAAGATTGGCGAACTTGTAGTGTGTAATTAATCCCGGCTAGTCTTTCCTTTTAGGGTTTGAAGGAAGATTTGATAAAAAGAAGTGGGAGCCATCCTGATTAGATAAAATAATAACCAATCTATTCTTGCAGAGCGCACGCTGAGTGTTTTCTTCTCTCTCTCTCCAGGTAGCGACCATATCACGCCTTAATCAAGATAATAATACGGATTATTGACCGAACCCGCTTGTTATACTGAGCTGGGGAACGTTGGTCCCGCTCCAACTTATAAATGTTATAAGACAGAGCAGGAAATTGGGGAATACCAGATTTCCCGTGCCGCCCAAACGAAGAAAGTGCATGCTGATGCATCATCTTCGGGTGTGTTCATTATACAGAACTGTTTCTCAGTATCCTTTACGTCCTGGGTATATGATACCGGATCAGGATCCCAGATATGTAATCTGTTACATAGGGCTACAGAAAGGTAGAGAACTGAGAACGGGTGATAAGTTTCATGAGGCAGAAAACGGGGCAAGAGTTGCAGCCAAGTCTGTCGGTCACTGTCACCCTGTATTACCGATATATTGATTCTGAACGAATGTTGTTAGATACCGAACCTGATATACAAAATCATATCAGTCTCTTTATTAGTAAAGAAAGGATAAAATTTTGTATTGTTGGATAATGTTTTGAACATTTCCTATATCAAAAGTTGATCGGTTCAGGCACGTTATCTAAAAGCATTGATGTTCTAAATCAAACTACAGATCTAAGTATACGGAACACACACAAGAGGAAGAGTTCAGAAATGAACGAATTCTTCTTGAGGCATTGTAGACTAGGTCAGATCAATGTGACCCGACTAGCTAGAGTTACATATAGATGCATATTTAAATCAGTTTGAATTTACATCTTGTGCAACTCGCCAATCATGTCACAAAGATAAGATGACCATAGCCCTGTTTACTAAGAAACAGAGAAAGAGTTAGTGAACTCTTGGGATGATACATGTTGATGTATGTTAGGTCCCCTGTCTACACATGCCAGGACTGGTTCTTTGAACTTCATTACATTCTCTGATAATCTCTCAAGATTCAGACATATGTTCCTGTTGAAACACAAGTCCGAACCTTTTGAGATATTCACATAATATAAGCGAGAAGTAGAGAACCAGAATACGGGTAAAAGTATTATGTCCTATGATGAGATCAAGGAGGAGAATACTTGAGCACGGAAATACTGGACTATTCTAAAGGAGAATGAGATTCTCTCTTAGCATTACTCCTCTGTATACACCATGGCACGATGGTATATCGGGGTGGAGCAATTACACCCTATGTGATAAGGTGTGCTCTATGATGAGTACTACTGAGTTACCTATTTCCTTTTTGGGAAATATGCGCTTGAGAAGCTGCATACCTATTGAATAGGGTTCGAATCAAATCAGTTGCCTACCACTTCATATGTGATATGGAAAGGGAAGAGCCCATGTCTTAAGCTAGTTAAGATTTGGGGTTGTCTGGCCTATGTCTAAAAACAAAATCCGGACAAGCTCGAGGCAAGGACTGTAATGTAGAACTGGAAAGGTTCTAGCTATACAAACTACAGCTGATGATTTGATAGAACCAAAGTATTCAGTAGATACCAACGAACCTCAGCCTCTCCGCCGATCTAGTAGGGTTCCTCACCCACCTGAGAGTTACTTTGTTTTCTCTATGACAGTGGGAGTGAGGATTGCATCATGAGATGATGACCCAACTAGCTTCGAGCTGGCCATCGAGAGTAAGACTCTGTAAGAATGGCTGGATGCTTAGCGATCTAAGATGGAATCCTTATACGCCAACAAAGTATGGACTTTGGTTGCTATATCTGAAGCGTTAAATCCCCATCAGGAGCAAGTATATCTTGAGAAGATTACTTGGTGTAGATGGAAAAGTTGAGACTTTCAAAGCTAGACTTGTTAAAGCTTTTCGTCATCGACCAGGCGTGGATAATGATGAAACATTTTCAAGTGACTATGCTTAAGTCCATCCAGATCCTACTTACCACGGCTACATACCATGACTACGATATATGGTGGTTGGGTGTCATGACTGCTTTTCTAAATAAAGTTTTAGAAGAGTGCGTCTATAAGTACACAGCCAGAGGGCTTCGTAGACGGTGGGAGCAGCCGAAACGTGTGCAAGATGCTTTATAGGATAAAGCAGGCATCGCGGAGTTGGAACATCTATTTTGATGAATTAGTCAAAGAGTTTGACATCATCAAAATGGTAGATGAACCTTGTATAAACAAAAAGGTAGTAGGGAGTATGGTGACGATCCTCGTAGAGTATGTGGATGACATACTCTTGATAAGAAAGGAGTTTCTTATGCTACGCTCGATCAATCTCCGCTTATCACAAAGATTCTCCATATAGGATTAAAGTGATACCTACTAAATCCTGGGTTTTGGATCTATGAGATAGATCTAAATGGATGTTAGGATACTCACTAGATGTAGTGAGATGGTGTCAATCGATCCTGAGGAGAATCACTGGAAGTGTTCCAGGGTGATAAAGACGACTGAATGTCAGTCACAGGCATTGTCTTTACCCTCAGTAAAGGGACGGTATGTTGGAAGAGTTCCAAGCAGGATACCGTGACATACTAGACGATAAAGGCAGGATACATCGCTACTTAAGATGCTACCAAAGAGGCTGTTTGGGTGTATATAGGTTCATGAGATGAACTATGTTCCTCCCATTGTGTGACAATGGAGTTGTGGCTTATGCCAAGGAACGCCGGTCCCATCAGTGATCCAGACATATTCTAAGGCAGTATCACCTGATCATGGAGATGATTGATCTCCAGGGAGATCGAGGTTTAGAGAGTAGACTAAGAGGACAACACAGCGGATCCACTCACAAAGGCCTGATCCCAGAGAGAGACACTTTTATGGGATGGTTGAGTATGAGATACTACAACCACTGCTATCAGATGGCCCTAGTGCAAGTGGGAGATTGTTAGTTATATGTATGCCCTAGAGGCCATTACTGTACATAGGATGTATATTGTAGTGGATGCTGGGACATATATATGGATGACTTTCTTGCTCGACATGATAGTATGCTATCTGGTTGAACTTTACCTTAACGTGTATACTGACTGTCTCTCTGTTACATGTTGGTAAAGCCCTTAGGATCTGTACTTGACTACCTGGACTATGATGCGGATCATACTAGTGGGGACATGGTAGTCCATAAGTACATCCTTCACAGTCCCTAGTCGTGGGTGTATCGAGACGGGGCATCGATATACCAGAGTAGACTAGCGTATACCTTCTCGACCCATACAGATGGGCGATGGATGATCCCATATCCATTGGTGTTTGACATCAGAGATGATATACGGGTGCTCAGTAGAGACTGGGTACACTGGACGGACTCGCCGAGAACTCCGAGATGGTATTATACCTCACGTCAGATGGCAGTTCTCTGGTGACACTGGTACAGAGTAGTCTGTTGACCCGAGATCGTCATAGAGTCTTGTGTGGTTCCCACTGTGCTTTGATTTCCATCTTACCACGTCCAAGAGGGCGTGCAAAACGGTGGTTTTTGGGTACAGTCCCGAGTCACATGGAGGCAATGAGCGATAGGAGGGGATTCGTCTCTCCCGGTATAGGGAGTTGATGTTGTGCTGTGTTCGATTGGCTATAACAGGAAATCCCTGGCCAGGGTTGCTGAGATTTACTGGTAAGTGTTACCAGTAGTTTCTCGAACCGTTATAGACCTCATATCGACACGACTTATTGAACTATTGGGGTCTGACGTTTACCACCCCTAGGCGAGATATGCGACATATCAGACGATCAGACCGGACTGTACGGTAGTGTTACTGGTCGGATTCACTGGAGTGTGAGCGGGCTTGCTCGTCGATCTTCAGATCGCTCAATACCCGGGTGGCCGTTACGTTTAGCAGACCGCTTGCGGCTTGTGGGTGTTTTGATATGATCATCATCTGCTGCCGGCGTATTGACGAGTCTTTAGAGTCCTACACAGAGGTTTCCTGGCTCAAGCGAAACGAAATAGGAGCGCATATGAGATATGTGCGGGACCGAGAATAATGCGTGTATGTGATACCGTATTCTATTCTCGCGATAAATGTATCGAATGGTTGTATGCGATATAACCTAGTTATCGATTCAAGCGTTGATTCGATAAGCCGATATATTGTATACTAGTCGGTTGTGTGCGACATTACCGGATCATTGAATCAAGTGTTGATTTAATGATTTAATGCATATTTATATATTTGATATATTACTTTGCATCAACTAGTATCGGTTTACTTAAGATGGATTTTCTCACTCGGATGGGCGCATTGTATATGCGATATACTTTTGTGCACTTGATTGTATCATGTTTGATGATACATGTCATGCTAGGGTTCAAGTGTAAAGATTAAACCTTGGTTAATGAAATGGTTAGGATTTATTATTTATTATTCATTTATCTTATTTAATTATCCTTTTTATTTTTGATAAATGAATAAAAGAAAAGAGAAAAGAATGGTGGCTAATTTTGTTCTTTAGTTGAAGCTTCATGAAGCTTTGTTCAAGTCAACCATTCTTATCTCATCCTTAACCCTAACCATTCCCACTAACCATGATTCATTCTCTACACTTGACTCTAGTTAAAATTATGATAAGAATTCATTTTCTTTTCTTATTCTTTGAACTTATAATAATACTAGCTTCTTCTTCTTCATCTTCTTCATTGAAGAAAACCATTCTTCATCAATGGTGATTGATGAAAACAAGTGAGAAATCCAATTCTAAAGTTAACCCACTTCCTATTTCTTCATCCTCTACCTCTTGCCAAGTAGTAGAGTGTGTTTACTTCACAAGTTTCTTGACTTGGTGAAGTCGGAGCTTGATTTAGCGATGCCTCGACGTAGATCATCTTCGGCATGGACATCGACGACCTAGCTTGCCCATTCTCCGACGAAGCCGACTCTAGAGCCCGGATTTGATTTGGACAGCGGAGACGACCTCGTTGCGGAGCCGTGGAGGTGGAGGACCGGATCTACAAAGGTTGTATTTCCGTATTCCCAATAGTTAAGTGTTAACTAGTTCTTTTTCGCCTAGACATCTAGTTATCGATCCGTAGTTTAGGGTTTGTAGGCACCATAATTTTTGAAATTGCCATGGTTGATGGCTTGGGAGACCTCACTAGAGTGCCTAGGAACCCTACAATATCAAACACCCACAAGCCGCAAGCGGTCTGCTAAACGTAACGGCCACCCGGGTATTGAGCGATCTGAAGATCGACGAGCAAGCCCGCTCACACTCCAGTGAATCCAACCAGTAACACTACCGTACAGTCCGGTCTGATCGTCTGATATGTCGCATATCTCGCCTAGGGGTGGTAAACGTCAGACCCCAATAGCTCGATAAGTCGTGTCGATATGAGGTCTATAACAATTCGAGAAACTACTGGTAACACTTACCAGTAAATCTCAGCAACCCTGGCCAGGGATTTCCTGTTATAGCCAATCGAACACAGCGCAACATCAACTCCCTATACCAGGAGAGACGAATCCCCTCCTATCGCTCATTGCCTCCATGTGACTCGGGACTGTACCCAAAAACCACCGTTTTGCACGCCCTCTTGGACGTGGTAAGATAGAAATCAAAGCACAGTGGGAACCACACAAGACTCTATGACGATCTCGGGTCAACAAACTACTCTGTACCAGTGTCACCAGAGAACTGCCATCTGACGTGAGGTATAATACCATCTGGGAGTTCTCGGCGAGTCCGTCCAGTGTACCCAGTCTCTACTGAGCACCCGTATATCATCTCTGATGTCAAACACCAATGGATATGGGATCATCCATCGCCCATCTCATGGGTCGAGAAGCGTATACGCTAGTCTACTCTGGTATATCGATGCCCCGTCTCGATGCACCCACGACTAGGGATCTTGAAGGATGTACTTATGGACTACCATGTCCCCACTAGTATGATCCGCATCATAGTCCAGGTAGTCAAGTACAGATCCTAAGGGCTTTACCAACATGTAACAGGGAGACAATCAGTGTACACGTTAAGGTAAAGAGCAACCAGATAGCATACTATTATGTCGAGCAAGAAAGTCCTCCCTATATATGTCCCAGCATCCACTACAATATACATCCAATGTACAGTAATGGCCTCTAGGGCATACATATAACTAACAATCTCCCACTTGCACTAGGGCCATCTGTAGCAGTGGTTTGAAGTATCTCATACTCAACCATCCCATAAAAGTCTCTCTCTGGGAACAGGCCTTTGTGAGTGGATCCGCTGTGTTGTCCTCTGAGTCTACTCTCCTAACCTCGATCACCCTGGAGATCAACTATCTCCATGATCAGGCGATGCTGCCTAGGAATAAGTCTGGATCACTGATGGGACCGGCGTTCCTCGGCATGAGCCACAACTCCATTGTCTCACAATGGTAGGAACGTAGTTCATCTCATGAACTAATATACACCCAAACATCCTCTTTGGTAGCATCTTAAGTAGCGATGTATCGAGCCTTTATCGTCTAGTATGCCACGGTATCTAGCTTGGAACTCTTCCAACATACCGTCCCTTTCCTGAGGGTAAAGACAATGCCTGTGACTGACATTCAGTCGTCTTTATCACCCTGGAACCTTTCCAGTGATTCTCCCCAAGATCGATTGATACCATCTCGCTACAACTAGTGAGAATCCTAACATCCAATTAGATCTATCTCATAGATCCAAAACCCAGGATTTAGGAGGTATCACTTTCATCCTATATGGAGAATCATTGTGATAAGCGGAGATTGATCGAGCGTAACATAGGAAACTCTTTCCCTATCAAGAGTATGTCATCCACGTACTCTACGAGGATCGTCACCATACTCCCTACTACCTTTTTGTTTATACAAGGTTTATCTACCATTTTGATGATGTCAACTTCTTTGACCGCTTCATCAAAACAGATGTTCCAACTCCGCGATGCCTGCTTTATCCTATAAAGCATCTTGCACACGTTTCCGCTGCTCCCACTGTCTACGAAGCCCTCTGGCTGTGTACTTATAGACGCACTCTTCTAAAACATCATTTAGAAAAGCAGTCATGACACCCAACTGCCAGATATCGTAGTTATGGTATGTAGCCGTGGCAAGTAGGATCTGGATGGACTTAAGCATAGCTGCTTGAAAAGGTTTCATCATTATCCACGCCTGGTCGATGACGAAAATCTTTAACAAGTCTCAACTTTTCCATCTACACCAAGTAATCTTCTCAAGATATACTTGCTCCTGATGGGGATTTAACCCTTCAGATATAGCAACCAAAGTTCATACTTTGTTGGTGTATAAGGATTCCATCTCAGATCGATAAACATCCAGCCATTCTTACAGAGTCTTACTCTCGATGGCCAGCTCGAAGCTAGTTGGGTCATCATCTCATGATGCAATCCTCGCTCCCACTGTCATAGAGAAACCGAAGTAACTCTCAGGTGGGTGAGGAACCCTACTAGATCGGCGGAGAGGCTGAGGTTCATTGGAATCTACTGAATCCTTTGGTTCTACCAAATCATCAGCTGCAGTTTGTATGGCTGGAACATTTCCAGTTCTACATTACAGACCTTGCCTCGAGCTTGTCCGGATTTTGCTTTTAGACATAGGCCGGACAACCCTAAATCTTAACTAGCTTAAGACATGGGCTCTTCCCATTCCATATCACATATGAAGTGGTAAGCAACTGATTTGATTTGAACCCTATTCAATAGGCATGCAGCTTCTCAAGCGCATAACTCCTAATAAGGAAACAGGTAACTCAGTAGTACTCATCATAGAGCACACCTTATCACATAGGGTGTTATTGCTCCACCCCGATATACCATCGTGTTATGGTGTATACAGAGGAGTAATGCTGAGAGAGAATCTCATTCTCCTTTAGAATAGTCCAGTATTTCCGTGCTCAAGTATTCTCCTCCTTGATCTCATCATAAGACATAATACTTATACCCGTATTCTGGTTCTCTACTTCTCGCTTATATTCTGTGAATATCTCAAAAGGTTCGGACTTGTGTTTCAACAGGAACATAGGTCTGAATCTCGAAAGATTATCAGAGAATGTAATGAAGTACAAAGAACCGGTCTTGGCATATGTAGACAGGGGACCTTTATACATCAACATGTATCATCCCAAGAGTTCACTAACTCTTTCTCTGTTTCCAATAAACGGAGCTATGGTCATCTCATCTCTGTGACATGACTGGCAAGTTTCACAAGATGTAAATTCAAACTAATTTAAATATGCATCTTTATGAAACTCTAGCTAGTCGGGTCGCATTGATATGACCTAGTCTACAATACCTCAAGAAGAATTCGTTCATTTCTGAACTCTTCCTCTTTTGTGTGTTCCATATACTAAGAACTGTAGTTTGATTTAGAACATTAATGCTTTTAGATAACGTGCCTGAACCGATCAACTTTTGATATAGGAAATGTTCAAAACATTATCCAACAATACAAAATTTTATCATTTCTTTACTAATAAAGAGACTGATATGATTTTGTATATCAGGTTCGGTATCTAACAACATTCGTTCAGAATAAATGTATTGGTAATACAGGGTGACAGTGACCAACAGACTTGGCTGCAACACTTGCCCTGTTTTCTGCCTCATGAAACTTATCACCCGTTCTCAGTTCTCTACCTTTCTGTAGCCCTATGTAACATATTACATATCTGGGATCCTGATCTGGTATCACATACCCATGACGTAAAGGATACTGAGAAACAGTTCTCTGTAATGAACACACCCGAAGATGATGCATCAGCATGCACTCTCTTCGTTTGGGCGGCACGGGAATTCTGGTAATCCCCTATTTCCTGCTCTGTCTTCTTACAATTATAAGTTGGAGCGGGACCAACGTTCCCCAGCTCAGTATAACAAGCGGGTTCGGTCAATATTCCGTATTATTATCTTGATTAAGGCGTGATATGGTCGCTACCTGGAGAGAGAGAGAAGAAAACACTCAGCGTGCGCTCTGTCAAGAATAGATTGGTTATTATTTTATCTAATCAGGATGGCTCCCACTGCTTTTTATCAAATCTTCCTTCAAACCCTAAAAGGAAAGACTAGCCGGGATTAATTACACACTACAGGTTCGCCAATCTTTCAGCCAGGCCAGTGTCGGTACTTTGAGGGAGGTCCCCCGTGCTTTCGCACGAACCTAATTAATGTAAACCTCGTTTTCCCAGAGGCGTAACCTCGTTAGCACCTTTCTAGACACCTACTTGATCGGCTAATTGTAATGTATAAAACTCTCCCAGGAGTAACAATTACTCGCAGCGGGTATCGGGATCCAACTATCTCATAGAAGGTATGCAATCTCATTGTAAATTTCAACACTTGAAATTCCCGATAATATTTTGCCCCTAACGTGCTATGACCTTGACGAAAGCCAACAAACCATAGCCCGCTAGTCAAGTTCAACCCGTACATTTCTTGATTGAATTAAACCCACCCGCACGACCCTTGACGAAAGCCAACAAAGCCGCACGACTACCCTAATCCAATCGCATCATATGCTAGAAGATAAGCAGCATATAGCTACCGCACACTGCACCTTGACGAAAGCCAACAAATGCAGCACGAATACTATATACAACTTATCTGAAATGACGGAGGGCTACGACAGGTTTTTCTGAAAACCTATTGCGTAATGAACTTGATATCGTTGTAGAATCAAATGATTTTAAAATGGAGAGTTTTTGAGGCTTTTCTAGTTTTGCTAAAGGAGTCACTCCCGGTGAAGGGATCGTCGGTCCTTTCCTCGTCGAATGAGGTGCGGGATATATCATATATATCACTGTGCAAAGCAGAACTCTTAAGAGCAATCAAAAGACAAACCGAGTGTGTAGCATCTGCCAGTTATTGCTAAAGGAGTCACTCCCGGTGAAGGGATCTCGGTCCTTTCCTCATCGAATAAGGTGCAGGATATATCACATATACCGCTGTGCAAAGCAAGAACTGTAGCTACCTGTTTTATTTTGAAATTCGATTATACAACATCTTAGGTTTCTTTTATTTCATTAATCACATTAATGAAGTCCCATCATTTATGTACCTAAACATCACAGATAGATATGACGTACACTTATGCCATCCGCATTCGCCTCGATGTCCCCTCGTGCACCGTTAGGTTAGGTAACTAACGGCAGAGCGGGGCAGGGCTAGCGCGGGTGTAAAACATAAGTAACGTCTATATAATATATCATATATACTATATACTGTATCCATCACAGAACATCACATGATCACATCACAGATATCACAGCAGAAGAAACATATGAAATATTGGATATACTAGGACGTCCGTGTTTTCAATACGAGCCAGTATAAAACACGGATTCCACGGTCGCGATGAATAGCCAAACCCACACCCCTAGACCCCTACGAGAGTGGCAAGCAACCCTACCAATTCTAGAGTTAGGAGACCCGGACTCGACCCCTCGAGTTGGTCTCCCACTGGACTCCAGAACCCGGTTACTTGTGCCCTCCTCCTTGGGTCTAGCCTAGTGCGGAAAAGTAAATAATATACAAAAGGTGACATCTTCCGCAACCTGGAAGTGCCCCAATAAAAGAATATTACATACAAGTTTTTACATGAATGAAAATGAAAAACACTCATCTCACATAAAAAACCCAGGCTATTCAAACACGACGATCCAATATAACATATCCAGCAACACATAACATCACATGTCATCAACGTAAGTAAATATGTCCATCCCAATTGTCGTTGACATATAGCAACGAAACCGGCGATATCACATATTACACTTACGGTCACAGAAAAGAAAGTGTAAAACTACAACAGTTGGAATCCGCAACCACCTCAGACATCGCATGCCTGACCAAATGAATTCCTTAGACATCACATGCCTAACAATTATAAACCCCGCATTTTAGTCTCAAAATCGAAAACACTTTTCAATATCAAGTCGGCCAATTCAACAAGATTCCCGACATCCTGATCGAATGCTCGTCGCAAACTTCAGTAGACGGCCGCACCCCCGGTACCGTCGACGAAGTGCACCAAGGCGGAACACCGCTGCCGGGATCACCTGAACGGATGCTTTCGGCGACGGGGTTCTCCTACAGTCACTTGGTCGGGGCTATGGAGTGAGGCTGTCTATTAAGTTTACCCGGCGAGTATCCGCGTACGCTACGTGATTGCGACGGACTTTTGATCACATCAAAATTCCGTGGCAACCGATCAAGTGAGACTAAACTGCTATGTTTATAACATCCATTCAGTTATCTCATAACTTCTTGTGAATTCCAATTATTGTATCGCATTCCGGATAAATAGAAAATATCAAACTTTCCGATCGAACAATCGAACACCCAAGTTTTCCCGATACAGATCAACACATGAAATAAGTCTAACAACATTCAGTTCGTGCCTCAGTACCAACGGTCCAGCCGTAGAAGGGTCAAGCCAACGCCTCACATGTGGCACGCCGTACTGCCCCAAACCCGAAGGTTCAAAGGGCAGTTCAAGACGGTCACATAATCGAGTTAAGGTTTGTTGTCTTCTAGAGGGTCCATCAAGTTACTTGCACTACTTAGAACGTCGTTAAACTACGGAAAAATCCAACACTTGGAAATTTCCCGACAGGGAAAAAATTGGGTATTTATATCCGGTCGAACTTTTTTAACATATTCTAAAAATTATCCGGAAAGCCACACAGACAAAATTTGATACTCCGATCGAAACACCGAATCCCCAAATCAATCCCAGAAAATTCAACTCTATAAAAAATATTAAAAATTCCCATAAAATCCAGTACCAGAAATCATGAATTACTGTACAAAAATTACAGTGAGATACGACCGTACGGCCGCGGATCTGCCGCATGAGCCATGCTCATGCCGCGGAACCGCGACTATTTAGATGAATTGTGTTGTCGTATTTCACCATAACTCTTATATCTTCCTGCTGAATTTTTTACGAATTTTTAATTTGGAAAAATCCACGATTTTAGAAAAAGTACAGAGAGCATTTTCCGGGTTGGTTTTTCTGTTCGACCGGGTTTCAAATTCCGTCTAGACTTCGCCTAAGGCTCTAGCTTGGCTCTGATACCACTGTAGGGTTCCTAAGCACTCTTAAGAGGTCTCACAAGGCATCAACCATGCCAATTTCAAAAATTACGGTGCCGAGAAACCCTAGACTACGTATCGTTGGCTAGATGTCTAGGCGAAAGAGAAACTAGTTTACAACTAAACTAAAAGAATACGGAAATACAACCTTTGTAGATCCGTTTCTCCACCTCCATAGCTCCGCAATGAAGTCTCCTCGCTGTCCAAGTCGAACCCCGGGCTCTAGTGTCGGCTTCATCGGAGAATGGACGGGCTAGGTCATCGACGACGTGCCGAAGATGATCTACGTCAAAGCATCGCTAGATCAAGCTCCACCTTCACCAAGACATGAAAACTTGTGAAGGAAACACACTCTACTATTTGGCAAGAGGTAGAGGATGAAGAAATAGGAAGTGGGTAGACTTTAGAATTGGATTTCTCACTCATTTCCATCAATCACCATTGATGGAGCTAGCTTTCTTCTTTGAAGAAGATGAAGAAGAAGAAGAAGAAGAAGATATTGTGATAAGTCATTTAAAATCAAAAGTAAATCAATACTTATCATAACTTTAACTATAGTCAAGTGTAGAGAATTAACCAAGGTTAGTTAAATGGTTAGGGTTAGGAGAAGAAGACAAGAATGGTAGGTTTGGTCAAACCTTCATGAAGTTTCAACTAGAAACAAAGAAAGCCACCATTCTTCTCTTTAATCTTTTCCTTAATAAATAAATAAATAAATAAGATAAGGAAAACCGTAATCATTAACTTAACTATGGTTTAAACTTTACACTTAACCAAGTTAACATGCATCATCAAACATGATACAATCAAGTGCACAAAAATATATCGCATATACAATGCGCACATCCGAGTGAGAAAATCTATCTTAAGTGAACCGATACTAGTCAATGCAAAGTAATATATCAAATATATAATTATGCATTAAATCATTAAATCAACACTTGATTCAATGATCCGGCCATGTCGAACATAACCGACTAATATCTACAGTAACAACTTATCAAATCAACACTTGATCCGATATGCCGGCTATATCACATATACCCGATCAATATCACATATCGCGAGAATCGAATACAGTATCACATACTAGTATCATTCTCGGTCCCGCACATATCTCATATGCGCTCCTATTTCGTTTCGCTTGAGCCAGGAAACCTCTGTGTAGGACTCTAAAGACTCGTCAATACGCCGGCAGCAGATGATGATCATATCAAACACCCACAAACCGCAAGCGGTCTGCTAAACGTAACGGCCAGCCGGGTATTGAGCGATCTGAAGATCGACGAGCAAGCCCGCTCACACTCCAGTGAATCCAACCAGTAACACTACCGTACAGTCCGGTCTGATCGTCTGATATGTCGCATATCTCGCCTAGGGGTGGTAAACGTCAGACCCCAATAGCTCGATAAGTCGTGTCGATATGAGGTCTATAACAATTCGAGAAACTACTGGTAACACTTACCAGTAAATCTCAGCAACCCTGGCCTGGGATTTCCGGTTATAGCCAATCGAACACAGCGCAACATCAACTCCCTATACCGGGAGAGACGAATCCCCTCCTATCGCTCATTGCCTCCATGTGACTCGGGACTGTACCCAAAAACCACCGTTTTGCACGCCCTCTTGGACATGGTAAGATGGAAATCAAAGCACAGTGGGAACCACACAAGACTCTATGACGATCTCGGGTCAACAGACTACTCTGTACCAGTGTCACCAGAGAACTGTCATCTGACGTGAGGTATAATACCATCTGGGAGTTCTCGGCGAGTCCGTCCAGTGTACCCAGTCTCTACTGAGCACCCGTATATCATCTCTGATGTCAAACACCAATGGATATGGGATCATCCATCGCCCATCTGTATGGGTCGAGAAGGTATACGCTAGTTGATCAGTCGAAAATATTGCATATTTTTACTGGCAATTTCCTCATCATTTGCATTCATATAGAAGTGTACGGTATTCATAATTCACATATTAACTAATCGGTCGCAAAATATCAGATTACATGTATTCGACCTTAAAACTGGCATTTCTAGGGAAATTGACTGCATTGCATTACATAGCATATTTTCTATATCTTGCAACCCGTGTTTCGAAGTCTGTGCAGGAAAAGAGAAGCTTGCTCGATCATTACAGTGCTCGACCATTACAATTGCTCGTAAACTCACTTAACTCAAATCTGGTATCAACACAGAAGAGGAAATACAAATCTAAACATCAAAGGAAGCTAAAAACAGCAGCCCAAGACCACAGAAAAAAGCCCAAGGCCCAAGCCCATCAATGCGCGGCGGAAGAGCGGCCTAAAGGTACATTATGCGGCGGTTGCGCGGCGGGCCCAGTGACTCAGCTCCTCAAATTGCATCAAAACTCCTGTTTCAGTGGCTACAGCTCAATAATGCACACAAACTTCCAGAAGATTCCAGATACTTCCACCAGATCAGCAAACACCCAAACTAGCTTAATCTTTCTAGAACTTTCCCTAAACCCTAGCTTAAACCTTAAGCTAACTCCTAACAAACTCCTTCTAGAAACCCTTCAACAAACTTTGGGAGGGAAAGTTCTAATTCAAACCTAAACCTAGGGTTTGAGAGTTCTATAAATAAGACCCTAGGCTCATCATTTGGACATTATTCAACCTTAGGATTCAACCTTGGGAATTATTCATCCAATTAGTGAATCAATCCCTTTCTTCATCCCCTCTTCCTCAAGTTTAGTGAGAGAGCTTGTAGGAAACCCTAACCCTAAATCCAACCACAATTCAAGATCTTGAGTGCAAGCCAAGCAAGATGCCTTCAACCCTTTTATGAGCCGAGCCGATCTTCAATCGGGCAAGAGATCAAAGTAGATCCACGATCCACGGAGACGAGCGAAGCCGAGTCAACGATCGATTTCTTCTTCTTGTAGATTCTTGAAAGAATGTATTGAAATTGTTGATTAAATAAAAGGTGATATTCTTTTATCTTGTTTTCTTTAAATTCCGCATCATGTTATCTTTACAATTCTTGAATATTATCTGTGTGGTGATGTGTGAATAAAACTCCGCTCGTCGAGGAGTCGAGACGATCTTTAGTATGATGATGTAACAAATTTGTAATCGATTCTTGAATCCCACGAGTTTGTAAACCCTAGCAAGTTCAAGAATCGACGACCCAATTCGTTGCGATGCTTTCTTGATCGACATCGCTCGAGATTGGGGAGTTCCGATCGTTTCTTGAAATTGCTAGAGGCTAGAATATAAATGGTATCCTCGAAAGAACAAGGGTTAAGAGATGAAACCCTAATTTCATCAAGAAAACCCTAACTCTCGTCGATCACCATTGATCTAGTATCAATTCTTCGAAGGACAAGAACACGATACCCTTTAGATTACATCACGTCTAAAGATCCTATCGATTCCTACGAGCCTCTCTTATATTCTTGATTGTTGATTGGAAATATTATCAAAACAACCGATTCTTGATTGTTTATAGTTTCTTGATTCTTGAGTAAAGAATAGTGACACTCGAATACAAATCACATCTTGAATCATGTTTTCGTTTATTGTTGCTTAACATTTCATTTCAAACGTATCAAAATACAATTGAATTGCGCAATCCCTGTGGACGATCCGCACTCATTCATTAACTACATCCGACACCGTAGTTTGATTGCGGTCAATATAATTTTTTGATTGTCGTTACTTTTTACATATACACGTCAGAAAATACATCAATCATAATGGCGCCGTTGCCGGGGATCATTTGAATTGATACTTTTACATCCAATCAAGAAAATATTACAATCAAATGGCGCCGTTGCCGGGGATCGACCCGGGTCACCCGCGTGACAGGCGGGAATACTCACCACTATTTGTACTAACCCTTTTTAGTGCAAGATAGGCTGGACACGGGATTCTAGTGCCCGTTTAGTCCGCGTACCTTTTATCGACTCCGAAGTCGATAATTCTCCATTTACCTTTTCTTTACCCACTACCACACCCACACCGATGGATCCGAATCCATCAAACTTCTTTAACCCTAATCTGCCACCGTTCGTTGGTGCGCAGAATCCTAATCCACCCCACATTTCTCTCCAGGAAAGATGCTATCCACATAGAGGTCCTCTTTCGACCTGCTTATCCACACCACCAGCCAATGGGGATAACTTTGAGATTAAGCCCCAGTATATCAATCTTTTACCCAAATACCACGGACTCGATACCGAGGACGCTTACGTTTTCATTACCAAATTTGAAAACGTTTGCGCAATGATGGGTACGTCACAACTTTCAGTGGATGCGATGCGTCTACGACTTCTTCCATTTACATTGTGCGATATAGCCGAGAAGTGGCTATACAACACTACCGCACACTCTATTACGAATTGGGAAGAATTCGTCGCTGCATTCCTTAAGAAATTTTACCCAGTCCAAAAGACGGCTCGAATCCGTAGCGAACTGAACCAATTTGCCCAGCTCCCTGCCGAACCATTTTCTAAATACTTTGAACGTTTCAAGGATCTATTGGTTCAATGTCCTCACCACGGCATCCCGAGATGGGAGCTTTGCCGAATCATATATGAGGGCAGTAACCCTAGCACTAAACAGAGCCTTGAAAACATGTGTCAAGGTACATTTATGACCAAAGATGACGGGGAAGCTTGGCGATACTTAGAAGAGTTCGCTGAAAAATCACTAATTTGGGAGAGTGGAACACAACCATTGAATAGGGGTGGCGTACACCAAATAGATGTGTCCATAGGTGTTCGAGCTGAAATGGAAGCAATGCAAAAGAAGCTCGACGCTATGGAACACAAATTTGCAGCAGCCTCCCTAAACCCAATGTCGCTCCACAAAACTGTTTGTGGGTGCTGTTCTGATCCGTCACATTTAACGGAAGAATGTCCATTAAACTCTGCGTTTCAAGGTCACGAGCATTCTAATGCCGCATTTCAAAGACCTCGAAACGATCCATATTCTTCCAGTTACAATCAGGGTTGGAGGAACCACCCGAATTTTGCTTGGAACCAAAACCAATCTCAAAACACGGTTCCAAACACGAATCAATTTCAACGGGCTCTTCCTCCACGACAACAGCAACCCCTACAACTCACTCAGCACCCCTACCAGTCACAAAATTTCCAAAATCAGGGCAACACTCCTGCACAGTCTAATCCTATGCAGTCCTGTTCTGACGAGTTCTCTCAATTCACTCAAACCATGAAATCGCTTTTATCAAATTTCATGGATGTTTCGACTGAGGTTAGATCTTCCGTCAGTGAAATAAAGAAAAACTCAGCATCCCAAGCTGAAAGTATTCACACGATGGAAGCTGAAATCGCACGCTTAAAAGCCGAAATGAGTGCGAGAGAAAAAGGGAAACTTCCCTCTCAACCCCTACAGAATCCTGGGCATTACAATGTAAATGCCATCACAACGTTGAGATCGGGAAGAGTGCTGAATAATCATGTCGGGGAAGGTATTGATGATACTGAAAATCATATCAACACCCCGGCTGAGTCTTTCCCACATACACACACTTCACCTTCTGATCCTTCTTCTTCTACCAAACCACCTTCGCACGAGCCTATTCTCCATTTCCCTTTAGGCTCAACACCTTCACCCAACCCTTATAGTTCTCCACAGACGGTCCCCACACCTCCTTTGGGACCTCGTCTACCCCCCTTTCCTTCTCCTGTGATGGACCCTGCGCTTATTGCGAAAGCACCTTACCCGAACCGGCTAAGGGCTAATAGAACGAGTCCTCATATGGAGAAAATTTTAGAGATGTTCAAACAGGTTAACATCAATATCCCTCTCCTAGATGCGATTCAACAAGTCCCCGCTTATTCGAAAATTCTAAAGGACTTGTGCACTAGGAAGAGGAAGACTCAAGTGCCGAAGAAGGTCTTTATGTCTAATAATATCAGCACTGCTTTTATACCCCAGCTTCCAAAGAAAAGAAAGGACCCAGGTTGTCCTACAATTTCAATTTCGATTGGGAGTAAAAACATAAATCGTGCTCTTTTAGACCTTGGCGCGAGTGTTAACCTGTTACCTTATTCTGTCTATGAGCAACTAGGGATTGGAGAGCTGAAACCTGCTCATTGCACTCTCCAGATGGCAGACCGATCTATCACCAAACCAAGGGGTGAATTAGAGGATGTGTTAATAAAGGTCGGGAAATTTGTTTTCCCTGTAGACTTCATTGTGCTCGACACACATCCTGTAGCAAACCCCCGGGGCCAAATTCCGGTGATTCTAGGTCGTCCTTTCCTTGCCACTTCCAATGCTGTTATAAACTGTAGAAATGGTTCAATGAATTTATCATTTGGAAATATGACCATTGAACTAAATATTTATAAAGTTGGAAGTCAGCCGTCAGAACCCTCTGCTCATATTTTAGATGTGTGCTCTGTCCATGAGATCGCTCCCGATAGTTGTGGAGCTGAGGATCTTTGCTTTACTGATCTCGATGACATTAGCACATCTCTGCTTGACTTTGCACATGATCTTAGTGAGGACAATTTAGCTACACATGAGTCCTGCACTTCTGACTTTTCTCCACCCGAGTCTGTATCTTTCACAGGCTCTGAGCTTCTTTGTAGATCCAAAAATCAATCTATGACCCTTCCTTCTATCATTTCTCCGCCTGAGTTAGATCTCAAAATTTTACCTTCTCACCTGAAATATGCATATCTTGGTGAGAACGAGTCATTACCGGTTATCATTTCCGCTTCTCTTGCATCAGAGCAAGAGAATGCCCTTTTATCGGTATTGAGTTCTAACAAAGAGGCGTTTGGTTGGAGTATGGCGGACATCAAAGGGATTAGTCCCTTGATAGTTGAACATCATATACATGTGATGTATGATGCCAGACCGACCCGAGAACCACAGAGACGGTTGAATCCCGTCATGAAGGAAGCTGTCATGAAAGAAATCGTCAAGTGCTTAGATAATGGTATTATCTACCCCATCTCCGATAGCCAGTGGGTGAGTCCTATTCATGTCGTTCCTAAGAAATCCGGCATCACAGTTATCACAAATGAAGCGAATGAGTTGATTCAGACACGCGCCCAAACTGGGTGGCGTGTATGCATCGATTATAGAAAACTCAACGCTGCTACGAGGAAAGATCATTTTCCTCTACCATTTATTGATCAAATGCTGGAACGCTTAGCGGGACGAGAGTTTTATTGTTTTATGGACGGATACTCAGGCTACAATCAGGTCCCCATCGCCAAAAAGGATCAAGATAAAACCACTTTTACTTGTCCTTTTGGTACCTTTGCTTACAGTCGCATGCCCTTTGGGTTATGCAATGCTCCCGCTACCTTTCAGCGGTGTATGATGGGGATATTCTCTGACATGGTAGAGAATATTCTGGAGATCTTTATGGACGACTTCTCGATTTTTTGAGACTCTTTTTCTGATTGCCTTGCGAATCTAGACGCTGTTCATACTCGTTGCAAAGAGAAGAACTTGACATTAAACTGGGAAAAATGCCACTTTATGGTCCAAGAAGGAATAGTACTTGGACATGTCATTTCACAGAAAGGCATTGAGGTTGACAGAGCTAAAGTAGATGTCATTCAAAACCTGCCTCATCCCAAAAGCGTCAAAGATATTCGCTCTTTCCTTGGCCATGCAGGCTTTTATAGGAGATTCATTAAGGACTTTAGCAAGATTGCTAGACCTTTAACACTACTCCTGGCCAAGGATACGACCTTCCATTTTGACTCGGATTGCGAGACAGCTTTCGACTCACTTAAACACTCACTCACTTCAGCCCCCGTTTTATCATCACCAAATTGGGACTACCCCTTTGAGCTGATGTGTGACGCATCTGATTTTGCAGTAGGTGCAGTCTTAGGACAGCACATCGAAAAGATGCCACACGTGATTTACTATGCCAGTAAGACCCTGAATGATGCACAAATCAATTATACAACCACAGAGAAAGAGCTTTTAGCGATTGTATTTGCGTTAGAAAAATTCAGGCCTTACTTAATCGGCTCACCTATAGTTGTATATACTGACCATTCCGCTTTGAAACATCTCCTGGCGAAGAAAGATGCAAAAGGTCGACTAATACGTTGGATCCTTCTGTTACAAGAATTCGATCTTGTTATCAAAGATAAGAAAGGATGTGAAAACGTAGTAGCTGACCACCTTTCACGCATCGTTTCTTCCCCTGTGACCCTGCCAATCAATGACTCATTCCCTGATGAACAACTCTTGAGCATATCCGCTGAACCATGGTTCAGGGATATTGTGAACTATCATGCCACGGGACTTATACCGAGCGATTGGTCAAAACAGGACAAATACCGTCTTCTTTCCCAAGTAAAACACTTTTACTGGGACGAGCCCTATTTTTTTAAATATTGTCCTGATCAGATCATTCGCCGGTGCGTCCCAAATGAAGAGTTCAAGAGTGTTCTTTCATTTTGTCATGATCAGGCCTGTGGGGGTCACTTTGGTCCTAGAAAGACAGCGGAAAAGGTTTTGCAATGTGGATTTTATTGGCCGACCTTATTCAAGGACGCATTTGAGTATTGCAAAACCTGTACACAATGTCAGTATACGGGTAGAATATCCCATAGGAATGAAATGCCTCAGCAACCCATCTTGGTTGTTGAAATGTTTGATGTTTGGGGCATAGATTTTATGGGTCCTTTTCCCAACTCCTTTGGGAATCTGTACATATTGCTGGCGGTTGATTATGTCTCAAAGTTGGTAGAAGCCATTCCATGTCGCACTAATGACAGGAAAGTTGTCATTAAGTTCTTAAAAGAGAATATCTTTTCGCGATTTGGACACCCACGCGCTATCATTAGCGATAATGGGACACACTTCTGCAACAGATCTTTCGAGACTCTGATGCGAAAATACTCAATCAACCACCGTCTTTCTACACCCTATCTTCCCCAAACAAGCGGGCAGGCTGAGATCTCAAACAGACAAATCAAACTTATCCTGGAGAAAACAGTTGCTAAGAATAGAAAAGACTGGTCGACCAAATTGATGGATGCTCTTTGGGCATTCAGGACTGCATATAAGACCGACCTAGGAATGTCTCCATATAGGATAGTGTTTGGAAAAGCATGTCATTTACCTGTCGAGATAGAGCATAAAGCATTGTGGGCTATAAAAGAAATAAATTTTGATTTAAACCTTGCTTGCAACTTTCGGAAGCTGCAACTTAACGAGCTAAGCGAACTCCGCGATGAAGCTTATGATAATGCTGTAATCACAAAGAATAGGACTAAGGTTTTTCACGATAAAAGCATTTTAAGGAAAACATTTTTACCTGGTCAACAAGTCCTTCTTTATGATTCACGTTTACACCTTCATGCGGGTAAGCTCCGATCTCGTTGGAAGGGACCTTTTGTTGTGCGGTCTGTATACCCGCACGGGGCAGTAGAAGTTGAAAATGTTAAAAACGGCACAGTTTTCAAAGTAAATGGACATAGATTAAAGCCGTATTTTTCCACTGACCCCACGGAGGAGCTCTTGTTCTTACAAGAGCCAGTTTATTTGGATTAAAATTCCTCCGTCTTACCTTCATATCCAGTATATCATTGCATCATTTTTTGAATGAAGGTGAGTGAAAGATAAGTTTGGGGGAAGTTCTTCACTTATATATTTTGCCCCCACTAATAATTCCCCCCAGATTTACAGGTTTTGTAGATATAATTGTCGGCAACAGTGAGGACACTGTTGAAAACAAGTTTGGGGGAGGTTTGTGCTTATTTTTGCATCATTTGCATATCATCTGCATAAGCACAAAACATTTCTTTTAAAAATCTATAAAAATTGAAAAAATTTTCAAAACCCATAAAAATTAATTTTTTTTTTCAAATATAAAAATAATTTTAATATTTACACTTTTTTGTATATAAATAAGATAATGAAAGTTTAGATAGTGAACAATTACATCTATGAGATTAGAAAAATTTAAGAAAACTAAGAAAATTAGAAGTTTTCTTATACGAACTAGTAATAAGTAGTTATGAGCCGTTGTCCCAAGGGTTAGTAAGATAAAGGACGTCACTAATCTGAGGATAAAAATAAGTCTGAAAAATAGTTTCTATTCTGGAAGCCAAACATTTTGAACGTTGCTACCCTGCTATTCGCACTTACACACGTCTTGAAGCCTGGGATAGTAGAGGATACCTTGAAATGCTCTTGTCTTAAAGCCAAAAGTATGAAAAAATAAAAAAAAAATATGGTGAGAAAAATGGACACTGGTTTTGTTATCACCAAGGGAATAAAAAATATATAGCGAGGGTGCTTTTTCATCTAGTGCCCTAAGGCCAACTGGTCTGGGAGTCACTGCTATACCTAAGGTGGTGCAAGACTAGGAAAATACACCAAATAAGCAAGCACGTGAGTAATCGGTCGGTTAGTACCTCAAGAAGTATTAACGGTCGCATGAAAGTGTGTGAGCTCATCGAAAAAAAAGAATAAAAAAAAGGAGTACTGAGGTTGATGGGCAAGAGTATGATAGCTTGAATTGAATTCTCCGGGTGTAGGGATGTCTTTACACACACGCAGGGTTATATGATCGATGTTTGGAAGAAAGATAGGAATGAAGAATAAGACGATGTTTTATTGAGGGAGGACGTGATTTCTAACATCTTTTCATGACCATTAAGATAGGGCTCATGACAACCGAAAAGCTAGCTTAGTTAGAAACCCTAATTTTCAAAGTCTTTCTTTTACAATTCTTTTCTTTAAATGTAATATTCATGATCTTGCTTTTATTATTGGATTTTGTGGGTGCAATCCGCTGAAAACCCTCAGGAGACAACACTCCTCCTACTAGGGACACCTAGAGGTTTAAAGGCTTGTTGCACGTGCTCAGTGCAATCGTGTTTCCTACGAAAGTGTGCTAGTTAGTTTTTTCCTTTTCTTTATTTTCTCCTTCTCTTTTTAATAAAACATTCGCTCGAGACGATCGAAATTAAGTTTGGGGGTATTTGATCAGTCGAAAATATTGCAGATTTTTACCGGCAATTTCCTCATCATTTGCATTCATATAGAAGTGTACGGTATTCATAATTCACATATTAGCTAATCGGTCGCAAAATATCAGATTACATGTATTCGACCTTAAAACCGGCATTTCTAGGGAAATTGACTGCATTGCATTACATAGCATATTTTCTATATCTTGCAACCCGTGTTTCGAAGTCTGTGCAGGAAAAGAGAAGCTTGCTCGATCATTACAGTGCTCGACCATTACAATTGCTCGTAAACTCACTTAACTCAAATCTGGTATCAACACAGAAGAGGAAATACAAATCTAAACATCAAAGGAAGCTAAAAACAGCAGCCCAAGACCACAGAAAAAAGCCCAAGGCCCAAGCCCATCAATGCGCGGCGGAAGAGCGGCCTAAAGGTACATTATGCGGCGGTTGCGCGGCGGGCCCAGTGACTCAGCTCCTCAAATTGCATCAAAACTCCTGTTTCAGTGGCTACAGCTCAATAATGCACACAAACTTCCAGAAGATTCCAGATACTTCCACCAGATCAGCAAACACCCAAACTAGCTTAATCTTTCTAGAACTTTCCCTAAACCCTAGCTTAAACCTTAAGCTAACTCCTAACAAACTCCTTCTAGAAACTCTTCAACAAACTTTGGGAGGGAAAGTTCTAATTCAAACCTAAACCTAGGGTTTGAGAGTTCTATAAATAAGACCCTAGGCTCATCATTTGGACATTATTCAACCTTAGGATTCAACCTTGGGAATTATTCATCCAATTAGTGAATCAATCCCTTTCTTCATCCCCTCTTCCTCAAGTTTAGTGAGAGAGCTTGTAGGAAACCCTAACCCTAAATCCAACCACAATTCAAGATCTTGAGTGCAAGCCAAGCAAGATGCCTTCAACCCTTTTATGAGCCGAGCCGATCTTCAATCGGGCAAGAGATCAAAGTAGATCCACGATCCACGGAGACGAGCAAAGCCGAGTCAACGATCGATTTCTTCTTCTTGTAGATTCTTGAAAGAATGTATTGAAATTGTTGATTAAATAAAAGGTGATATTCTTTTATCTTGTTTTCTTTAAATTCCGCATCATGTTATCTTTACAATTCTTGAATATTATCTGTGTGGTGATGTGTGAATAAAACTCCGCTCGTCGAGGAGTCGAGACGATCTTTAGTATGATGATGTAACAAATTTGTAATCGATTCTTGAATCCCACGAGTTTGTAAACCCTAGCAAGTTCAAGAATCGACGACCCAATTCGTTGCGATGCTTTCTTGATCGACATCGCTCGAGATTGGGGAGTTCCGATCGTTTCTTGAAATTGCTAGAGGCTAGAATATAAATGGTATCCTCGAAAGAACAAGGGTTAAGATATGAAACCCTAATTTCATCAAGAAAACCCTAACTCTCGTCGATCACCATTGATCTAGTATCAATTCTTCGAAGGACAAGAACACGATACCCTTTAGATTACATCACGTCTAAAGATCCTATCGATTCCTACGAGCCTCTCTTATATTCTTGATTGTTGATTGGAAATATTATCAAGACAACCGATTCTTGATTGTTTATAGTTTCTTGATTCTTGAGTAAAGAATAGTGACACTCGAATACAAATCACATCTTGAATCATGTTTTCGTTTATTGTTGCTTAACATTTCATTTCAAACGTATCAAAATACAATTGAATTGCGCAATCCCTGTGGACGATCCGCACTTATTCATTAACTACATCCGACACCGTAGTTTGATTGCGGTCAATATAATTTTTTGATTGTTGTTACTTTTTACATATACACGTCAGAAAATACATCAATCATAATGGCGCCGTTGCCGGGGATCATTTGAATTGATACTTTTACATCCAATCAAGAAAATATTACAATCACTAGTCTACTCTGGTATATCGATGCCCCATCTCGGTACACCCACGACTAGGGACTTTCAAGGATGTACTTATGGACTACCATGTCCCCACTAGTATGATCCGCATCATAGTCCAGGTAGTCAAGTACAGATCCTAAGGGATTTACCAACATGTAACAGGGAGACAATCAGTGTACACGTTAAGGTAAAGAGCAACCAGATAGCATACTATCATGTCGAGCAAGAAAGTCCTCCCTATATATGTCCCAGCATCCACTACAATATACATCCAATGTACAGTAATGGCCTCTAGGGCATACATATAACTAACAAAAACCATACAGATGTGAAAATCATACCTGGTAAATACATACCCTGGAGTAAGTATCTAATCGGGAAATCAGTTTTCATTTAACAGTACACAGTGAAGCTGAAACATTGAAATGTTTCGTAGGGGTATTTTGGTATTCCTAGTAATGCCTCTTCCAGATTCACATCTGTAACCGTATAAATCTCTGCCACCTCTCCAAATCCCTTCATATGTCTTTAGTCATTACCTTCTGTACACCCCTTTAGGCCAAATGGTTTTCTTCCTTCTCTACCGTTCGGCACCAGCCTATGGTTTGGAAGAAGACTATCCAATAAGCATAATGGGTATACTATCCCAATCCTAGGAACACTCGCAATGCGAGAGAAGTTGAAGATAAAAGACACCTGAATAAACCTTATTCCTATTTCTCCTGAACCAAAATCCATCCCCGAACTGGAACAATTTCCTTTCGAGTTCGTATATAACCATACGATGGAATATCCAATAAACTGTGGATCTTCGTAGTGATACGGAGTGTCCTGGAGAAATACCATGGTTTAGTGGGAGTGGTAATGAAATACTTGGTTTGGTCGTGAATATCAGTCGCAATTTACTTTGCCCTCTTTCTAATCCCTTTCTTTGTCTTTACTTAATACCTTCTGCACACCATCGTTATGCTAATTGGTTTTCTTCATTCCCCACCGTTCGGCACCAGCCTAAGGTTTGGAAGAAGACTATCCAATTTGCGTAATAGGTGGACTATCCCCTAATCTAAGGGGTACTCGCAACCTGAGAGAAGGTAGAAGGAAAAGACAACTGAATAGTCCTATTCGATTTCTCCAGAACCGGAAACCATCCTCAAATAAATTCATTCAAGTTCGTATATAACCATACGATGGTTTTGTCCAATGGAAGTGGACGTTCGTAGTAATACGGGGTGTTTTGGAGAAAAGGGTAAAAGTAGGAGTGGCAATGAGGTCTGCAACTCTGACAATCCAAAAGCCAGTGTTAAGAAGGTTCGGTTAATTTTGGTCTCTGAGTCATAGTCTTAGGGTCGGGTCAATGGTCGCTGCCGAAGAGAGAGAGAAAAGAAACACTCAGCGTGCACTCTAACCTAGATCAGAATGGTTACCAATTTATCTAATCTGGAAACCTCCCACTGTACCGTCAAATTCTCCTCCAAACCTGAGAGAAGAATTTGTCGGGATCACCCGAGGAGTAAACAAACTCATCAGTGGGAATCGGGATCCAACTATCATCGCATGATAACGTGACGGAATCCGCTCACGTCATCACACTCCAGAAGGTATGCGCATATCTGGCAAGTTTCAGTTTCTTTAGAAACTCCCGATGTGATTTTTACCCCATGCTCTTATGACCTTGACGAAGGTCAACAAATCATAAGTCACATGTCAAGTTCCACCCGTCATTGTCCAGGTTATTTGAACCCACCCGTACAAGCCTTTGACGAAGGTCAACAAGGTTATACGACTGTCCCAAACCAACGCATCTATCTATGCAACAGAAAGGTAACAAGCAGCTACCATACACTATGCCTTGACGAAGGACAACAAATATAGCATGAATACTACGTGCTACCCATCTGAAACGACGGAGGGCTATGAATGGTTTCTGGCGAAAACCTTTAAAGTAATGAACTTGATATCATTGAAAGAATGGATAGCTTTTTAGAAAAATATAGTGACGAAAACCGTTGCTAAAGAGGTCACTCCCGGTGAAGGGATCTCGGCTCTTTCCCCGTAGAATGAGGTGCAGGATATTCCAACTGAATACCATGGTGCAAAGAAAAAGTAATCGGCTATAGTGAAGTTATTACCCTGACGCAAACTTTTTGTCCAAGGGGTCACTCCCGGTGAAGGGATCTCGGCCTTTGCCTCGTCGACTGAGGAGCAGGATATTCCAACCGAATACCACGATGCAAAACAAAAGTGAACATCCTTGCAATAACAGCTTTTTGAAAAGTGTTCCAACAACATCAGATTAGGTTTGTTTAACTTACATTGATTTTGTTTAACTTGCATTGATCCAAATCAACGCAGTCCCATCATTTGATCACACCACAAAGAACGAAAATATACTGATGTACGTATATGCCATCCGCATTCGTCACTGGGTCCCGTCATTACCCGATAGGTTAGCTAACTAACGACAGAGCGGGGACTGGACTAGCGCGGATGCAAAACATATACAACATCTACTAGTATATATATAATATATAATTTTCGCTCAAGGTGTGATAAAATGCAACATCACAGAAATGTACAGTATCACAGAACAATACAGATATCTGGGATCCCCGGGTTTCACTGAGCCGCTGAAACCCGACGTTCCCCTGGTTGTGTGGATAGCCTGTGCAATGAAATCCTAGATCCCTACGGGCGCGGCAAGTTACCCGCCAAAACCTGAAGCGAGGCAGCCCCCTTCAGCAACATGAATGGACCACCCAGCACTTCACGGAATACGGTAACTTGGGCATCCCTCCTGGGTCAACCTGTACCCCCTACGAGTGCGGCGAATAGCCCGCCAATTCTAGAGTTAGGCCCCCTCCGTATCAATGCCATGAGATGCGGGCCCGTTGCCCTCAAGAATCCGGCTATCCGTGCACCCCTCCTTGGGGTAATCCTAGTACAGAAAGTAAAATATACATACAACGGGTACATCGACCGCAACCTAGTCGTGCCCTAAAAGAATAATACAAACAGGCAGTGACGGCAGTCCACATGTCGGACGCTCTCCCCGCAATATCAAATGTACATAATACAACAAAACTGTACTACCACTGCAACCAGACTAACCCCCACGACCGATCCGCAACATCACAGCAATACATAGAACATCAACGTGAATATCACGTTCGCAAATCCATCTAACCGGGCTATAGCAGTTAGACAGGATTTACCGATCAAGTGACATTCACGGTCGCAGATATAATGTAAATACTGTGAACTAATGTGTTTAAAATATCCGATCGATCAAATTTTACCAAGTGGGCCCCCAAGCACTACTGTAGCACATGAAGAAATCTGGGCCCAAAAAATTAACATTCCAAAAACCCTATTTTTAACCCAGAAAGAAACTGCAGAAATTTGATACATCAAGGAGATCATAGTGCGGCGGAACCGCGGCCCAAAGAGGGGTTTCGCCGCGGTTCCGCGCCCCCATAATCGAATCACTGTATGAAGTTTCTCTAGAATGCTTAGAACTTCCAGTACATCACTTTTCAACAACCTGAAAAAAATTTCGAGCCAGAAAAAAATCGACAGAAAACTGATGCATGTGTTATGGGGTTTTCGGAACATTTGTTCGATCGGAAGTGTAAAACACATTAGAAAAAGCTAGACTACGTTAATGGCGAGGCTCTGATACCACTGTAAGTGCACGGCGGCGCCCAGGCCGTCAATCCGACGCCGGAATGCGGAAGCGATGCTTAACTTTAACTTTTCAAACCGGCACCACTGCGCACTATAAACCCGGATCGTGCCATTAAACTAGTCCTAGCTAACTACAAGATGGGATTGAGAAATATATCGAGTGATCCGTGTCCTCCGGTCTTCTCATCGTCGTCCCGATCTCCCCGCGGAATCTCTGGTCTCCACCTCGTCGCCGGAGGGGCACCACGTCGCCGGCTTCTTTTACGGGCTCCCACCACTATACCGAGGCAACTTGGGCACGAAGCTGGCGTGTCGACGTGCCCAAGATTTGCTGTAGAATAGTGTAGAACTCTGTCTAATTTAGGGTTGTAGGAGGTTGCCATTTTGGTGGAGGAAATGAAGTAGTACTTTTTGGAGATGAAACTTGGGATTTTTGTGAAGCCAAAAGACCAAAAATCCCCACCCAAAAAATGGGTAGCCCCTCCCTCATGCTTGGCCAGCCATACTCATGGGAGAGGAGAGAATGAGAGAGGTGTGAGTGAAAAAGGATAGCCACAAGAATAATGCAAGTGAGAGGAATGGTCATCATGCAAGAATCATCATCACTAGCAATACCACACTCGATCAACTAATCAACAACCATGATTGCTACAAAAAGTCAAGCAATCATGAACCATGGAAGGTCAAGGGATGGGGCTCCATCATGAAACCATCATGATCCAACAATATGCAAAGACCCCCTTCCAAATTGCTTATTTGCACAAATGCAAATAAGCCCTCCTCCACCGAACTTCGGCCAATGAAAGATACAAAGAAATATGGCAGAAACGGAAAGCAAACTGGCAACTCCAGATAACTGGTCCCGTAATAAATTACAGGAAAACCTCGTACTGTGTATACACACCCGCATCTGTATTCCGACCGAATACAAATGCAATGAGACAAAATCTACACTGTACAATACTACGATCCGGCTTAAACCAAAGCCCGCTAGTATTAACTGTCCGATCCTGATCCGTACAATACCGCACGTATCTGATCGAACCCTGCCATATCTCCATACGGCTTCTACAGTGTTTCGCCCGAAAACTTTAGCAACTGAATGTGGGGGACTCTAAAGACTCGTCAACACCTTGGTTGTGGATTTAACCGCTAGCACGTCAGAGGTATATGCCAATACATGACGGGCTACCAGGTATTGACCAAAAGGGACGTCGATGAGCGAACTCATCCTAACACCCTACTGAGCCTGTCAGTGACAATATCCGTACAGTCCGGTCCGTTCGTCTATGAGCATCGCATGGCGGGCCTAGGAGGTTGGTAAAAGTCAGACCCCCAAAAGCGGTACAAGTCGTGTCGGAGTGAAGCCCAGAACACCCTGAGATACTACTGGAATACCTACCAGTAAATCTCCTGCCTTAGCCAAGGACTTCGTGTAATGGCTCTCCTAGACACAGCACGACCTCACCCCCAATACCGGGAGAGACGAACCCCCGAAGATCCGCTCACTGCCTCCATGTGGCTCGGGACTGTACCGAACTAAAACCTGTTTGCACGTCTCCTTTGAGCATGGTAGGGTAGTAATCAAAGTACAGTGGGAACTCACACGAGACAAATGACGATCCTCTGGTCGATGAACTAACCTGTACATATGTCACCAGGGAACTGCTATCTGACATCAGGTATAGGACCAACTAGCATGTTCCCGGCGAGTCCTGTCCGGTGTACTCATAACCCAATGAGCACCTGTATACATCTTAGGTGAACCAACTGACACCAGTGGCTTGTGAGACCGGCCACCGCCCCTCGTCGGGTTCTCGAATGTATACACTAGTCTACTCTGGAGTATCGATGCCCTGTCTCGAAACTCCCACGACTAGGGACCTTTTAAGGATGTGCTTATAGACTACCAGCTCTCACGTATATGATCGCCCTCATACTGCTGGCAGTCAAGCAAGAATTCTAGGGGCTCTATCAACGTGTAATAGCGACCTGTCAGGTCACCTAAAGCAGTACACGATGATAAAGATAAACTAGATAGCATACTATCATCTTGACTAAGACTGTCTTAACGGGATAGGTCCTCCCAGAATCATTGCAATCACGTGCCTGTCATCCAATAATTGACTCTGAGGGCACTATCTCCAACAACCTGTACACGACTGATAAAGGCAAACCTGATAGCATACTATCATTACGAGTAAGACTGTCCTACCGGTATAGGTCCTCCTCAATCATTGCAATCACGTGCCTGCGATCCAATAATTGATTTTGAGGGCACTATATCCAACAATCTCCCACTTGCACTTAAGGCTAATTATTGCGATGTCGCATACTCACAGCCCGTGCGATACCGAACATCCAACTTCTCTACTAATCAGTTTCACAAAACCCGTTTGTAAAGCTATTGTGTTCGAGAAATAGCCTCAGCGAGTGGATCCGCCCTGATGTTTCTTTCTATGTCTCTCTTAATCTCAAGTTCGCGAAGAGAGCCATCTCCCGAATTGAGTAATACCTGTCTTAGAATATGTCTGGATATCTGATGGGACCTAATTCATAAATGAACTTCAAATCCAAACTTCTTAGACTGTATCGATAACTGAACCTAATCAGTATCCGGCACTATGCCTCCCACAGTATCCTCTTGGACCTCCTGTCCAAAATACTGCCCCCTTCGTCAGAGGGAAAACTATAACTCTGACAATCACTCTGTCATCTATGTCACCTTTGAAGCCTGGAATGATAACCGTCCCCCGAAGGAGGCTACCGTCATCGAATCCGTAGAACATGCACATATGTTCCAAAACTGCATCCTTATGTTTCTCCAGGATTGGATTAATACAAACTTATTGCAACTCGTGTAAAAATAACATCTTGTGTGGTACTCGACACCTCACGATTGACTCAATTGCCTAAGCAAGGGATATGCCAATTATGCACATCCCTCTCCCCTTTAGTCTGTAAGACACCTTTAGAGAGGGTGACTCCATCACCTACAGGTACACTACCATGCCAGGAGTCATCTATTCTAAAAACTATTAGAATACTGTCAAAGTACCCACATTGGGAAACTACCCAAATCTAGATCTAAAACCATGGATCTAGAAACCAGAATGTCTGATATTATATCCATAACCTGTCTGGAGAAACAACTGTGTGACGACCACAGTACAACCGATCGTAGTATAGAAATTTTACTTCCTACTCTGTGTATGCCATCCAAATACCAGGATATCACACCCTACTACCTTCATAAAAGATCCATACCTATTCTGATGAAGTCAAACCCATGACTGTCACATCAAAATTAGATGATCTATCTCCGCTATATCTGCTTAAGTCTATAAATAGACATAAGCTACTTGCCCACTATACTTCCGCTGCTCCCACTGACCACAACAACCCTCTGGCAGAATAATATATACGTGCACTTCTAAAGCTAGTTTAGAACGACGCTATACTTAACCTCCTGCCGGGTCTCATAGTCTGGAACAAAAGTAGTGTTAAGTCTGGGTAAACTAGAACCTCCCTGTCACCGTCCTTGAGGCTACCGGAGTACCTCTCGGGTGTCGGAGGTTACCCACCATATCTGCGGAGTGGCTAATGGAATGTCAAACCTGATTGAATCTTTAGGTCCTATTAAATTTTCCGTAATCGTTTGCGGTTCTGGAATCACTTCCAGTTCTACCATACCCCCACTACCGTTTTCTGAAAAAATCCATTTTTACTAAAACTGTGGCGAGTCAAAAACAATATCACTATTGATCTTCCAGATGGTAGAAAGTCAACCCTCGTCATAGCCTGGGCCAACCCACAAACAGCCATTACAGAAACGTGCCCTGAGTTATCCAGAGTCTGGTTTTAAGCATAAGCCGGACAACTCCCCGTATTTTAACATCGTTAAGATACGAACCATTCTATATCCAATACAGAAACTTTGGCACATATTTAATTGGAACCAGATTCTAATCATGCAGCTATCTCCAGTGCATATCAACTTAATGGAGAGAGGCCGATCTGCATTACTCAACTTAGGAATACATCCAATTATGAGTAACCTGAAAGAGAAACAAGTTTCTCAAAACCATTACTATCATCTGAATACCACTCACAAGTATCTACATCTTCGATCTTTTTGAAGAATCCCGATACTTGCGATACATGGTTCTCTACTTTATTCTTATACCCAGAACTTCTCAAAACTTAGACATTTTATTTCTACGAAACACTTGTCTAAAAACTAGAGAAGTCATAAGTAAACAGAACATAGTACGAGGACAAACCCCTTTGTCCTGATGGACACTGGACAACATACAATACTCTGTATAAGTCCGCTGAGTTGAATAACTCAAAACCTGTGCGTTGTAGGTTGAAAACTGTACCCAGGTGATTTCCTCAAATATCACCAATTACAACGAATTCCGATATAATGAGGATGATCACCTAATTCCCAATAACTTACTCCCACTCAACATCTGTAAAACCATACATATATGAGAATGAAACCTAGTAAATAAATACCCTGGAGTAAGTATCTAATCGGGAAATCAGTTTTCTTTTAACAATGCACCGAAACATGAAAATGTTTCGTAGGGGTATCCTGGTATTCCTAGTAATGCCTCTTCCATAATCCTATTCATGACTCTTACCGTATATTTCTTTGCCATCTCTCCAAATCCCTTGATTTGTCTTTAGTCATTTCCTTCTGTACACCATTGTTAGGCTAAGTGGTTTTCTTCCTTCCCTACCATTCGGCACCAGCCTATGGTTTGGAAGAAGACTATCCAATAAGCGTAATAGGTATACCCTCCTAAACCAAGGAGTACTCGCATCTTGAGAGAATGTGATGATAAAAGATAATTGAATAATACCTTATTCTATTTCTCCCGAACTGTGGAAAAAAGGATAGGTGAAATAGGAGT
The DNA here is from genome assembly GCA_030015575.1 of Agapanthus africanus. Lineage (NCBI taxonomy): Eukaryota > Viridiplantae > Streptophyta > Magnoliopsida > Asparagales > Amaryllidaceae > Agapanthus > Agapanthus africanus. The sequence goes on along the minus strand of CM057341.1, from coordinate 616,286,770 downwards.
GGCGATGAAGTACGCGGTTTGGTCGTGAATGATAGCAGTCGCAATTTACTTTGCCCTCTTTCTAATCCCTTTATTTTATCTTTACATATTACCTTCTGTACACCCTACTTAGGCTAATTGGTTTTCTTCATTCCCTACCTTTCGGCACCTGCCTATGGTTTGGAAGAAGACTATCCAATAAGCGTAATAGGTGTACCCTCCTAAACCAAGGAGCCCTCGCAACCTGAGAGAAGGTGACAATAAAAGACAACTGAATAAACCAATTCAATTTCTCCTGAACCTGGATCCATCCTCGAAGAAGCCCCTTCGAGTTCGTATGTAACCATACGATTGATTTATCCAATGGAAGTGGATGTTCGTAGTGATACGAGGTGTTCTGAGAGATTCAAAGGGTAAAAGAAGGAGTGGCAATGACTTATGCAACTCGGACAATCCAAAATCCAGTATTTTAAGAAGGTTCGGTCAACTTGGTCACTGAGTCGTAGTGTAGGGTCGGTCAAAGGTCGCTACCAAAGAGAGAGAGAAAAGAAACACTCTGCGTGCACTCTAACCTAGATCAGAATGGTTATCACTTTATCTAATCAGGAAACTTCCCACTGTACTGTCAAATTCTCCTTCAAACCTGAAAGAAGAATCAATCGGGATCACCCGAAGAGTAAACCAACACATCAGTGGGAATCGGGATCCAACTCTCATCGCATGATAACATGAAGGAATCCACTCATGTTATCACACTCCAGAAGGTATGCCCATACTTGGCAAGTTTCAGTTTCTTTAGAAACTCCCGATATTATTTTTTCCCCATGCTCTTATGACCTTGACTTTGGCCAAAATGCCATAAGTCACATGCCAAGTTCTTCCCGTCATTATCTTGTCAATTTGAACCCACCCGCACATGCCCCTGACTTTGGCCAATCGGCAGAACGACTGTCCCAAACCAACTCATCTATCTATGCAACAAATGAATACCCAGCAGCTACCAAACACCATGCCTTGACTTTGGCCAAAATGCATGGCTTGAATACTACTGAATACCCAAAAGAAATGACGGAGGGCTACGGCTAGTTTTTGGCAAAAAACCTTTAACGTAACGAACTTGATATCGCTGAAGGAACCTGATAGCTTTTTATAAAAAATATAGGGCGAAAAACCTTTGCTAAAGAGATCACTCCCCGTGAAGGGATCTCGGCTCTTTCCTCGTGGAATGAGTTGCAGGATATTTCAACTGAATACCACGATGCAAAGCAACTTGTAATCGACTATAGTGAAGTTATTACCCTGATGTAAACTTCTACCCAAGGGGTCACTCCCGGTGAAGGGATCTCGGCCCTTGCCTCGTCGAATGAGATGCAGGATATTCTAACCGAATATCACTGTACAAAATAAAAGGAAACGTCTTTCTAATAACACTTTTTAAAACTGTTCCAACAACATCCAAACAGATTTGTTTTCCTTTGCATTGATCATAATCAACGCAGTCCCATCAATTAATCACACCAGAAAAGAACGAAAATAAAATGTACGTATATGCCATCCGCATTCGTCACTGGGTCCCGTCATAACCCGTTAGGTTACTTAACTAACGGCAGAGTGGGGACTGGACTAGCGCGGGTGTAAAACATATACAACATCTACTAGTATATATACCAATATACAATAATCGCTCCAGGCGTAATAATACACAATATTACAGAAAAGTAATAATCATCACAGAACAATACAGATAATCTTGGATCTCCGGGTTTCACAGAGCCGTTACTGAAACCCGACATTCCCATGGTTGTGTGGATAGCCTGTGCAATGAAACCTAGACCCCTATGGGTGCGGCAAGTTACTCGCCAAAACCTGAAGTTAGGCAGCCCCTTACAGCAAAGTGAATGGACCACCCTGCACTTCACGGAATCCGGTAACTTGAGCACCCCTCCTTGGGTCAACCTGTACCCCCTACGAGTGCGGCAAATAGTCTGCCAATTCTAGAGTGAGGTCCTCTGCCTCTCAAAGCCATGAGATGCGGACCCGTTGCCCTCCAGAACTCGGCTATCCGTGCACTCCGTCGCAGGGTAAACCTAGTACAGAAATGAAAAATATGTACAACAGGTAAATCGACCTCAGCCCGGTCGTGCCCCAAAAGAATATTATACAAACAGGCAGTGACGGAAGTCCACATGTTGGACGCTCGCCCCGCAATATCAAATGTACAAATAAATTCAAACAGCACTACCATTGCACACTGCTATCCACCATGACAAATCCACAACATCACAGCACAACACAGAACATCAACGCGAATGTCCCGTTCGCAAATCCGTCTAAAAGGACTATCGCAATTAGACGCAATTTACCGCTGAAATGACATTCCCGGTCGGAGATATAATGTAAGTATTGTAAACTAACACGTTTAAATTTCGATCGACAAAACATCCCGAAGTGGGACCCACGTACATCTGCTGTACAGTAACAAAATCTGGGCCCAAAAGAAATATTCCAGAAACCACAATTTACCATGGAGAACACACTGCAGAAATTTGACTCACTGTTCTCACAATCTCGCGGCGGATCCGCAGTCGTACTGTAGGATCACGTGATCAAATTTCACCAGTTTGCTTCAAAAAGCCTGCTCTATTTTCTATGATATGCAAACTAATTTTTAGACCAGATTTAAAATCGACAGAAACTTTTGTACAGAAAATTGTAGTTTTCGAAATTTCGTTCGATCGATATTTTAAACGCGTTAGCACAAGTTAGTAAAGCTTAATTGCGTGGCTCTGATACCATGTAAGTCTACGGTAGCGCCCCGGCCGTCTTTCAGACGCCAAATGCGGAACAAAAACTTTTATAACCGGCGTTATCGCATACTATAACCCGGATCTGTCATTAACGCTAAACAAACAAACTACAAAGTGGGTAGAAAGGTTATACCGAATGATCCGAGTCCTTCGTTCTTTAACCATCATCCCACGCTCCGTTGCGGCTGCTCCGATCTCCTGTCTCCTCGTCGAGGTGGAACCACATCTACGAATCTTTAAACAGGCTCCCGCCTCTGACCCGAGGGAACTCGGTCATCAAGTTTGCTAAAAGAGATGACCATGATTGATGTAGAGATTGAGTAGAACACTTTGTCTCGCTTCATCCAAAACCATGGATGAACGGTTAATGAAGTTGCCTTTTGGATTGAATAAAATGAGAAATGAGCAATCTAATTTCTATGAACCCAAAACCATAATCTTTTTCTTTTGCAAATCAATCATCATTTTCCCACAAGGGACCGGCCACTACTTGAAGAGGTGGGGGGGTGAGTATAGGAGAGGGGGGTAACCATTAGCACTAAAAGAAAAGAATGAGTCAAAGATAACACCTTGCATATATCATTAATGCATACAATGAATCATCTAACCTAGTCATCATCCATTAAATGAACAATTAATGCACTAATAAGTCATGAAGCCTAGTCACCATCTAGAAACTTCTAGAACCTTCCACACTCATGACTCACCTCAAGAAAAGATAAATCTGTATTTAACTGAATGTTAAAGACGGGTGATAGAAAACTGGCAACTTCCAAAAGTGATCCAGAAACGAATTTCAGGATAACCACGTAACTGTATAAACATACCCGCATTTGTATTACGACCGAATACAATTGCAACTGAGACAAAGATATTATATCAACAAAGTATAATACATGGATTCGGCTTAAACCAAAGCCCACCAGTATTATCCGCCCGAAATATGACACGTGCGTAAACGCACGTGCATTTTCCGAACCCTGCCATAAAACCATACGGCCTCTACAACGTTTCGCCCGAACTTGGGAAACTATCTGTGGGGGACTCTAATGACTCGTCAGTACCCTGGCAGTTGGTTTAACTACAAGCACGTCAGCGCCACTAGCAGTGCGTAACGGCTGCCCATGTACCGACCTCAAGGGTAGCCGATGAGCGAACTCATCCTGAAGCCTTACCGAGCCTAACAGTGACAATATACATACAGTCTGGTCCGTTCGTCTATGAGTATCGCATATCGGCCTAGGGGGCTGGTAACGTCAGACCCACGGTAGCAGTATAAGTCGTGTCGGAGTGTAGCCCAGAACACCCTGAGATACTACTGGAGTACCTACCAGTAAATCTCCTGCCTCAGCTGAGGGCTTTGTGTAATGGCTCTCCTAGACACAGCGCGATCTCATCCCCAATACCAGAAGAAACGAATCCTCTGCCGATCCGCTCACTTGCCTCCATATGGCTCGGGACTGTACCCAAAAAGACCTGTTTGCACGACTCCTTTCAGCCGTGGTAGGTGTTCATACCAGAATATTGCATTTTATACCGCCCATTCTTACGCTCGTTTATTTATAGGCAGGTGCTTTTGATCAGTGTTTGCTACATATTTGCAGAATACTGGTTCTCAACTCTAAACAGTGAAATCCATGGAAAAGTACGACAAATTCTGGATTACTGCTAAGAACAGATAAAACACGGGTCTCTGCTCTCTATCCGTGTGTTGCTACATACCAGTTTAAGGGACAAAATGGCAAATCGATTGTCATGTCATGCAGAAAGCTCAATGTCAACACAAGATCCAAGAAATCTACACGGAGCTCGAGGAAATCATGGCAAAAGATCCACATCACATCACCTCTTGTTCTACTGAAATTCTGGAATAATTGTGAAGAGATTATGAGAAAAGTCATATACCAAACAGCAGACAACTTCAAACCAGGGGACCCCAAAAAGTACGAGGAGCCAACTCCTTTATACGGCCGCAGAACCGCGGCATAAGCTTGCTTAGGTCGCGGAACCGCGGCCGTACGGCATCCTCTCTCTGTCATCTTTCAGGGGCTGTTTTGTAATTTTATATAGAGGCAGATTGTTGCCCTAGGTTTCCAGTTCTCTGCCTATAAATATCCCAGAACTTGCCAAGATGAGGGTGTTCATTCTTTGTTCCTCTTTTGTAGGTTTTAGTGTAGTTCTTCTTCTTCTTCTTCATCCTTCCTCCATGGAAATGTAGTGAGAGCATTGAGTGGATGTTAATGAAGATGAGGGTTTTTGTATCTTTCTTGTTAGTTTAACTTTCCCTTGAGATTCTTGCTTTCTCTTGATCTCTCAACCTCTTCATTGAGCTTGAAAGGTTAAGGGTTTGTTATTGATCTCAAGGGTCGTATTTTTTCCTATGGAATTAGCGCTTCATTTCACATGCATTCTCTACCCTTCTCTTGATCTTGCAACCTCTTGATTGAGCTTGCAAGTTTAAGGGTTGGCTATTGATCCCATGCTTGTCTTGAGTTCTAGTTTCTAGTTCTTTTTATTTCTTATTTATTACTTGCTTTTTATTTTCTTGCTTTACTTATTTGCAATTTAAATTCATGCACTTACTTACTTGTAATCTTTTCTTTTCTTTGTTCTTTTCTTTTGCTCTTTTTGGTTCTTTTTGTGAATGGTTGTAATTATTGTTGTTGTTAAGAATCAATACGATATTGTAAGTTAATACTTCCTTGATCATTTCCTTTTCCCGTTATTTTCCATTGAACACCGCCCAAACGATATGCAAGCGCTCCGTTAGGCACCCTACCCTAACAAGGTAACGGTGATTCCTAACCGCGACCGGTTGCGTTCGGTTTGGCCGGAGGCGAAAGCAAGAGACAAGAACGGAAGGACAAGGGGTAAATAAGCCGGATTCCACGAATACCGTGCTTAAATCTCCTAATCCACGTTGTTGCCAATCTCTCTAGCTTCAATTGGTCAAGACTCGGCTCAAAGGTTTTGAGTGCGGATTTCTTTAGCTTACAATTTCGTATCTTTTTCTTAACAATTTTATACTTGCAAATAATACACATAGGTTAGATTGAACAAACATATACTCATTCTTTATTGACTCGTCTAAAACAAGAAAGGACATACAACCATCTCCCTGTGGATCGACCCGTGCTCAACCGGCTAGCTGCATAGCGACACCGTCTTGATTGCGGTTAACTTTAATTCTACCAATCAGTAGGGTAGAAATCAAAGCACAGTGGGAACTCACACGAGACAAATGACGACCTCTGGTCGATGAACTAACCTGTACACATGTCACCAGGGAACGGCTATCTGACGCTATGTATAAATACCAACTAGCAGGTTCCCGACGAATCCTGTCCGGTGTACTCATAACCCAATGAGCACCTGTATACATCTTAGGTGATTCATCTGACACCAGTGGCTTGTGAGACCGGCCACCGCCCCTCGTCGGGGTCTCGACTGTATACACTAGTCTATCCGGAGTATCGATGCCCTGTCTCGAAACTCCCATGACTAGGGACCACAATTAAGGATGTGCTTATAGACTACCCAACTCTCACGTATATGATCGCCATCATACTGTTGGTAGTCAAGCAAGATCCTAAGGGCTCTATCAACGTGTAACAGTGATCAGTCACCTGAACCAGTACACGACTGATAAGGCAAAACCAGATAGCATACTATGATTACGAGTAAGACTGTCCTACCGGTATAGGTCCTCCTCAATCATTGCTATCACGTGCCTGCGATCCAATAATTGATTTTGAGGGCACTATATGTTAGTTATTTGTATGCCCTAGAGGCCATTACTATACATAGGATGTATATTGTAGTGGATGCTGGGACATATATAGGGAGGACTTTCTTGCTCGACATGATAGTATGCTATCTGGTTGATCTTTACCTTAACGTGTACATTGATTGTCTCTTTGTTACATGTTGGTAAAGCCCTTAGGATGTGTACTTGACTACCTGGGCTATGATGCGGATCATACTAGTGGGGACATGGTAGTCCATAAGTACATCCTTCAAAGTCCCTAGTCGTGGATATATCGAGACGGGGCATCGATATACCAGAGTAGACTAGCGTATACCTTCTCGACCCATACAGATGGACGATGGATGATCCCATATCCATTGGTGTTTGACATCAGAGATGATATACGGGTGCTCAGTGGAGACTGGGTACACTGGACGGACTCGCCGAGAACTCCCAGATGGTATTATACCTTACGTCAGATGGCAGTTCTCTGTTGACACTGGTACAGAGTAGTCTGTTGACCCGAGATCGTCATAGAGTCTTGTGTGGTTCCCACTGTGCTTTGCTTTCCACCTTACCACGTCCAAGAGGGCGTGAAAAACGGTGGTTTTTGGGTACAGTCCCGAATCACATGGAGGCAATGAGCGATAGGAGGGGATTCGTCTCTCCCGGTATAGGGGGTTGATGTTGCGCTGTGTTCGATTGGCTATAACAGGAAATCCCTGGACAGGGTTGCTGAGATTTACTAGTAAGTGTTACCAGTAGTTTCTCGAATTGTTATAGACCTCATATCGACACGACTTATCGAGGTATTGGGGTCTGACGTTTACCACACCTAGGCAAGATATGCGACATATCAGACGATCAGACCGGACTGTACGGTAGTGTTACTGGTTGGATTCACTGGAGTGTGAGCGGGCTTGCTCGTCGATCTTCTGATCGCTCAATACCCGGGTGGCCGTTATGTTTAGCAGACCGCTTGCCGCTTGTGGGTGTTTGATATGATCATCACCTGCTGCCGGCGTATTGACGAGTCTTTAGAGTCCTACACAGAGGTTTCCTGGCTCAAGCGAAACGAAATAGGAGCGCATATGAGATATGTGCGGGACCGAGAATAATGCGTGTATGTGATACCCTATTCTATTCTCGGGATGAATGTATCGAATGGTTGTATGCGATATAACCTAGTTATCGATTCAAGCGTTGATTCGATAAGTCGATACATTGAATACTAGTCGGTTATGTTCGACATGACCAGATCATTGAATCAAGTGTTGATTTAATGATTTAATGTATAATTATATATTTGATATATTACTTTACATTAACTAGTATTGGTTCACTTTATATGGATTTTCTCACTTGGATTGCACAAGTTGTATATGTGATATACTTTTGTGCACTTGATTGTGTCATGTTTGATGATACGTGTTAACTTGGATTTGTGTAAAGATTAAACCATGGTTGTGAGAGTGGTTAGGGTTTTGTTTATTCACTTATTATCTATTTATTCATTTTGGCAAAAGAAAAGAAATGGTGGCTTGCTTTGTTTTACATTGAAGCTTCATGAAACTTTGAAAAAGTCCACCATTTTTGTTTCATGCCTAACCTAACCATTCACTTAACCTTGGTTCATTCTCTACACTTAACCATGGTTCATTATATGATAAGTATTGATTTTCTTTTCAAGTTTAATTAACTTATCATAATATCATCTTCTTCTTCTTCATCTTCTTCAATGAAGAAAACCTTGGACCATCAATGGTGATTGATGAAAAAGAGTGAGAAATCCAATTCTAAAGTGAACCCACTTCCTATTTCTTCATCCTCTACCTCTTGCCAAGTAGTATAGGGTGTTTTCTTCACAAGTTTTATGACTTGGTGAAGTGGGAGCTTGATCTAGTGATGCCTCGACGTAGATCATCTTCGGCATCGACATCGACGACCTAGCCCGCCCTTTTCTCCGATGAAGCCGACGCTAGAGCCCGGATTTTGATTTGGAAAGCGGAGAGGACTTCATCACGGAGCCGTGGAGGTGGAGAACCGGATCTACAAAGGTTGTATTTCCGTATACCACTTAGTTAAGTTGTTAACTAGGTTCTTTTTCGCCTAAACTTCTAGCCAACGATCTTGTTAGGGTTTCTCGGCACCTTTAATTTTTTAAATTGGCATGGTTGATGCCTTGTGAGACCTCTTGAGAGTGCATAGGAACCCTACAGTGGTATCAGAGCCTAGCTAGAGCCTTAGGCGAAGTCTAGACGGAGTTTGAAGTCCGATCGAACCGAAACCCCAATATTTCCATGCTCTCTGGACTTTTTCTGAAAAAGCGGTTTTTTCCAAATTAAAAATTCTTAAAAAATTCTGCAGGAAATTCTAAGAATTACGGTGCAAAAATTACCTAATGATCTATCTAAAGCGCGGCGGAACCGCGGCATTAGCCGCCTATTGCGACGGTTCCGTGCTCATTTAGTCTCTTCATGCATTGAATTTTGCACAGTAACTCCTACTTTTCAGTGCTGGTTTTCCTGGGAATTTTTAATATTTATTCAAGAGTTGAAATTTCTGGGTTGTATTGGGGAATTCGTGGATTCGATCGGAGTATCAGATTTTGTCTATGTGGCTTTCCGGATATTTTAGAATATGTTAAAAAGTTCGACCGGATGTAAATACCCAATCTTTCCCCTGCCGGGAAATTTCCAAGTGTTGGATTTTTCCGTGGTTTAAAGACGTTCTAAGTAGTGCAAGTAACGCGATGGACCCTCTAGAAGACAACAAACCTTAACTCGATTATGTGACCGTCTTGAACTGCCCTTTGAACCTTCGGGTTTGGGCCAGTACGGCGTGCCACATGTGAGGCGTTGGCTTGACCCTTCTACGGCTGGACCATTGGTACTGAGGCACGAACTGAATGTTTTTAGACTTGTTTCATGTGTTGATCTGTATCGGGAAAACTTGGGTGTTTGAATGTTCGATCGGAAAGTTTAACATTTTCTAATTATCTGGAATGGGATACAATAATTGGAATTCACAATAAGTTATGAGATAACTAAATGAATGTTATAAACATAGCAGTTTAGTCTCACTTGATCGGTTGCCACGGAATTTTGATGTGATCAAAAGTCCGTCGCAATCACGTAGCGTACGCGGATACTCGCTGGGTAAACTTAATAGACAGCCTCGCCCCATAGCCCCGACCAAGTGACTGTAGGAGAACCCCGTCGCCGAAAGCATCCGTTCGGGTGCTCGCGGTAGCGGTGTTCCGCCATGGTGCACTTCGTCGACGGCGTCGGGGGTGCGGCCGCCTACTGAAGTTTGCGATGAGCATTCGATCAGGATGTCGGGAATCTTGTTGAGTTGCCCGACTTGATATTGAAAAGAGTTTTCGATTTTGAGACTAAAATGCGGGGTTTATAATTGTTAGGCATGCGATGTCTAAAGAATTCATTTGGTCAGGCATGCGATGTCTGAGGTGATTGCGGATTCCAACTGTTGTAGTTTTACACTTTCTTTTCTGTGACCGTAAGTGTAATATGTGATATCGCCGGTTTCGTTGCTATATGTCAACGACAATTGGGATACGCATGTTCACTTACGTTGATGACATGTGATATTATGTGTTGCTGGATATGTTATATTGGATCGTCGTCTTCGAATAGCCGGGGTTTTTTATGTGAGATGAGTGTTTTTCATTTTCATTCATGTAAAAACTTGTATGTAATATTCTTTTATTAGGGCACTTCCAGGTTGCGGAAGATGTTACCGTTTGTATATTATTTACTTTTCCGCACTAGGATAGACCCAAGGAGGAGTGCACAAGTAACCGTGTTCTGGAGTCCAGTGGGAGACCAACTCGAGGAGTCGAGTCCGGGTCTCCTAACTCTAGAATTGGCAGGGTTGCTTGCCGCTCTCGTAGGGGTCTAGGGGTGTAGGTTTGGCTATTCATCGCGACCGTGGAATCCGTGTTTTATACTGGCTCGTATTGAAAACACGGACGTCCTAGTATATCCAATATTTCATATGATTCTTCTGCTGCGATATCTGTGATGTGATAATGTGATGTTCTGTGATAGATACTTTATATAATATATATGATATATTATATAGGCGTTACTTATGTTTTACACCCGTGCTAGCCCTGCCCTGCTCTGCCGTTAGTTACCTAACCTAACGGTGCACGAGGGGACATCGAGGCGAATGCGGATGGCATAAGTGTACGTCGTATTTATCTGTGATGTTTAGGTACTTAAATGATGGGACTTCATTAATGTGATTAATGAAATAAAAGAAACCTAAGATGTTGTAGAATCGAATTTCAAAATAAAACAGGTAGCTACAGTTCTTGCTTTGCACAGCGGTATATATGATATATCCAGCACCTTATTCGATAAGGAAAGGACCGAGATCCCTTCACCGGGAGTGACTCCTTTAGCAATAACTGGCAGATGCTACACACTCGGTTTTTCTTTTGATTGCTTTTAAGAGTTTTTGCTTTGCACAGTGATATATATGATATATCCCGCACCTCATTCGACGAGGAAAGGACCGACGATCCCTTCACCAGGAGTGACTCCTTTAGCAAAACTGGAAAAGCCTCAAAAGCACTCCATTTCAAAATCATTTGATTCTACAACGATATCAAGTTCATTACGCAATAGGTTTTCATAAACACCTGTCGTAGCCCTCCGTCATTTCAGATAAGTGGTAGTTAGTATTCGTGCTACGTTTGTTGGCCTGCGTCAAGGCGTAGTGTGCGGTAGCTAACTAGTATTTATCTGCTTATGCATATGATGCAGATTGGATTAGGGTAGTCGTGCGACTTTGTTGGCCTGCGTCAAGGGTCGTGCGGGTGGGTTTAATTCAATCAGGAAATGACGGGTTGAACTTGACTAGCGCACTATGGTTTGTTGGCCTGCGTCAAGGTCATAGGACGCTAGGGGCAAAATTATCGGGAATTTCAAGTGTTGAAATTTGCAATGAGATTGCATACCTTCTATGAGATAGTTGGATCCCGATACCCGCTGCGAGTAAGTGTTACTCCTGGGAGAGTTTTATACATTACAATTAGCTGATCAAGTAGGTGTCTAGAAAGGTGTCAACGGGGTTACGCCTCTGGGAAAACGAGGTTTACATTAATTAGGTTCGTGCGAAAGCACGGGGGACCTCCCTCAAAGTACCGACACTGGCCTGGCTGAAAGATTGGCGAACTTGTAGTGTGTAATTAATCCCGGCTAGTCTTTCCTTTTAGGGTTTGAAGGAAGATTTGATAAAAAGCAGTGGGAGCCATCCTGATTAGATAAAATAATAACCAATCTATTCTTGCAAGAGCGCACGCTGAGTGTTTTCTTCTCTCTCTCCAGGTAGCGACCATATCACTCCTTAATCAAGATAATAATACGGATATTGACCGAACCCGCTTGTTATACTGAGCTGGGGAACGTTGGTCCCGCTCCAACTTATAATTGTTATAAGACAGAGCAGGAAATTGGGGATTACCAGAATTCCCGTGCCGCCCAAACGAAGTAAGTGCATGCTGATGCATCATCTTCGGGTGTGTTCAGTATATAGAACCGTTTCTCAGTATCCTTTACGTCCTGGTTATGTGATACCAGATCAGGATCCCAGATATGTAACCTGTTACAAGGGCTACAGATAGGTAGAAAAACTGAGAACGGGTGATAAGTTTCATGAGGCAGAAAACGGGGCAAGTGTTGCAGCCAAGTCTGTTGGTCACTGTAACCCTGTATTCCAAATACATTGATTCTGAACGAATGTTATTAGATACCGAACCTGATATACAAAATCATATCACTCTCTTTATTAGTAAAGAAATGATAAAATTTTGTATTGATGGATAATGTTTTGAACATTTCCTATATCAAAAGTTGATCGGTTCAGGCACGTTATCTAAAAGCATTGACGTTCTAAATCAAACTACAGTTCCTAGTATATAGAACACACACAAGAGGAAGAGTTCAGAAATGAACGAATCCTTCTTGAGGCATTGTAGACTAGGTCATATCAATGTGACCCGACTAGCTGAAATTACATGTAGATGTATATTTAAATCAGTTTGAATCTACATCTTATGAAACTTGCCAGTCATGTCACAAAGATATAATGACACCAGCTCTGTTTATTGGAAACAGAGAAAGAGTTAGTAAACTCTTGGGATGATACATGTTGATGTATGTAGGTCCCCTGTCTACACATGCCAAGACCGGTTCTTCGTACTGCATTACATTCTCTGATGATCTTTCGAGATTCAGACCTATGTTCCTGTTGAAACACAAGTCCGAACCTTTTGAGATATTCACAGAATATAAGTTAGAAGTAGAGAACCATATAAGGGTATAAGTATTATGTCCTATGATGAGATCAGGGAGGAGAATACTTGTGCATGGAATTCCTGGACTTTTCTAAAGGAGAATGAGATTCTCTCTCAGCATTACTCCTCCGAATACACCATAGCACGATGGTATATCGGGGCGGAACAATCACACCCTATATGATAAGGTGTGCTCTATGATGAGTAATACTGAGTTACCTTTTTCCTTTTGGGAGTTATGCACTTGAGAAGCTGCATACCTATTGAATAGGGTTCAAATCAAATCAGTTGCCTACCACTCCATATGAGATATGGTATGGGAAGAGCCCATGTCTTAAGCTAGTTAAGATTTGGGGTTGTCCGGCCTATGTCTAAAAGCAAAATCCGGACAAACTCGAATCAAGGTCTGTAATGTAGAACTGGAAATGTTCCGGCCATACAAACTACAGCAGATGATTTGATAAAACCAAAGGATTCAATAGTTACCAACGAACCTCAGCCTCTCCGCCGATCTAGTAGGGTTCCTCACCCACCTGAGAGATACTTCGGTTTCTCTATGACAGTGGGTGCGAGGATTGCATCATGAGATGATGACCCAACTAGTTTCGAGCTGGCCATCAGGAGTAAGACTCTGTAAGAATGGCTGGATGCTTAGTGATCTGAGATGGAATCCTTATACACCAACAAAGTATGGACTTTGGTTGCTATATCTGAAGGGTTAAATCCCCATCAGGAGCAAGTATATCTTGAGAAGATTACTTGGTGTAGATGGAAAAGTTGAGACTTTCAAAGCTAGACTTGTTAAAGGTTTTCGTCATTGACCAGGCATGGATAATGATGAAACCTTTTTCCAATATCTATGCTTAAGTCCATCCAGATTCTATTTGCCACGGCTACGTACCATGACTACGATATCTGGCGGTTGGGTGCCATGACTGCTTTTCTAAATGATGTTTTAGAAGAGAGCGTCTATAAGTACACAGCCAGAGGGCCTCGTAGACAGTGGGAGCAGCGGAAACGTGTGCAAGATGCTTTATAGGATAAAGCAGACATCGCGGAGTTGGAACGTCTATTTTGATGTGTTAGTCAAAGAAGTTGACATCATCAAAATGGTAGATGAACCTTGTATAAAAAAAAAGGTAGTAGGGAGTATGGTGACGATCCTCGTAGAGTACGTGGATGACATACTCTTGATAAGGAAAGAGTTTCCTATGCTACGCTCGATCAATCTCCGCTTATCACAATGATTCTCCACATATGATCAAAGTGATACCTACTAAATCCTGGGTTTTGGATCTATGAGATAGATCTAAATGGATGTTAGAATACTCACTAGCTGTAGTGAGATGGTATCATTCGATCCTGGAGAGAATCACTGGAAAGGTTCCAGGGTGATAAAGACGACTGAAAGTCAGTCACAGGCATTGTCTTTACCCTCAGTAAAGGGACGGTATGTTGGAAGAGTTCCAAGCTAGATACCGTGGCATACTAGACGATAAAGGCTCGATACATCGCTACTTAAGATGCTACCAAAGAGGCAGTCTGGATGTATATTTGTTCATGAGATGAACTTAGTTCCTCCCATTGTGTGACAATGGAGTTATGGCTTATGCCATGGAACGTCCGTCCCATCAGTGATCCAGACATATTCTAAGGCAGTATCACCTGATCATGGAGATGGTTGATCTCCAGGGTGATCGAGGTTAGGAGAGTAGACTCATAGGACAACAGGGCGGATCCACTCACAAAGGCCTTTTCCCAGGAGAGACTTTTATGGGATGGTTGAGTATGAGATACTACAACCACTGCTATCAGATGGCCCTAGTGCAAGTGGGAGATTGTCAGTTATATGTATGCCCTAGAGGCCATTACTATACATAGGATGTATATTGTAGTGGATGCTGGGACATATATAGGGAGGACTTTCTTGCTCGACATGATAGTATGCTATCTGGTTGATCTTTACCTTAACGTGTACATTGATTGTCTCTTTGTTACATGTTGGTAAAGCCCTTAGGATGTGTACTTGACTACCTGGGCTATGATGCGGATCATACTAGTGGGGACATGGTAGTCCATAAGTACATCCTTCAAAGTCCCTAGTCGTGGGTATATCGAGACGGGGCATCGATATACCAGAGTAGACTAGCGTATACCTTCTCGACCCATACAGATGGGCGATGGATGATCCCATATCCATTGGTGTTTGACATCAGAGATGATATACGGGTGCTCAGTGGAGACTGGGTACACTGGACGGACTCGCCGAGAACACCCAGATGGTATTATACCTTACGTCAGATGGCAGTTCTCTGGTGACACTGGTACAGAGTAGTCTGTTGACCCGAGATCGTCATAGAGTCTTGTGTGGTTCCCACTGTGCTTTGATTTCCACCTTACCACGTCCAAGAGGGCATGCAAAACGGTGGTTTTTGGGTACAGTCCCGAATCACATGGAGGCAATGAGCGATAGGAGGGGATTCGTCTCTCCCGGTATAGGGGGTTGATGTTGCGCTGTGTTCGATTGGCTATAACAGGAAATCCCTGGCCAGGGTTGCTGAGATTTACTAGTAAGTGTTACCAGTAGTTTCTCGAATTGTTATAGACCTCATATCGACACGACTTATCGAGCTATT
Source organism: Agapanthus africanus (assembly GCA_030015575.1). NCBI lineage: Eukaryota > Viridiplantae > Streptophyta > Magnoliopsida > Asparagales > Amaryllidaceae > Agapanthus > Agapanthus africanus. Next base: position 616,271,275 of record CM057341.1, on the reverse strand, counting down.
GGGGTCTGACGTTTACCACCCCTAGGCAAGATATGCGACATATCAGACGATCAGACCGGACTGTACGGTAGTGTTACTGGTTGGATTCACTGGAGTGTGAGCGGGCTTGCTCGTCGATCTTCTGATCGCTTAATACCCGGGTGGCCGTTACGTTTAGCAGACCGCTTGCGGCTTGTGGGTGTTTGATATGATCATCACCTGCTGCCGGCGTATTGACGAGTCTTTAGAGTCCTACACAGAGGTTTCCTGGCTCAAGCGAAACGAAATAGGAGCGCATATGAGATATGTGCGGGACCGAGAATAATGCGTGTATGTGATACCCTATTCTATTCTCGGGATGAATGTATCGAATGGTTGTATGCGATATAACCTAGTTATCGATTCAAGCGTTGATTCGATAAGTCGATACATTGAATACTAGTCGGTTATGTTCGACATGACCGGATCATTGAATCAAGTGTTGATTTAATGAATTAATGTATAATTATATATTTGATATATTACTTTACATTAACTAGTATTGGTTCACTTTATATGGATTTTCTCACTTGGATTGCACAAGTTGTATATGTGATATACTTTTGTGCACTTGATTGTGTCATGTTTGATGATACATGTTAACTTGGATTTGTGTAAAAATTAAACCATGGTTGTGAGAGTGGTTAGGGTTTTGTTTATTCACTTATTATCTATTTATTCATTTTGGCAAAAGAAAAGAAATGGTGGCTTGCTTTGTTTTACATTGAAGCTTCATGAAGCTTTGAAAAAGTCCACCATTTTTGTTTCATGCCTAACCTAACCATTCACTTAACCTTGGTTCATTCTCTACACTTAACCATGGTTCATTATATGATAAGTATTGATTTTCTTTTCAAGTTTAATTAACTTATCATAATATCATCTTCTTCTTCTTCATCTTCTTCAATGAAGAAAACCTTGAACCATCAATGGTGATTGATGAAAAAGAGTGAGAAATCCAATTCTAAAGTGAACCCACTTCCTATTTCTTCATCCTCTACCTCTTGCCAAGTAGTATAGGGTGTTTTCTTCATAAGTTTTATGACTTGGTGAAGTGGGAGCTTGATCTAGTGAGGCCTCGACGTAGATCATCTTCGGCATCGACATCGACGACCTAGCCCGCCCTTTTCTCCGACGAAGCCGACGCTAGAGCCCGGATTTTGATTTGGACAGCGGAGAGGACTTCATCACGGAGCCGTGGAGGTGGAGGACCGGATCTACAAAGGTTGTATTTCCGTATACCACTTAGTTAAGTAGTTAACTAGGTTCTTTTTCGCCTAAACTTCTAGCCAACGATCTTGTTAGGGTTTCTCGGCACCTCTAATTTTTTAAATTGGCATGGTTGATGCCTTGTGAGACCTCTTGAGAGTGCATAGGAACCCTACAGACTGCCATCTAATTATTGTATCCCATTCCAGATAATTAGAAAATGTTAAACTTTCTCTATATCCAACAGTGTGTAGCATACAATTAGTGCTTGTGAAACATGAACTGTCAATAATGGTGTTGTGTCTCATTAATATTAAGTCCATACACAAGGAAATGAGATAAGCAACAAAGGTATACATGTACAATCAATATCCGTATACTTCTAACTAATAGTCATGTCATTTGATCTGTCCCAGATGCATAACGCCACGCGGGCGATCCCCCTGTAGATGTTAAATTTACTCACCAACCATCCTGGCTAAGTAAAGCCAACAACTCGCTTTCCCTGCTTCAAAGCGCCCGAAGTCCCCGCCTGCGATCCTGAAAGCATATAACAATATAACAAGTATATATTAGCAATTGACCAATAACACGTACCAACTACGTTTGACCGACGCACCAACTCCAAATATACTCTCAAGTGTTCGTCAAATGGGTAACGCGCGTAGCGATACTACGAAACCAACTCAAGAGCAAAAGCTACACAGAGACACGAATGATATCGGCATGACCCTATCTAGGAACGTAAAGTGACACAACTACAAAGCCTAGACCCTGATCGTACCGATCGCGTATTCACAACACAGGATATAGCGTGGAATCAATATAATTAACGTCGCAACGTCAAAAGAAACCCACGCCTACCGAAACCTAGTAAGCAATATATATCATTTTAGCACCAAACTACAACTTTTTACCAAACTAGAATTTACAAACATCACTAATTAGCAAGATTAAACCATACAAACCCTTACTAGAATTTTAATCTCACTTAATTAGGATTTAGTAAAAGTCTAGTTGTAATTAAGCTAATTAGATAATTAGGAAAAATATCTTTTAACAAATCTAGCAAGTAGTTTAAGTTTTCTTTTGCCTAAAATTAACAATTAACCTTTAACCCATTCATCAAGATTAAACATTAGCTTGAACTTCTTTAAAATTACAATAAATTAATTAAACAAGAGTTAAAAGCTATATTAACCAATTAATTAGCTAACATAATGATTTTAGCATAACAAATAAGGATTAGGGTTTGAAATTATACCTCAACAAGAACACCCCAAAGCAACAAGATTCAACAACTTTAGCCTCCAAAAAACAATGTTTTGTTGAAGATCCAAGCAAGATTAGTGAAGGGAAATGATGGCTTAATTTTATTTAGCAATTTGTGGATTTATTTTGGGAGTTTTGAAGGATTTTGAGAGCAAGAGAATGAAGAAATGAGCAAGGAAAGTAAATGGGGCCGATTTAGGGAGAAGGGCTCGGCCATAGGAGTGAGGGGGGGGGGTTGTGAAAAAAAGAGTGAAGTTTCTAGCACAAAACAATAAATGCAACATTAAATGCAATTTGCCACATTTTCCTTCTTTCTTTTCTTTTTAAAATTAATTCCATTTGTCATAACAAATATCTAGATATTAGAAGAGATGGTTCTAAACTAATTCTAGTGATTAGATTAGCAATGATCCCAATTAGAACTAATTAGCCCATACAAAAATATAATAAATAACACATTAAAATAATATTTAATTAGGGAAAAATTCTATGTGAACCAAAACTTCCCATTGACCCCCAAAGCCCGCGCACTAGCTTCATTCTAGCTAAACTAGGTGCCGACAAGTCTATACAGAAGTTTGATCACAATCGGTTTAAAACGGAAAACACCGACTATTTTACCCTAAAAACGGAAAATTCGCAAAACGATTTCTAAAACGTTACAGATTGATTCCTGATCACTGCACCTTGTGAGTTAAATATATCTTGTCTGGTACATAACATCGCATACATGATAGAGCCTACTGCCGAAGCATAGGGTATCCCTTGCACGCGAGCTCTCACTAAATCAGTTTTGGGAGACATCTTTTTGCAGAGTGTGATCCATGAGTAAGTGGGCGAACCACCACGCTTAGAATCTTCCATACTAAACCCCTTTAGAATGGTGTTAATGTACCTGGATTTGGGACACTCCAAATATCTACTTAGATCCATCACCATAGATCATAATCCACGAGATGTAGTAGGTATCATCAAGATCTTCTATGGAGAATCCTCGTGATAATAGGATCTTGACCAAGTGTAGCATAGGAAACCATTTCCTATCTAGAGTATGTCATCTACGTACAATACATGTAAGACAACCTCACTCTTTACAACCTTCTTGTATATACAAGGTGTTGGATATATATGCCCTAGAGGCCTTCATTGTATAGTATGCTAGGGATATGTATGTACATGACAATCTTGCTTGATTTGATAGTACGCTATTTAGTTTGTCTTTATCTTAACGTGTGATATATTTTACTTTGTATTTATATACATGTTGATAAAGCCCATAGGGTGTTTGCCTGACTACCGGCGTTGTGATGGCAGTCATACTTATGGGAGCTGGATAGTCAATAGGCACATCCTTGAATGTCCCTGGTCGCAGGAGTATCGAGACTGGGCATCGATGCTCCAGAGTAGACTTGTGTATACATATCTAGACCCTGACGAGGGGCGATGGATTGATCCCACAGCCATTGGTGATGTGCACCTAAGATAGTATACAGATGCTCACTGAGTGTGAGTACACCGGACAGGACTCGCCGAGAACTGACTAGATGGTATTATACCTAGCGTCAGATAGCAGTTCTCAGGTGACATGTGTGCAGATAGTCTGTCGACTTGAGGTCGTCATTTGTCGCGTATGAGTTCCCACTGTACTTTGATTACTACCCTACCCCGGCTCAAAAGAGTCGTGCAAACATTTTTTAGTTGGGTACAGTCCCGAGCCACATAGAGGCAGTGAGCAACTGTTAAGGATTCGTCTCTCCCGGTATAGGGAGTCGATATCGCACTGTGATCGGTTGGTCATTACCATAAGTCCCTGGCCACGGCTGATAGAGAATTACTGGTGGACTGACCAGTAGATTCTCGGATGGTCTTGAGCCACACCGGCATGACTTGCACGGTTGTTAGGGGTCTGACGTTCACCACCTCCCTAGACCATACAAGCGATACTCTCAGACGAACAGACCAGACTGCACGAATATTGTCACGGACAGGCTCAGTAGGGGTTACGGACGAGTTCGCTCGTCGGCCACCTTTTCGACACGTACCTGGGTTGCCATTACATACAGCTAGTGCCACTAACGGACTTGTGGTTAAACCCACTGCCAGCGTACTGTCGAGTCTTTAGAGTCCCACACAGAGGGTTTCCCTAGATCAGGCGAGACGATGTAGACGCCGTATGGTCTTACGGCAGGGTTTCGATCGTATTCGTATACTAGCTACTCGAATGACGATCGAACGGATTATACTGGTAGGCTTTGGTTTAAGCCGGATACTAGTATTGTAGTATTGGATTATACTGATCTCGGTGTATCCGTATTTTTCGGAATACAGATACGGGTATGAAAATACAGAAAAGGGCATTCTTGTAAATTCACAAGATTGATCTTCTAGAAAGAGACACCTCATTATTGTTTTATTCTTTTTCAATAAAGAATTAATGAGGTGGAAATTAGGAGGCATGGGTTGAAGAATGGCTAAGTATTTGTTTATTTCTTTTGGAGCCACTATTCAAGCATGGTTGTAGATTATATGTTATAATAATGCAGTGGTTGAATTATTGGCTCAAGACTTAACCATTCTCTCTTCTCATTTCTATTATTAGTATCACAAAAGGATTCTCTCTCCTAAGTTTTCTTCTCTCCTTCTTCCTCAAGCTCATACGCTTGCATGTGTTGCAAAACAATGAGTTTTGAGATCAAATAATCCATTACACTCACTCTACATCAACATAGTCTTCTCTCTTAGCAAGTTAGATCACTAAGTTATCTCATGGTGGTTGGAGCTTGACCATAGCCCTCGGGTGGATCCATCTTCGACACAAAGGAGACCGGCAACCGAGATCGTTCAAAAGCCAAAGCAAGAAGATCAAGATGTAGGAGCTTGAACCAAGGAGCAAGGAGCAACATGAAGACCCGAAGGACTAGGAACGAGGGTATAACTCCTTTACGTAGTAGTTAACTCTTTCTCTTAGTCTAGTTTTATGTTAGCTAAGGTTTAAACAAGATCCTAAAGTGGAACAAGTTCATGATGCAAATCTAAAACATATTTCTTTTGTGGTGAGAAAATCATTTTTAAAGTATTCTGCCTCCCCGCAAGCCGTGGGGTGTGCATCATGGACTTACACTGGTATCAGAGCCTAGTTAAACCTTAACTAACTTGTTAGCAAAGTATTAGAAATTCGATCGCCGAAAAAATCCCGAAATCACGTCCGAAAATGCCGTTTTCTGTTGATTTTGAAATCTGGTCATAAATTTTTTTCAGAAGGCTTAAAAAGACAGGCAGGGTTTTTTAAGAACACAGAAGAAATTTAGGCTCATGAATCGGTCAGACGACCGCGGATCCGCGGCAGAACCCAACGTTCTGCCGTGGATCCTCGGCCGAGTCGACTCCGATTCAGTCCAAATTTATTCTGTTTTTCTTATTTTCTGGATTTGTGATTTTGGGGATATTTTGCTTCTGCCGAGATATTTTGTGTACTCTGTGGAACTTGGGGTAGATTCAAATTTGCTTAATCGATCAAAATTCTAATTGCTTTAGCTAATCGGTTCTTCTGTAATGTTACAAGTGTTTTGAAACGTCTGCTAATCGCTATACGATGATTAGTGGGGGTTGCACATATCTGTGATGATTGGTTTGTGTATATGAATCTTATTGGATTGTCGATGATGAATAGCCGGGGGGTGTGAGACGAGTGTTTTCTTTTCTTTCATTCAATGTAATTTGTAAAATTGATGTAATATTATTTTTTGCGGGGCACATCCGGGTTGAGGTTGTAGCCAACGTTGCATTATTTCTTTTACTGTTTTTGCTCCTAGGATAGACCCAAGGAGGGGTGCACAAACTACCAGGTAGTTTGAAGTGCTTAGTAGCCAACTCACGTTGTTGAGGGAGACTGCTTCGCTTCTGGTACTTGGCGGGTAGTTTGCCGCACCCGTAGGGGTCTAGGGTGGGGTTTTGGCTATTCATCACGACCGTGGAACCCGTCCTTCGCTGTGGGCTTAAATGAAGTGCGGAATTCCTAGTATATCCAATATGTTCATCTGTGATCTGGAATGCCTATTATTACGTGCGACGAATGGATATATCTATATATGATATTTATTAGGCGTTGCTTATGTTTTACACCCATTCTAGTCCAGCCCCCGCTCTGTCGTTAGTTAAGTAACCTAACGGGTAATGACGGGGCCCATTGCCGAATGCGGATGGCATAAGCGTACGTTGTATTTTCGTTGTTTTCTACAATGGTAGGATTAAATGATGGGACAACATTAATTCATTAATGCAAAGAAATAAACCTAAACTAAATCGTTGGAACAATTTCAAAACCATTCGGTTTTCTTCAAAAAGCAAATTTTAAATGCGGAGCTTAAACCACACCTTTTAAAAGGCTATCATGGTACCTTCGATCATATCAAGTTCATTACGTTAACGGTTTCGCCAAAAACCAGCCGTAACCCTCCGTCGTTTCAAATAAATAGCACATCGTATTCATGCTATGTTTGTTGGCCTACGTCAAGGCTTAGTGTATGGTAGCAATGTGTTGCGTATTTGTTGCACAGATATATGCATTAGTTTAGGAAAGTCGTACAGCCTTGTTGGCCTACGTCAAGGGCGGGTACAAATGGATCTAAATTAATTAGGACAACGTCGGGTAGAACTTGACTTGCATCTTATGATTTGTTGGCCTATGTCAAGATCATAAGAGCTTGGGGTAAAAACTACATCGGGAGTTTCAAACATAAAGGAAACTTGCAAATTTAGCATACCTTCTGGAGTGTGGTGACTAGAGTGGCTTCCATCTAGGGCATCATGCGATGATAGTTGGATCTCGATCCCACTGATGAGTAGGACTACTCTCGGAAGCGTTGGAAAACCTCCCTCGAAGTACCAACACTGGCCTGGCTGAAAGGTTAAGCAAGTATTGTGACGTGTGATTAATCCTGACTAATTCTTCTTTTATGGTTTGAAGAAGGATTTGAGGAAACAGTGGGAGCCATCCTGTTTAGATAAATTAATAAACCAATCTAAACTTGTAAGAGCATATGCTGAGTGTTTCTTTTCTTTCTCTCTGGCAGCTACCACGACAGGACTAAAACTATTACTTGAAAAGAATACACTGACCGGGCCAAACTATAAAATTGGCTAAGGAACGTCAACATTGTACTGACTTATGACAAAGTTGCATATGTTACTACCACTGTTCCTCCCCCTATCCCAGGACCAAATTCCTCAGTTGCGGACAAGGAAGTTCGCAAAACTTGGGATCCAGACTGTGAGAGAGCTAAGTGTATCGTGCTGGCGTCCATAAACAATGAACTCCAGAAACAGTACGAGAGTATGGATATTGTATCCATCTTTTTCCATTGCAAGGAATTGTATGGAGAGTACTCCCGTATCGCGAGGTACGAGATCTCAAGGAAACTGTTCCAGATGAGGTTAGCTCCAGGATCACCTATAGGAGAGAACGTCCTGAAAATGATCAGCCTCATTGAGGAACTCGCAAACCCGGGATGCGTGCTAGAGAATGATTTGTACATCGACTTGATTTTGCAGTCCTTTCCCCACACCTTCTCTCAGTTCGTGCTGAACTTCAATATGCATAAAATGGAAGCTGATCTTCTAAAGCTCCTCAACATGCTGAGGGTAGCAGAGACCTCCTTGAAAAAGGAGAAGACCCCCATTATGTATGTTGGCCAATCATTCTCTTCTAAATCTAAAGCGAAAGCTAAAGGGAAGAAAAAGATGTAAGCCACCAAACCGAAAGGCGGGGTCAAGAATGTACAGGGAACGAACAAGGCAGGAAGGGTGAAGGCGGATAAGAACGAATGCTACTATTGTCACAAGCAAGGGCACTGGAAGAAGGATTGCATGGCTTACAAAGCCAAGGACATGAAGCAAGCTGCTGCTGCTGCTTCAGGTGTGTTTGTAATCGAAAATTGTCTTTCAGTCAACTTACATCATGGGTACTCGATACTGGTTCTGTCATGACCCGAAATATTAGCTCGTGACCAGCACTTGAATCACGCAACGTCTAAAGGCGTAACAGAATTCAAGTAAGCTGAAACCCAGAAATCTAAACCTTTTTGAAAAAAATTAAGGAGGTGAGTTTTTGAAATAAAGGTATATGAAATCAAGTTTTCTTAATGCATTGAAAGGAACATGAATGATGCAAGTGAAATTTACTAGTTTAAAAAAACATGTTTGGTCTTTTAAAAATTTTTGGCAGTACCTCCTTTGTAAATTTTGATCCAAAACCACAAATACATAATAAGGATAATGGCATCCCCAAGCGGGACCTAGCTCTTCGCCAAACGGCGGATCACAACCACGCAATACAGTATAAATAAGTATACGACGCCCAACGGCGAAGTTCACCACAAAAAGATAAAGAAATGAGCAAGATATAATCTCAAAAGTGAATATAAAACCCATCGCTCAAATCTCGCAACTACAAGTCTTATCACATATACAATTTACAACTTTTGATTGTTGGAGTTAACTAGATACAATATGAAATATAGATACAAGAGTGGGAATGATACCACTATCCCACCTACCAATGCAAAACACCCGAATGCAACTGTGTGCCAGCGAAACCGCTACTGATCCAAGCGGTCAACCTGCAAGAACTGTGGCACAACGGGGGTGAGTTGCCAACTCGTGAGTAGAAAAATATCAACAGATAGAAATCGAATAAACAATGACTCCTAGGTCAACTATATCATAAAGGTAATACTATGATATCTAGGGTGACTGGGTCTGTATATGCCAACAAGGTAGTCAATACCTATATGCATGTGGATAACATCCAACAGTAATAATCAATGCATGCATGCATGTAAATATCATAAAGGGTTGTGCATGAAAGTATGAGGATATATATATCAACGGTGTCCCTCCCGACACATCAAAATCTTGGAACCTGAGTGCCTAGCATCGACACTCGAAAACATCATGAAAAGTGTGTCCAGCATCGGCACGTAAATCCTCATATATCGGGCTCCGTCAGTCTGGATTGGCCCATCTCATCTCTCATCTCTGGTCGGTATCCTCCGGATATCCGCCGAGCCCAAATACTATCACCGGTAGGTACTCGCCACCCAGCCAGGCTCATCGTCTACTCCACGAAAAACATTTCTCGCCCTGGGAAACCATACTGGGTCCACCATGAACCCGCAAACGGATCATCCAACTCCTCGAATCGGGTTTCAAGAACACGTCTCAGAACCGAGAAAACGCATGGTGGACGCACTGAAATATCATATCAAGAGAAACCGGGGTTTTAAAACATTACATGCTTTCTTTGAAATAGCCACGATTCTCAAATCCAGAAATCTCATGAAAACAACATACCTCAATGTGTAAAATCATAAAACATGATTTATGCGACATGTGATGGAAATGTAAGTATAGCAATATATCATGCAACATCGTATAAAAGTGCACAGTTAACTATAGAAGGCAGATTATGGAAAGAGTCATATCATGATGCAGCAATTCTACTGTGTAGTGACATGGCAATTATCGATGATGAAGTGTGTGAGCCGACAAATCTGTGTACGTGTAACATACGCATCATCGATAAAGGTGTAAGTGTACTGACACAGATATATGCATTGTAATGAAAATAATATGAATGCAGCATAAGGTAAATCATATGCAATGCTGACGGGTATACGTATCTAATATGACCGAGTCGGGGAATTTATCAACCGGCATCCAGTCTAACAACATCGCGTACGGTATGATCCATCGTACGGCAATCTCTAGTCAAGGGTAAGGATCAATCATCAAGTCAAACTCATCACGTACGGAAAATCATCGTACGGCGGCATTAGGCTAATAGGGATCCTATCATCCTATACGACAAATGAAGGTACGGCCCGGAATCACGTACGGCCTATCATACATGATTCACAACATTCTATATATATTTCTATATACCTATGTCCCAGGTCACATCCGCAATAATCTCACATCAGGGGACCGACAGGGTATAAATCATCTCGATCGACTCGCATCCGTACCAACAAACCATCAGGTCATCATATCCATCTTATAATCTTTTCATCGCATTTATAACTCATATGAAGCCGAGTTTACCTAAACATTCTATCTCTACTATAAGTATAGGTATCTAATCTAACTTACACACCCGAACCATACAATCAGATTTTTAAAGAAGCGAATCGTAGTTTTGAAAATAGGGGTTACGGTGTTTTTAAGATAAAGATATCATTTGAAAATCCGTAACCTCCCTCAAGGTATATTTTTAAAGATACATACGACTCTTCGGTTTAGAAAAAAGTATGGTTCAAATGACGCATCTACATCGACTATCTAGTCCTACGGTACCCTAAAGGGCAATATCGGCAAACGTCGTCCTCGACCCCCGTCATCACATAATAGCCGTATTATCTCATTTCTAACTATCCTTAGTTTCTAATACAGTATCACTAACTATCCTTTACTATAACCCTAGTTTCCTAATCTAGGTTTCCTAACCATATTCTATAATCAGTTTTCCATAAATACTTTGCGGGGGTGCTATACGCCATCCACCTGACTTCCCCCGTGGATATAGATCCACTCTCCTGGTCTTCGCTCGCCGAAATCGATGACGCCGCGCTCCTTCGCCTTGGAATCCATATGAGGGTACCTACAATAATAAACAATCGCAATACGTATTAAAATCGAATCAGGAAAACCGATATGGCGAACGCTGTGCTCATAGGTTAGAACCTACGGCCTGTACGTGCAAAACAATCAAACAACCCTTGTTGTCGATGTACAAACATCCAACAACCCAATACAAATCCAAATATCAAGAAAGTGCATTTTAAAATACGGAAAACATAGCCTAAAACACACAAAAATGCTCCCAGATTTTCCCCAGGTGACAATTAGCCAATTTTGCATATAGGAGGGGTCTATTTTACTGATATAGGAGGTACAGACGAAGAAAGAACCAAAAATGAGGTACCCAGGCCGCAAATTGCGGCCCAGGGGATTAAATCTGCGGCCCAAAGGTTAGGGTTTGGTCTCGGGTCTCTGTTGTAGCTTCCTGGGTGTCACGACCCGAAAGTACGGAGCATGACCGGCACTTAGACTACGAACGTCTCAAGGCGTACGAAAGCTAAGTAAGCCGAACCCAGAAATCCAAACCAAGAGAAGTAGTTGAGTGTAGGAAGAACCATATCAAAACAACCTGTATGCAACATAATATACAACGCCTAAAGGCGAGGATCACAACAGAAAAGGAAACTTAACAGCAAGAAACCCAGGGAAATATAACGCACGACTATAAGGTCGAAAGAATAAACATCACTAGTCTCTATCTCAAATAAGTACATGTTTTGGTTGATGGAAATTCTAGATACAACTGAAATATAATATACAATGTATAATGATGGGTACGATACGATAAACCCACCTACTAGCAAGTCACCCGAAAGGTACAGTGCCCGCAAAGCCATAATGAAATCCGTACGGCAACACCTGCAAGAAACCGGGGCACAGCGGGGGTGAGTTGCCAACTCGTGAGTAGAAAAATATCTACTAACAGAAAATCGCAGGTATGACGCAATCCTAGGTCATACGATCAATATATATAATCCTCAAATATATAACCAGCAATCTCTGACCATGACTAGGGTAAATATCTAACCCGAGTGTAAACCCATATGCCTATGTCAGTGCATCAGGAGGCAATATATCATATGAATAATGTATGAATGCATAAAACGAAATGCATGTATTGAAGAAAACTGCTTTTGTAACTTGTGAGATTTCTGTATTTTTAAAATGAGGTATCATAATGAAATCAGCATAAAACAATGCCTAGCATCGGCACAAAACATAAATCTCAATATCTCGATATCTCTGTATCACAATCTCTGTACCTCAATATCTCAAATCTCAATGTCTCAATCAAATATCCAGGGCGCCGTCAGTCTAGATCGGCCCCTACCATCCATCTCGTGACTACGACGGTATCCTCCGGATATCCGACGTGTCGGGTAATATCACCGGTCGGTCGTGCTCCCCTGCCAGGCTCAACGCCATCATCTGCGATCCTCTTGCCCCGGGGTACCGCACGGGCCCACCATGTACCCGAAACGGTTCATCCGCCTACTCGAATCGGGTCTCGAAATCCATCAGCAAAACTCATGGTGGACGACTCATACATCATGGAAAAACCGCATTTTTATTTAAAAGAGAAAGCAGTTTATATATATTTTGCGGTTTTCCTCAAAATCCATAAAATCTCATGGAAACCCGAATCCAAATCATCAATAGCATGTGAAATCATGAATATAAGCATGAGAATCCATGAATGCAGCATATAATGAATAACAGTATGCATGAAGTGACAAGTGGTAGCTACAATGCCAAGCTGGCATATGAGACAAGTACACTAATATGATGTCACTACTAGCTAACAAGCTAAATCAGGCAATAATATTCTCTAAGTGTACGTGACATGGCAATTACCGATGAAGATGTGTGTGCAACAGCAAATAAGTGTACGTGGTACATACGCATCATCGGTAATGGTGCTGGTGTCCTAGCAGCAGGATATCAATAATAGTGTAACACCTTAGAATGTGTTTTGTAGCTAATTATATTTTAATATATAGTTTCTAGCAAAAATTTTACCAAATTTAGTTCTAAATATTTTATCCTATTTAATGTGTATTTTATTAGAATTTTGTTAGGCACACACACACTTGTGCATGATAACTAGGGTTGTTTTTGGGGTTAAACATGATTAGCAACCATGGTTAACTAACCATTTCTCCCTAATCTAGTTTTAATATTGTTTAAGTGTTATGGTTGTTAAAAAGTGAAAATGAATTTAAAAAGGGTTTTTAAATGGAATTTCTATTTTTGGTTGACTTTGAGGGGAGAGAGAGTGAGCCTAGGCATCATGGCATGAGCCATGCCTCATTATGAGAGAGAGAGTCCTTGTTGTGTTCTCATTTCTCCATCTCATTTTCTCACTCCCATTCTCTCACAACAACACACACACCCCCTCACACTCTCAGCAGCAGCAGCAACAACACACACATCTCATTTTGTTTAGCACCCTATGAAGAGTTTTGAAGCATCACATGATCCAAAGTTTTAATTTTTATGGTGCTAAACTAACATGCAAAGGGATCGATCCTAGAAAATTAGGGTTACGAAATAAAAAGCGAACTAATCTAGGGTTTCGAGACTACAACCTTTGTAGCTCCCTTTCGCTGGACTCCTTGGTCTCTAGGGTGTTGAACGAAGGTCCTCTTGAAGTCCCCTTGTGCCCACGACGATCCACCACGGAGATCTCCGTCCAAGCTCGCAACTTCGTCAAACCGAAGAGAACACTCTAAACAAAACGGCTAAGTTTGTGTAGAATGATGTTGTGGTTAGGTTTCTTACTTCAAAAACCTAACTTTAATTGGTATTTGCTCACTAGAAAAAACTAGAGAGCAAAAGAGCAAGAGGAAGAAGATGGTGGCAATTTTTGACAAGAGGTAAAAAGATAACTCAAGTGAAGAAAAAGAAATATATCAATATATATTTTATTCCTTCATGCTATAAACCATGGTTAAAGTGATGGAGATATTATTTAACTTTAGTTTGGAATGATAAAGAGAAGGATAACCATAGGTTAGTGGTAGTTGAGCATGGTTAGGTCAAAGGAAGAATGTAGAAGCAAGAATGATTATCCTTTCCTTTTTCATTTTCTTTTAAATCCAAAATTAAATAATAATCCATTATATAATCCATGGTGTGAGTCTTATATTGCCACCATTTCCATATGCTAACAACCATGATGGATGAGTGTATGTATGTATGTGTGCATGTATGCACATCCACATGTGCATGAAACTAGCATGAAAGAAAGAAAGAAAAGCACACATGCATGCACACATCTATCATCTAAGAAAAGGTTTTAAGTGAGAAAACTAATGGTTAAATGATAAATCAATACTTGATTTATCAATCCGGTCATATCTCATATGACCCCACCAAAAGCAGTTCACCCGATCAATGTTCGGTATCATATACGCACATTTCAATCGGGTGCATGCGCATATCGCATATGCGCACCACAACGTTTCGCCTGGACTGGGTAACTCCTTTGTGGGACTCTAAGACTCGTCAATACGCCGGCAGAGGGTGATGATCATATCAAGTACCCTCAAGCCGCAAGCGGTCAGCTAAACGTAACGGCCACCCGGGTATTGAGCGATCAGAAGACAACAAGCGAACCTGCTACAACTCCCATCGAGCCATCCGGCAACACTACCGTACAGTCCGGTCTCTTCGTCAGATATGCTGCATATCGAGCCTAGGGATGGTCACGTCGACCCCAATAACTCAATAAGTCGTGTCGGTGAATGGTCTATAACAGATCGAGAAACTACTGATAACACTTATCAGCAAATCTCAGCGGCCCTGGCCAGGGACTTACTGTTATAACCAGTCGGGCACAGCACAGCATCAACTCCCAATACCGGGAGAGACGAAACCCCTCCTATCGCTCATCGTCTTCGTGTGTCTCGGGACTGTACCCAACGGCCACCTGTTTGCATGACTCAGTAGAGCCGTGGTAGGGTGGCAATCAAAGTACAGTGGGAGAACACGCAAGACTCCATGACGATCTCGGGTCTACAGACTAACTTGTACCAGTGTCACCTGAGAACTGCTATCCGACGATAGATATAATTCCATATAGGAGTTCTCGGTGAGTCCGTCCAGTGTACCCAGTCACCACTGAGCACCCGTATATGATCTTGATGTCAAACATCGATGAATGTGGGAACATCCATCGCCCATCGTATGGGTCTAGTATCATATACGCTAGTCTACTCTGGTATATCAATGCCCCGTCTCGATATACCTACGACTAGGGACGTTCCAGGATATGCTTATAGACTACAGATGTCCCACTAGTATGATCTCCATCATAATCAGAGTAGTCAAGCCGATATCCTCAGGGCTTTATCAACATGTATGAATGAATAAAAGCATGATCAAATCAACATGTCAGATAAAGAAGAACCAGATAGTATACTATCATGTCGAGCAAGAATGCAAACTGAATATATATACATGTATAGATACATCCACTATCACATAATGGCCTCTAGGGCATACATATATCCAACAATCTCCCACTTGCACTAAGGCCAGTTATTGGCGTATCTCATACCCAACATCTCAAAAAGTCGCTCATGCTGCGGCTGAGGGAGGGCCTTGGTGAATGGATCCGCGGCGTTGTTCTTTGTGTCTACTCTCTTAATCTCGATCTCGCGGCGATCTACAATCTCCCGGATCAAATGAAAGCGCCTCAGAATGTGTCTGGACCGTTGATGGGATCTGGGCTCCTTGGCTAACGCCATCGCCCCATTATTGTCACAATACAAAGGTATTGGATCAATAATGGTTGGAACTACTCCTAGCTCCGAGACGAACTTCTACATCCAGACGGCTTCCTTGGCGGCATCATTTGCAGCAATGTACTCAGCCTCCATCGTAGAGTCTGCAACGGTATCCTGTTTGGAACTCTTCCAACTTACCGCCCCTCCATTGAGGGTAAATACAAACCCTGAGATAGATTTGCTGTCATCCTTATCCCTCTGGAAGCTCGAATCGGTAAATGCCTCCATTTGGAGATCTGTATTACCATACACCAAGAACAATTCTTTAGTCCTTCGCAAGTACTTACGAATGTTCTTCACAGCTGTTCAGTGGTTCTCCCCTGGGTTGGATTGATACCTGCTTACAACACTGAGTGCATAAGCTACATCTGGGCGTGTACATAACATCGCATACATTATAGATCCTACTGCCGAGGCATAGGGTATAATGCTCATGCGAGCTCTCTCTTCATCGGTCTTTGGACAAGAATCCTTGGAGAGAGTGACTCCATGGCAAGCGGGTAAGGCACCCCGCTTGGAGTCTTCCATACTAAACCTTTTTAAGATGGTGTTGATGTACCTGGCTTGGGACAATCCCAATAACTTTTTGGATCTATCCCTATAGATCCGTATGCCCAGGATGTATGTGGCATCACCCAGGTCCTTCATGGAGAACCTTAGTGATAAGAATGATTTGACCGACTCTAGCATAGGAATATCATTTCCTATCAGAAGAATATCATCCATGTACAATACGAGGAATGTGACAGCTCTTCCTATAGCTTTCTTATAAACACAAGGTTCATCTGGATTTTTGATGAAATCAAACTCTTTGATAACATCATCGAAACAGATGTTCCAACTCCGAGATGCCTGCTTTAACCCATATATGGATTTAAGCAGTCTACATGCTTTTTCGCTGCTCCCACTGTCAATGAAGCCCTCTGGCTGATCCATATAAACGCATTCTTCTAAATCTCCATTTAGAAATGTTGTTTTAACGTCCATCTGCCAGATTTCATAGTCGTAGTGAGCAGCAATAGCAAGTAGGATCCGAATGGATTTAAGCATGGCTACGGGCGAAAAAGTTTCGTCATAGTCCAAACCTGGTCTTTGACGAAAACCTTTCGCTACAAGTCTTGCCTTATAGGTCTCTACCTGCCCATCTACACCAATCTTTCTTTTAAAGATCCATTTGCACCCTACAGGTTTTACCCCAGGGGGTACAATGTCCAAAGTCCATACTTTGTTGGTGTACATAGACTACGTTTCGGATCTCATGGCATCCAGCCACTTCACAAAGTCACCACTCGTGATAGCTTGCTGAAAACTGGTAGGATCATCATCATCCATGATGCAATCTTCTCTGTCACCATCAATGAGGAAACCGTAGTACCTCTCCGGTGGGCGAGAAGTCCTACCAGACCTACGGAGTGGACGAGGTTCTTTAGTTTCTGCTGCAACAGCCGGTTCAACCAAATCGTCATTTATAGTTTGTGTCTCTAGAACCTCTTCTAGATCTACCACCTTGCCATCATCTTTGTCTGTGAAAAACTCTTTTTCTAAGAATATGGCATGTTGAGAAACGAACACTTTTTGTTCCTCTTTGTGGTAGAATAGATATCCATAAGAATTCTTTGGATATCCCACAAAGTTACACATGACCGACCGTGTCTCGAGTTTGTCCGGATTCTGCTTTTTAACACTGGCCGGGCAACCCCAAATCTTAATTCTCTTAAGAGATGGTCTCTTCCCATTCCATATCTCATATGGCGTGGTAGACACGGCTTTGGTTGGAACCCTATTTAGCAGATACGCTGCAGTCTCCAATGCATGCCCCCAAAACGAGACTGGTAACTCAGCGTCACTCATCATGGACCGGACCATATCTAATAGGGTCCTATTCCGTCATTCTGACACACCGTTGTGCTGTGGTGTGTAAGGAGGAGTGAGCTGAGAGAGAATCCCATTCTCTTTTAGGAAGTTTGCAAATTCTGTACTGAGATACTCTCCACCTCGATCTGATCGAAGCATCTTAATACTCAAGCCGGTTTGTTTTCCTACTTCTTGTTTATATTCAATGAATTTCTCGAAAGCGTCGGACTTGTGCTTTAATAAAAATACATGACCGAATCTTGAGAAATCGTCGGTGAATGTAATGAAGTATGAAAAACCGCCTTTAGCCTGTGTAGACATTGGCCCACATACATCACTATGTATGAGGCCAAGGAGCTGAGTAGCTCTTTCTCCGTGTCCGGTAAACGGAGTTTTGGTCAATTTACCCTTGATACAAGACTGGCAAGTCGCATAAGATTTATATTCAAAAGAGTTTAAATATCCATCTTTGTGTAACTTGTTTAGTCTTGTTTCGTTAATATGACCAAGTCTACAATGCCAAAGAAAAGCTTCATTTAATTCTGAAAGTTTTCTTTTATTAGTGTGTTGTATACAGAAAACTGTGTGTTTATTTAGGACATATATTCCGTTATTAAGCATACCATACCCAACCAACATTTGATTTAGGTGAATGTTCATAACATTGTTCTGCAACACAAAATTATATCCTTCATTGTCCAACAAAGAAACGGATATTATATTACATAGCATACTTGGTACAAAATAACATGGATTCAAAATCAAAATACATCGAGATTGCAACCCCAAGTGATACTCTCCCACTGCGACTGTATCTACATTGGAACCATTTCCAACGCGGAGAGTATGATCACCTGTCCTCAAAACCTTGCTATTTCTCAGCCCCTGCATAGAATTGCAAATGTGAGAACCTGAACCGGTATCCAATACCCAGGAAGCAGAGTTTATAGAAAAACAGTTTTCAGTCACAAACGCACCTGAAGCAGAAGCATCACCATGCTTCTTCTTGAGACTTAAGTACTCCGTGCAATTGCGCTTCCAATGTCCTGTCTTGTGGCAATGAAAACATTCGCCTTTCCCCGAGTCTCCAGCCTTGGACTTTCCCTTTCCCTTCACCTTTTTAACTCCGCCCTTAGGATTAGTGGGTTTCTTCTTTTTCTTTCCCTTGGCCTTGGCTTTCGGGCGAGAAGAGGAAGACTGTCCAATAGTCATAACGGGAGTTTTTGCTAACTTCATAGTGCTCTCTGCACTCCTTAACATATTAAGGAGTTCAGGGAGGTCCTTCTCCATGCCATGCATGTTGAAGTTCACTATGAACTGAGCAAAGGTGGAGGGGAGGGACTGCAGAATAATATCTATATATTGTTCATTGTCCATTGTCCATCCAAGGTCCTCAAACTCTTCTATAAGAGCTATCATCTTCAGAACATGGTCTCCTACTGGTGTGCCAGGGGCCATTCGCATCTGAAACAATTTCTTTGATGCTTCGTATCATAATACGCGGGATTGCTCCCCATACAACTCCTTTGTATGGAGCAATATACCATGAATATCCATGTCCTCGTACTGCTTTTGATGTGTGTTATCCATCGATGCAAGCGCGAGGCATGTGGCCGTGGCACAGTCAGCGTCCCATGTCTTGCGGACTTCAATGTCCGCAACTGAGGATTTTGGACCAGGGACGGGCGGGGCTGAAGCCGTGAGGACATATGATACTTTATCATAAGTCAAGGCGATTTTCAGATTCCTCAGCCAGTCTTTATAGTTGGTCCCATTCAGTTTGTTTTTATCTAGTAGAAGCTTAAGTCCAGTCATTGGTATCTGCCATTAAGAGAGAGAAAAGAATACACTCAGCGAAAGCTCTGGCAAAGATTAAATTGGTTTATTATCTTGTCTAATCGATGTTTCCCACTGCTTTTATCGAGTTTTTCTTTCAAACCTTAAAAAGAAAAACTAGCCAGGATTAATTACAGTCTACAACTTCGCTAACCTTTTAGCCAGGCCAGTGTCGGTACTTGAGGGAGGTTCCCCGTGCTTTCGCACGTACCTAATTAGAGTAAACCTCGTTTTCCCAGAGGCGGAGCCCCGTTAACACCTTTCTAGACACCTAATGAGTTAGCTAATTGTAAACAGTAAAACTCTCCTAGGAGCAACTATTGCCCACAGTGGGATCGGGATCCAACCATCATATGGAAGGTATGCAATCTCATTGCAAATTTCAACTATTGAAATTCCCGATGTGGTTTTTACCCCTAATACCCGTGACCTTGGCTAAGGTCAACAAATCACGAGCACTAGTCAAGCTCAACCCGTCATTTCTTGATTAATTTAGACCCATTCACATGACCCTTGGCTAAGGTCAACAAAGTCATATGCCCGTCCTAATTAATCTGCATCATATGCGTTTGTAGGAAGACATCACTTAGCTACCGTACACTACGCCTTGGCTAAGGTCAACAAACGTAGCACGAATACTAAGTACTCTACTTCCTAAAACGACGGAGGGTTGCAAATGATTTTTAAGAAAATCTTTAACGCTTTGAACTTGATATCGTTGTAGAATCAAATGGTTTTCAAAAGGAGTGGCTTAAGCTCCGCAGTTTTGAAATATAGCTTTTTCATAAATAGCCGAGTGGTTTTCAAATCCGATTCTACAACATCTTTTTAGGTTTATTTTCTTTACATTAATCACATTAATGTAATCCCATCATTTAAGTCCTAAAGCCAATCACAGAAAAGAAACGAAAATAACACGTACGCTTATGCCATCCGCATTCGCCGCAATGTTCCGTTATGCACCATTAGGTTACTTAACTAACGGCATACCGGGACGGGACTAGCGCGGGTGTAAAACATAAGCAACGTCAACTATATATCATATATATAATATGTCATTCGTCTCAGATATCACAGAACACAGGCAGCAGAAACATAGATATAATGTGGGATATCCTAGGACGTCCGTATTTAGTATTTAGCCAGAATAGAAAATACGGATTCCACAGTCGCGATGAATAGCCAAGCCCACACCCTGGACCACTACGAGAGCGGCAAGTGACCCTACCAATTCTGGAGTTTAGGAGACCCGGTCTCGACTCCTCGAGATGGCCTCCCACTGAACAACAGAACCCGGTCACCTGTGCTCCCCTCCTTGGGTCCATCCTAATGCGGAAAAGTAAATAATATACAACACTGGTGACACAACCGCAACCTGGAAGTGCCCCAAATAAAAGAATATTACATTTGAATTTACATGAATGAAAATATAAAACTCTCATCTCACAAAAAAAACCCCGGCTATTCGATCGCGACAATCCTGCACATCATATCTCAGCAACTAATAATATCACATATCATCAACGTAAGTAAGTATGCATACCCCGATTGTCGTTGATGTATAGCAACGAAACCGGCGATATCTAACATACTACACTTACGGTCACAGAAAAGAAAGTGTAAAACTACAATATTTGGAATCCAGATTCTCTTTAGACATCATAAATGCGAAATATCACATATTTCGTATTTCATGCCTAAACTATATGAATTCCACATATTGTATCACATCCCAGACAATCAGACAATATTAAAGTTTTCGAACGAACGATCAAGCACCCAAGATTCACTAAAGCTCAACACTTGAGCAGGGTTCAAAAATACGGAGTGTGACACAGTAGTAGCGGTCCAGCCGTAGAAGGGTCAAGCCAACGCCTCACATGTGGCACGCCGTACTGCCCCAAACCCTAAGGTTCAAAGGGCAGTTCGAGACGGTCACATAATCGAGTTAAGGTTTGTTGTCTTCTAGAGGGACCACCGCAAAAAGACTTGCACGTATCTCCAAAGTATTTAAACCCCTTGAATAGTGAGTAAATGATACTCGTTCAAACACTTCAATACATTCTAATTTACCCGGAAAAGCTACGAAATGAAAATCCCGATCGAAATGACGAGTCTAAAACCATCTCCAGAATTTTTCAAAACCAAATACAGATTAAAAATATCCAAAAATTTATACAAGCAGATTCATGAATTACTGTACAAACAATATTCATCAATTCATTTATACGGCCGCGGAACCGCGGCCTAAGCAAGCTTAGGCCGCGTTTCCGCGGCCTAAGCAAGCTTAGGCCGCGTTTCCGCGGCGAAAATCACTGTTCACTGGAAAAATTTTGTACCGTAATCCTTACTTTTTCCTGCTGTATTTTTTACATATTTTTAATTCTGCAAATTATCAAATTTTAGAAAATTTCCAGAGAGCACCCAAAAATACCGTATTTTTGTTTGATCGGGGTTTTCACTTCGTAAAAACGTCGCCTAATGTTCTAGGTCGGCTCTGATACCAATGAAAGGTTTGTTTAGCACCCTATGAAGAGTTTTGAAGTATCACATGACCCAAAGTTTTAATTTTTATGGTGCTAAACTAACATGCAAAGGGATCGATCCTAGAAAATTAGGGTTACGAAATAAAAAGCGAACTAATCTAGGGTTTCGAGACTACAACCTTTGTAGCTCCCTTTCGCTGGACTCCTTGGTCTCTAGGGTGTTGAACAAAGGACCTCTTGAAGTCCCCTTGTGTCCACGACGATCCACCACGGAGATCTCTGTCCAAGCTCGCAACTTCGTCAAACCGAAGAGAACACTCTAAACAAAACGGCTAAGCTTGTGTAGAATGATGTTGTGGTTAGGTTTCTCACTTCAAAAACCTATCTTTTATTGGTATTTACTCACTAGAAAAAACTAGAGAGCAAAAGAGCAAGAGGAAGAAGATGGTGGCAATTTTTGACATGAGGTAAAAAGATAACTCAAGTGAAGAAAAAGAAATATATCAATATATATTTTATTCCTTCATGCTATAAACCATGGTTAAAGTGATGGAGACATTATTTAACTTTAGTTTGGAATGATAAAGAGAAGGATAACCATAGGTTAGTGGTAGTTGAGCATGGTTAGGTCAAAGGAAGAATGTAGAAGCAAGAATGATTATCCTTTCCTTTTTCATTTTCTTTTAAATCCAAAATTAAATAATAATCCATTATATAATCCATGGTGTGAGTCTTATATTGCCACCATTTCCATATGCTAACAACCATGATGGATGAGTGTATGTATGTGTGCATGTATGCACATCCACATGTGCATGAAACTAGCATGAAAGAAAGAAAGAAAAGCACACATGCATGCACACATCTATCATCTAAGAAAAGGTTTTAAGTGAGAAAACTAATGGTTAAATGATAAATCAACACTTGATTTATCAATCCGGTCATATCTCATATGACCCCACCAAAAGCAGTTCACCCGATCAATGTTCGGTATCATATACGCACATTTCAATCGGGTGCATGCGCATATCGCATATGCGCACCACAACGTTTCGCCTGGACTGGGTAACTCCTTTGTGGGACTCTAAGACTCGTCAATACGCCGGCAGAGGGTGATGATTATACCAAGTACCCTCAAGCCGCAAGCGGTCAGCTAAACGTAACGGCCACCCGGGTATTGAGCGATCAGAAGACAACAAGCGAACCTGCTACAACTCCCGTCGAGCCATCCGGCAACACTACCGTACAGTCCGGTCTCTTCGTCAGATATGCTGCATATCGAGCCTAGGGATGGTCACGTCGACCCCAATAACTCAATAAGTCGTGTCGGTGAATGGTCTATAACAGATCGAGAAACTACTGAGAACACTTATCAGCAAATCTCAGCGGCCCTGGCCAGGGACTTGCTGTTATAACCAGTCGGGCACAGCACAGCATCAACTCCCAATACAGGGAGAGACGAAACCCCTCCTATCGCTCATCGCCTTCGTGTGTCTCGGGACTGTACCCAACGGCCACCTGTTTGCACGACTCAGTAGAGCCGTGGTAGGGTGGCAATCAAAGTACAGTGGGAGAACACGCAAGACTCCATGACGATCTCGGGTCTACAGACTAACCTGTACCAGTGTCACCTGAGAACTGCTATCCGACGATAGATATAATTCCATATAGGAGTTCTCGGTGAGTCCGTCCAGTGTACCCAGTCACCACTAAGCACCCGTATATGATCTTGATGTCAAACATCGATGAATGTGGGAACATCCATCGCCCATCGTATGGGTCTAGTATCATATACGCTAGTCTACTCTGGTATATCAATGCCCCATCTCGATATACCTACGACTAGGGACGTTCCAGGATATGCTTATAGACTACAGATGTCCTACTAGTATGATCTCCATCATAATCAGAGTAGTCAAGCCGATATCCTCATGGCTTTATCAGCATGTATGAATGAATAAAAGCATGATCAAATCAACTTGTCAGATAAAGAAGAACCAGATAGCATACTATCATGTCGAGCAAGAATGCAAACTGAATATATATACATGTATAGATACATCCACTATCACATAATGGCCTATAGGACATACATATATCCAACATATATATCGTATTTGGTGTCCGTTGTGTTTGCACGATACGCGCGATACGTGAGTGGGTTCTGTGATCCAGCGTATCGCGGCGTGTCGCGATGGTTTTAGACGCGTACACACCCGATTCAGCGTATCGTGCATACGCGCGTTTAGTTCGCGACGCTAGTTTCTCGTTTTGGTTCGATATCGCGTTTTGCGAGATATTTGGCTTATATATGATTTCCGTGTCTTAATTGCAGGTTTACAGCCAGGGACTACGGACATTACTACAGAGGGAGCAGATGGTAGGATTCACCTAGCGTAGAGTGTAGGTGTGTAGATTTAACATCTACAGAGGAATCGCCCGCATGGCGTTATGCGTCTGGGCTAGGATTCAAATCCCTGTCGCACATTCTACGTCATTGTAGAATTGCGCCTTTACTTTATTTCCTTGATATTGTTATACTGTGACTAGCAGCCGTAGGACACTGCACATATTATTGACGGTTCATGTTGCACGAGCACGGATTGTATGCTACACACACACCGTCAATAATTGTCATGTCACACACAACCCCTTATAGATACCACTGCTTGTCACACATGACATCTAGCTTACCGGTATACCTATAGTGTTTCATACCTTTAGTGATAGGTACAGTTACACCTTGCGATACAGCTACAGGTATACCCTTTAGATATTTTAGTTATACCGGTGGGGATTTCCTACATATGCTACATATACCAAGGGGGGGTATACGACATCAGTTCTTATAGGTAGATACCTATACTTGGCTGTACCTTATTGATTTTGCATACATCTGGTTCAGCTATATACTTTTTTTTACCTGCTCGCATTCAGATATATCGCATATATTTATTCCTGGATTTGCGCATTGGTTATCTGGATTTTATATGATGTTTTCGGGATTTGGGAACCGCGGGGGTTCATGAATTTATGCATACATGGAACAACCCGGTTTCCTTGATATGATAATTGCGCGTCCCCCATGAGTTTTATCGGTGCTGATTATATGCTCCATATGAGGTGTGGTTGCCGTATGAGAGTACATGGTGGGACCCGGTATGGTTCCCCTCGGCAAGAAGATCGATGGGTTTGCCGATTGAGCCTGGAGGCGGGCGACTGCCTACCGGTGATTGGTTGGACCTGGCAGTTGTCCGGAGGATACTGGCCAGAGTCGAGAGATGGATGCGGGATGATCTGTACTGCCGGGGCCGAGGGCCGACACCGCAGACGGACCCTGTGGGCCGATCCGGACTGACGGAGCCCGATATACAGGATTTCTGTGTCGATGCTTGGCACACTGTTTTCATGATATTTCTTTTAATACCTTTTGTATATATAATAGGGGATTTAGCCGTTGTTATATATACCTTTACACCTATATTAGTGGAATGGGACGCTAATATATGTGTATTGCCCCCATCATATTTATTTCTGTACATATATATGTTTAGGATGTTAGAGATTACTTGAGATTGGACTTGGGTTATTAGGTGATTCATTGAGATTGGTTATTGGATATGAAAGATATGGTCTATTTGTACATTCGAGACATAGGAGAGCTATTCGATTTTGTACTTGAGGTGATGTGAGATCTATGTGATGTGAGAGTCCAGTTTGGGGGCCGATTTGATGTTTGGGATGTGAGTGTCTTGATGGATTGTGATCCTACCACGATATCAGGTTTCCGTGGAAATGACATATTCCACCCTATATCTCACCCTTATCAACCTTATGCACATATTCATATAGTGGTAGTACCCGTTGCGTACCCTTATGATAGTTGCATATCTATATCTTCATATCCTTATTGGCGTAGTTACTACATATTACTGTCATGTTACTATAGCTTCACATTTTGATTGTACCGGCTACTGTACTTTCCTTATTTCAGCATTTGCATGACATGTTATTACTGTAATCGCATATTTTAGATTCATGCTGTACGTGCATTCCAGCGATTACCTGCATATGTTATCTTCTATTCACGAGTTGGCAACTTACCACCGTTGTGCCACAGGTGTTTCAGGTTGTTCCCCAGAGTAGTCGAGGCAAGCTATTTCTCTATTTAGCTATTCAGCTATCATCTTTTGCTCCAGATACCGCATCAGCTCACAGTGCTATTTTGCTTAGGTGGGTTAGATGATTATCTGTATTTCATATTGTATATTCGTTGTATTTTGTACTCTCCATCTACTATTGTATTGTTGACTTAGCGACTTGGTGAGGACGATATGTGTATTATTGTGGATTTGATGTCTTTTATATACAGCTTCTTCTCTACTGTCTTTATTTTGTGCTGTATTCATCTTGCCTAGTTTTTTTTTAAAAAAGGGGGTGTTGCTAAAATTTTAAAGAAAGAAAGTAAGACTTTTAAAGAATTTGGGTTGTGATTTCAAATGTTTCAAAAACTTATACTATCTTTTCCGTATTTCTCTTGGTTTAGATTTCTGGGTTTGGCTTTCTTTTACTACATTGCGTCGTTAGGCGTTGCGTAGTATTAGGGCCGTCACGGGCCAATTTTGGGTCGTGACAAAGTTGGTATCAGAGCGTTAGGTTTTACCTTTCGGAGTGTAGGATGACCTTAGTATGATGGAGTAGGTAGCTTAAGCAGAGTAACGTAATGTGTGTATGTCTGCAGCATACCCACGATGCGGTACTTCGCATTAAGTGATCTAAGTACAATTTGCTTGAAATTCCTTCCTTGATGATTCATATCCTGAGATTCGATTTCCTTATCCTTATCAAATCTTATCTCATATCTATTTATAGCCTTGCCGCCGATGACTATGGGGACTCAGAGTGATGCAGCGAGGGCCGAGGTCAGAGTTGGCTCGGGTGAGACGAGTACTGACCAGGATGGCACTCTAGTCGCACAGGTGCAGACGGAGCAGCCTACGATCTATACTATGGATAGGCTGGTGGCAGAGATGCAGGACTTCCGCCAGACGATGAGTTCTTTAGTTGATGTCGTTCGGGAGCTACGACAGGAGGTTGTTACCCCGGTTACTCAGCTGTCCTTTACGATCAGCATGCAGCAGTCCGTCACTTACATAGCACCAGTGGTTGCAGCTCCAGTTGACGAGGCGCATATTTCAGAGGCTCAGAGAGTTCCAAGACAGTGGAGGACTCGTACCAGCGTACCAGCCCAGAGACAGAGGTTTGGTCATCGAGACAGATTTCGTGGCCACTACGGGTGTAGCAGAGGCTTAGGACGAGGACAGTCGTTCAGCTCATATCCCCAGGATGGTCAGCTGTCAGCGCGTGGATGTTTTCGATGCGGGAGCCTTCAGCACTTCGTCAGGGATTGTTCCTTAGCATCTCGTCATGATCGTACTCAGAGAGGCCGTGGGCATGGAAGATTTGCTCAGAGGGCTCAATCTACCAGGGGAGTTCATCCAGCTGCGAGTAGAGGGCAGACGCGGGAGTTTGCTTCTACTCATCGGGACACGCAGACGTCCAATGTGGAGTTTTCAGGTATCTTTCATTTATATGTTCTTTGATGTATTCGTTTGTTTTTCATGCTTGTACTGTGGTTGGGTAGATTAGTCGTAGTTATTTTAACTTCTGTCAGCGATCCTTTTGTTGCGCGACGCGTATTTCAGTTGTGTGCCAACCGAGATGGAGGTTCGTCCGTCGTCTTGATCTGTCTAGAGATGTTAGATTTGACGTTCTCCTGGGCACGGACTGGTTAACTACGTGTTAGGCGTCTGTGGACTACCGTGAGGAAACAGTCAGGGTTGTTTTCCCGGCAAATCAGTTCTTGTTGTGCCGGCGGATAGTTGTGCCGCCTCTCTCAGCTTGAATTCAGCCTTTTTCGCTAGTCGGCTACTGAGGAGATGTCGTGGATTCTTGGCGTTCATTCGTGATACCGGAGCCACAGTGTGATTGTTGGACCGGGTTCCTTTCGTGCGAGAGTTTTTCCGACGCTGTTCCAGATGGGCCGGCGAAGCTGAGGGAGCTTAAAGGATCAGCTGTAGAGTTGTGGTTTGGGGAGTTTTGTGTGTCTGAGTGTTTCGCTTTTGGAGGCTCCGATTTCTGTTCGTCGAGGAGGAAGACGGCAGTTTGAGGTTGTGTATCGACGGATCGTCAATTGAACCGGCTTACGGTGCGGATGGGTGTCCCTTACCTCACATTGACGATTTCTTCGATCAGCTCCAGAATGCGAGACATTTTTCTAAGTTTGCTTGGGATCAGGTCATCATTATTGCAGGTTCGGAGTGATGGCATTCCGAAGACTGCCTTGTGCGTGCCACAGGCTTTGTGTGTTTTTGTGAGTTGTTGGATTCACTGATGCCCTAGCAGCATTCGTAGATGTGATGAACCAGATTTCTTCAGGCCGTTCCTCGACCAGTAGTCGTTGTGTTATTTACGACATTCTGGTCTATTTAATGTGTCTTGAAGAACAGGAGCAGCACTTGAGAATTTGTTATGCAGATACTGGGAGAGCACCGGCAGTTTGCTAAATTCTCGGAGTGTTTCTTCAGGCTTGTTTTGTGTTGACTCCTAGGTCTTTTAGTCACGGGAGACGGTTTCGTATGGTTCCGAGGGAGATTGTGACCGTACAGCTTAGACCCAGACTTGTGTGCAGGACGGAGATCCGCAGATTGTTGGGCTTAGCAGGTTTTTACCGCCGTTTCGTGCAGGATTACGAGAGTAGTGCTGCACCGTCGACTGAATTGACCAAGATGGAGGTTTCTGTTCTGTGGACTGAGGCATGTGTACGGAGTTTTCAGCAGTTGGAGATTCGGTTAACAACTGCATCAGTTCTTTCTTTACTTTTGGTTCGGGCGACTTTGTTGTTTAACTGTAATGTTTCTTGAGTGGGCTCGAGTGTGTACTGAGGTGACACTATAGAGTTATCGCTTTTGCTTCCCTACATTTGGAGGAAGTACGAGGAGGATATTCCACTCATGATCTGGAGATGGCCGCGGTGGTTTTGCGTTGGAGATTTGGGGACACTACTTGTTTGAGAGTCACGTCAGATTTTCACGGACCACCAGAGCTTAATGTACATCTTCCTGCAGCGGATTTTGATTGTTGTGATAGTCTTCTGCAGATTTACAGTTCTTGTGTGATCGTTGAGTACAGCTTTAGTTCGTCTCTATGGAGGGGACAACTTGCTCATGTCCGCGCCCGACCACTTTCCTTAAATCGTTCCGCGAGACACCGCCCGCCGATACTCGTTCGTCAGTGATACTTGAGCATAATCGGCTGGGAAATGGTTCGGAGACCTTGATTGTGACAATGATGTGCTAAGTTAGGGACACGTTTGTGTACCTGACATTATCAGGTAGAGACGTGCAATCCTAGAGTAAGCACATCAGCCAACTCTCTGTAATCATCCAAGTTCCACCATCTTTGGCGTGGCTTATGAGAAAGTTACGAGTGGACAGGGATGTAAGGAGAAGTTTCAGGTTTCGTTTCAAGGTGTCAGTCTTGTTGTGTGCTTGAGTCGAGCATCTGAGGCCGGCTGGAGAGTTGCAACCTTTTACCGTTCCGAAGCAGGAATGGGAGCAGATCTCCATGAATTTCGCTATGGTTTCCACCAAGTTTAGCCAGGGTGTGACTCCATTCAGATTCTTGTCGTCCGGTTATACTTAGTTTGCTCAGTTGTTTTGTTAAGTTGTGAATTTGTTTGATTGTTGACAGCGGTTGGGGATCGTCACTCGCCATCGTTAAGGTTCTCCTTCGATAGCTGTTATCAGGAGACACTCCAATTGGCCACCCTTAGGCTTAGGGGTTAGGTCGTGTCGATCACCAGTCTGTTGTTTTTATGACTCTGCGTAAGTAGGATTTTGGACCCCAGCTAGTCTAGAGCTTCGGAGATAGTCCAGTTGTGTTAGGTCAGGATGGAAATTGTCCATTTCGAACTGAGGTCTTATGCCGACTGTGTTGGCCATAGACTCGAGTTCGTAGGGACAGTTCATGTATTCCTATGGACTTTCCGATGAATGACTGTGTTGGATTTTGGGAAGTTTGTCCCAGGATTTAGGTCCTTTTGTGGTCCTATAAGCGAGTTAGTTTCGTTGCCTTTATTTGGCACTTCCGCCCAGGTTATTGGATTTTCACCCCGTATTCCTTGTGATGATACTCTACAACTATCTTCTTGACCTTTCTCTCATGTTTTGGCACCAGACCATTTAGCGTGATGCGATCTTTCGTTCACCAGCAGCCAATTGTGTTAATGGCTCGGCAGGTGGAGGAACATCGGCCAAGGGTCTTGCCTTCTGCGAAGGGTTTTTCTTGGACGTAGCCGTATAGTGAGATAATCACTTGGGAGGCTGCGAGCGAGATTTGAGGATTTTAATATTCTCTTTGAAGGTACGCGTATCGGTATATTTTTAAAATTCGGGGACGAATTTCTTTTAAGGGGGGGGGGGAGATTGTAACACCTTAGAATGTGTTTTGTAGCTAATTATATTTTAATATATAGTTTCTAGCAAAAAGTTTACCAAATTTAGTTTTAAATATTTTATCCTATTTAATGTGTATTTTATTAGAATTTTGTTAGGCACACACACACTTGTGCATGATAACTAGGGTTGTTTTTTGGGTTAAACATGATTAGCAACCATGGTTAAGTAACCATTTCTCCCTAATCTAGTTTTAATATTGTTTAAGTGTTATGGTTGTTAAAAAGTGAAAATGAATTTAAAAAGGGTATTTAAATGGAATTTCTATATTTGGTTGACTTTGAGGAGAGAGAGAGTGAGCATGGGCATCATGGCATGAGCCATGCCTCATTATGAGAGAGAGAGAGTGAGAAGGGGTCCTTGTTGTGTTCTCATTTCTCCATCTCATTTTCTCACTCCCATTCTCTCACAACAACACACACACACCCTCACACTCTCAGCAGCAGCAGCAACAAAGACAGCAACAACAATAACTGAAGCAGCATTAGCAGCAGACAGTCACAGCACCACCATTAGCAACAGCAGCAGCTTCATCAACACACACACACCCCCCTACAGCAGTGGCAGCAGCAGCACCAGAGGCAGCAACACCAACAACAGAAACAACAGCAGCACCATCAGCTTCAGCATTCATCAGAAGCAGCACCAGCACAGGCAGGCATCAGCAGCAGCAGCAACAGGAACCCCAGCTCTTGCAGAAGCCCTTCTCCACTTCTTCACCTGCCTTCTAGGGCTCTTTAAGGTCCAATAGGGTATATTTTCTGTACCCTTATCTCCTTTTCCTAGCTTGTATGCTTATTGGTGTCGGTTAGTGTGAAATTAGCTAATTTAGTGGTAGATTATGGTGTTTAAGTGGAATTTTGGGAAATTGTTGATTGTGATAGCTACCCTAGTTTATTTAAGTGCAAATAGGGCCACTTCAACTGAGAGATCCCCAGATTACACTAAAATACCATAGGTTTTCCATATTGTGCAAATTGGTGATTTTAAGTGAAAATTGTGATATCTGGAATCTGCTTGTGACCCGATGCCTTCAGGTTAAAATTGAGGAGACTGGGACATGATACCTAGGTCTAAAACACACCACCAGAAGACGACCCCCTAATTCCCTACTCGGGCCGCCAATTTATTCATTCTGGCCGCAATTTGCGGCCAGGAAGGGGAGTGGGGTGCTGGGGTTTTGGGAAGGGTTGTCTGCAGTGTATTGTAGTGTTTTGGCATGTCTAGTTTTGTAAGATTTGACCTGTAGGAAAATCTGGGACTATATATCGTATTTGGTGTCTGTTGTGTTTGCGCGATACGCGCGATACGTGAGAGGGTTCTGTGATCCAGCGTATCGCGGCGTGTCGTGATGGTTTTAGACGCGTACACACCCGATTCAGCGTATCGTGCACACGCGCGTTTAGTTCGCGACACGAGTTTCTCGTTTTGGTTCGATATCGCGTTTTGCGAGATATTTGGCTTATATATGATTTTCGTGTCTTAATTGCAGGTTTACAGCCAGGGACTACGGACACTACTACAGAGGGAGCAGATGGTAGGATTCACCTAGCGTGGAGTGTAGGTGAGTAGATTTAACATCTACAGGGGAATCGCCCGCATGGCGTTATGCGTCTGGGCTAGGATTCAAATACCTGTCGCACATTCTACGTCATTGTAGAATTGCGCCTTTACTTTATTTCCTTGATATTGTTATACTGTGACTAGCAGCCGTAGGACACTGCACATATTATTGACGGTTCATGTTGCACGAGCACGGATTGTATGCTACACACACACCGTCAATAATTGCCATGTTACACACAACCCCTTATAGATACCACTGCTTGTCACACATGACATCTAGCTTACCGGTATACCTATAGTGTTTCATACCTTTAGTGATAGGTACAGTTACACCTTGGGATACAGCTACAGGTATACCCTTTAGATATTTTAGTTATACCGGGGGGGATTTCCTACATATGCTACATATACCCAGGGGGGTATACGACATCAGTTCTTATAGGTAGATACCTATACTTGGCTGTACCTTATTGATTTTGCATACATCTGGTTCAGCTATATACTTTTGTTTACCTGCTCGCATTCAGATATATCGCATATATTTATTCCTGGATTTGCGCATTGGTTATCTGGATTTTATATGATGTTTTCGGGATTTGGGAACCGCGGGGGTTGATGAATTTATGCATACATGGAACAACCCGGTTTCCTTAATATGATATTTGCGCGTCCCCCATGAGTTTTATCGGTGCTGATTATATGCTCCATACGAGGTGTGGTTGCCGTATGAGAGTACATGGTGGGGCCCGGTATGGTTCCCCTCGGCAAAAAGATCGATGGGCTTGCCGATTGAGCCTGGCGGCGGGCGAGTACCTACCGGTGATTGGTTGGACCTGGCAGTTGTCCGGAGGATACTGGCCAGAGTCGAGAGATGGATGCGGGATGATCTGTACTGCCGGGGCCGAGGGCCGACCCCGCAGACGGACCCCGTGGGCCGATCCGTACTGACGGAGCCCGATATACAGGATTTCTGTGTCGATGCTTGGCACACTGTTTTCATGATATTTCTTTTAATACCTTTTGTATATATAACAGGGGATTTAGCCGTTGTTATATATACCTTTACACCAATATTAATGGAATGGGACGCTAATATATGTGTATTGCCCCCATCATATTTATTTCTGTACATATATATGTTTAGGATGTTAGAGATTACTTGAGATTGGACTTGGGTTATTAGGTGATTCATTGAGATTGGTTATTGGATATGAAAGATATGGTCGATTTGTACATTCGAGACATAGGAGAGCTATTCGATTTTGTACTTGAGGTGATGTGAGATCTATGTGATGTGAGAGCCCAGTTTGGGGGCCGATTTGATGTTTGGGATGTGAGTGTCTTGATCGATTGTGATCCTACCACGATGTCAGGTTTCCGTGGAAATGACATATTCCACCCTATATCTCACCCTTATCTACCTTATGCACATATTCATATAGTGGTAGTACCCGTTGCGTACCGTTATGATAGTTGCATATCTATATCTTCATATCCTTATTGGCGTAGTTACTACATATTACTGTGATGTTACTATAGCTTCACATTTTGATTGTACCGGCTACTGTACTTTCCTTATTTCAGCATTTGCATGACATGTTATTACTGTAATCGCATATTTTAGATTCATGCTGTACGTGCATTCCTACGATTACCTGCATATGTTATCTTCTATTCACGAGTTGGCAACTCACCCCCATTGTGCCACAGGTGTTTCAGGTTGTTCCCCAGAGTAGTCGAGGCAGGCTATTTCTCTATTCAGCTATTCAGCTATCATCTTTTGCTCCAGATACCGCATCAGCTCACAGTGCTATTTTGCTTAGGTGGGTTAGATGATTATCTATATTTCATATTGTACATTCGTTGTATTTTGTACTCTCCATCTACTATTGTATTGTTGACTTAGCAACTTGGTGAGGACGATATGTGTATTATTGTGGATTTGATGTCTTTTATATACAGCTTCTTCTCTACTGTCTTTATTTTGTGTTGTATTCATCTTGCCTAGTTTTTTTTAAAAAAAGGGGGTGTTGCTAAAATTTTAAAGAAAGAAAGTAAGACTTTTAAAGAATTTGGGTTGTGATTTCAAATGTTTCAAAAACTTATACTATCTTTTTTGTATTTCTCTGGGTTTGGCTTTCTGGGTTTGGCTTTCTTTTACTACGTTGCGTCTTTATGCGTTGCGTAGTATTAGGGCTGTCACGGGCCAATTTTGGGTCGTGACAAATAGAATATGAATCGCAACAGTAGACGATGCAGAGCAACAATAATAATATGCTGGAGCTGAAATACTGAACACCATGATCACTAAACTGCATCTAATGTCATAAGAGTCATATAGCTACACCACTATAAGGCTGAGCTAAAGCCAACAGTAGGTAAAGGAAACCGCCTAATCTCTGAGTCGATATATATATATACACATATATAGTCGGTGATCCCGCCTCGATCATATCACATCCGATACCATATCTCTATCATCGGTTATTCCCAAGTCAAGTAGGCAGATCAAACATCAAAATATAGATCGTACGTAAATCCGTCGTACGGCATCCCCAAGTCTGGGTACGGGTCAATATCACAATCATTGTATTACTCATCAGGTATTCTCTTTATCAATTATCATAATCTGGGTACTGACCTATGTCTAGTACAATGCTAACATTAACACTATAATCAAGATCTGACTACTGATCGACAATCTAGTATAAATCTATATTGTCATCATATATCATCACCAAGAGTATACATCGCCCAAGGCGGCATATCACAAGTATCCTGTCATATCATATCATATCATATCTCAAAGCATAATCACATGTCGATCACTTAATATATTTATATCACCATTCCTATGGCGTTATCATCCCCAGAATCCTCTAAATCATCAAACGTATCACAAGTATAAATTTTACCGTATCACTGATATCATAATCTCAGATCAACTCTCATCGACCCATTTAAATCCTAAGTATCATCCTCAAATCTGTATGTGAACATATAGTCACAAACCCATGTGAACACATCTCGATATAGAATCCCATAATCACATATGAAATAAGGATGTATGCGAGTATGTATATGTGTGTATGTATGTGTAGTGCATCCACTACCCTAAGGTTTCGTAATCTTTCACCAATCCATTATACCAATATCCAATTAAACATCAATAATTTATCCTAACAACAATATAATAAATTGTTGGTGTGTATACGCATCCGTATACATCACCACGGACTGCGGGGGTGCTATACGCCATCCACCCGACTTCTTCCCGTAGATATAAATCTACTCACCTTGCTTATGTGTGCCGGTGCCGATATCGCGATTCGCATCTCCAACGCTTCGACGCCACATGGGGTACCTACAAGGATATCACACGCTAAAACTCATGGAAACCATGTCGGAAATCAAAATGGTGCACACTACGCCTATAGGTAAAAACCTGTGACCTTGTGTGCAAACGCAGCCAATCACCACTATCGTTGACGTCCAAACGCCACCCGACAGAACGAAACATCGAATACCAAAAATCCATACGGAAAACAGGTCTTAAATCATACGCCAACTCATGAAAAACAACCCAGATTTTACAGTAACTAGAAACAGTCAAAACTAGACATACAGGGGGTCAAGTTTGCATGAAATAGAGCTGCACACGCAAAACGAGGAGGTTCCACCCTGGTCTGGCCGTAAATTGCGGCCAGGGGGATTAAATTTGCGGCCAAGGAAATGAGGTTGAGGCTAGGGTTTTGGGTGATGGTTTCTACCTGCCTGTACGTCTCACTGCCAAGTCAAAATTATTTTAAGAGGTCCGGGTTGATAGTAGTTTCCAGAAAGCCACAAAGTCGACAAAATCGATAAAATACACCAAGTATAACTAATCTGGTATCTAACTGGAAATCTGGGTAATCTTGGTCACGATGGTCTCAAATACACCTAGTAAGGTTAACCTAACGATCAAGACCATCACTTGGCCAAACCTCACTCAAATTCACTAAAACTGTCACTATACCACAATAAAACAGTAAACTTTCAGCTATATAACCTAAACTGAGCAAGAACCGAGTTGGGTTGTGAGATTATACCTCAAGGAATCCTAGAACGAAGGAGAAGAGAGGATGAAGGAAGGAGGAGGGGTGCTGAAGTGCCCTGTAGCATTTCAAGTTGCTGCTCTGGCTGGAATTGCAAAGCTGCTGCTGCTGTAGCTATTTGTTGTTGTTGCAATGGCTGCTGCAGCTGCTGCTTGGAATTGTTTTATGGCATGAAGTTGCAGCAGCAGGAGTTTGTGGCTATGGGAGGGTATATTGTTGTGTGGGGTGGAGTTTGAAGGGGTGTGGTGTGGTCTTGAATGGATGTTGCTGCAGCTGAAGCAGAACTTGGGGCTGTTTCTGGTGTTTGAAGTGTGGTTTCAGGGTGCCTGCAGGTGGCTGAAAAGGTGCTGATAGGGGCTGATGTGGCTGCTCAAATTGATTGAATTGGGCTGATGTTGTGTAGATGTGAGGGTGTAGGTATGGGGCTATGAGGCATGTAGCTGTGTAGGGTTGGCTGATGCAAGATTGGGGCTGATGTGCTGGCCTTGGGCTGATGCATCAGTTGCTGTGGGTAAAGTAGCAGGTGGTGGCTAAAGTGGATAATTGGGGGCTGTTGTAGGGGCTGATGGTTTGTATCAGCTGATGGGAGGATGTAGGTATTGGCTAAGGGGTTAGGGGTTGGTATGTGTGCTGATGTTTTGATGGGGCTGAGGCTGATGCAAGCTTGGGCTGATGGCAAGTTTCCGCAGCTGCTGCTGCTGCTGCTGTGTGCAGTCCTGAGAGATGTGAGTGTGAGAGTTTGAGTGATACAACCTCATAGCCTCCTCTCTCTCTCTCTCTCTCTCTCTCTCTCTCTCTACCAAGGTCAACCCCAACTCTAATCACTTTTAAACAAAGCTAACAACCCTCAAATAATCCCACTAACCTAACCAATTGGTTCAACCTACCATGGTCATCTAAACATGGTCCAATCCCTAGGGTACCATGACCAAAACATGAAGCAAGTGTAACAAGTGTAGAAGTGTCATATGCACATTTTGCACAAAAGCCCAAAAACCAATTAGCGATTTTTAATCGCGATTAATGCCAAAATAACATATAATCCAACGTAAAAACTGCAAAATGGCATATTTCCACAAAATAACTTATTTTAGAATTTCTAGAATTTTCTCCAGAATTTTCACCATTTATCGGTATTTAATTATACCGACTATTAAAATATTCATTAAAAATTGATATTAATTTATGAAAATCCTAAAAATAATATTTTATTTTTTTGAAATTTTACAGTCTTCCCCCCTTAAAGAAATTCGGTCCCCGAATTTAAATTTAAACTCCCAAATTCTAAAATGTCCAAGTCAACGGGGCTCCGAAATCATCAATACATAAAAGTCATCATAGCGCAATACATGCGCACGAGTAACGAGCAGATAACTCGAAATCAAAACTCCGTCAAGCATCCCGCAATCATCGGAGTCAAGGTGAAATACAAATTCCAAATCCAAACAAAGCCGATATGCTATAAACCGGAACTATACGTGTAAATATATGAAGGAAATGCATGCCAAATTTCTCTAAAATCGATGTGCAATGCGCATAACACTGCACAGTGGCGGACGTCTCTATAAGAAAATAATCATATATGTATATATCTTTTGTTTAATATGCACGTTCCGCCGTTTTGAAACAATTTTAGAAGGGTTCCCTCATTTTAAACGTTTCGTGTCGTATCGGACACGTTTGTAAATAATGAGTCTATAGCTCGCTTTTGGAAATCCCCTTGAAAACTGTCAATGCATGCAAAATATACCCAGGCACTGTCCTCTGACTAGTCCTGCTCAGTACGAAAACACATAGCAAATATCATAAAAATGTATTGCTCCATCAGAAATCAATCCCAAAAGCGCATATGAAAACCCTGTGCGTCTGGTGCGCACGGAAATCAAAATCCATGAATGTGCTAAGCAGGTGCACGAAAACGACATCAAGGTGCAACGGGTGTGCACACAGCATCGGTCATAGGCAACGCGTGTGCCTGACCGCAAAATCATGTGCATCTGACATGCACGAAAAATCCCGATTTAGTGCAGCTGGTGTGCACCAAATCACATCTCATAACTTGCGCTCAACATGCGCTACAAACCCAAATCCGGTGCATCCATCATGCACGAAATCATGAAATCCAATATCAAGCGCCAAACACGCGCAAAATCCAATCAGGTGCATAAAGTGCACAAAACGAATATCGAACGTCACCATCGAAATCGAAGTCCAGTGCATCCAAGTGCACAAAATACGAAACACTGCACTGCAAGTATATGCGAATTATACCGAGTGCAAAAACAAATCGTGTGCGTGCATACGCACAAAATCAACTCAAATGTCTACAACCCATAAATCACGAACATGTGAAACCAAGGCACGAAAACGATATCAAGTGCAACAACTGTGCAAAATCGTAAATCCTCCCTCATCAAAATCAAATCATGCGAATAAATCACCCAAACATCGAAATCAAGTATGGCGGAATAGTACCGCTCAAGTGCATCCTCCAAGAATCTCTGGCTAACTGTCGCGGTCACTCATAGCATATCTCGTCGATGATCCTGAACTCTGGCCTGCTGGGGTGCGTAACATTGACCACTCCTGGGTCCAAGTCTTCTCTGAGAATTATCAATCTCACGATCCATCGGCTCATCGGCCCTGTCAGGTGTGCTAACGGGGTCGATTCCGTTCTGGCACTTCTCTGGTCATCTCTTGGTCAATCGTCGCGATCACTCGCAAAGCAGCATGTCACTGGCGTCGGCCTCTGGCTCTCTGAATGCATGTGGCACATCTGATCCTGGGTGCAAATATCATTGCAGCAGTGTCCTGGAAGGATCCTGCTCAATGTCTCTTCCAAATCTCGCATCTGCCAACTGTCCGGAATTTATCCTCCTTTACTATATCTGCTCCTCGTTCCGGAACGTCTGCATACTCATCGCGACTCCTTCTAGAAGGTATATCCAGTTACAATGCCTCGGTATGCGCATAGCATTTCTGATGTCGACGGAGTGGAACGTCATATCCTATAGATCTCGCACGAACCTCTTACCCCACTTTTCTCTAATGTCGACTGCTTCGGACTCGTCTCGTCGTGGCTGCATGGACCTGAGCTCCAACGGCTATCCTCGTATCTGCAGTCTCCCAATAAATGTATCTCACCATCTAGCATCCGAATTAAGTCGAGCCATCCGATCGATTGGTCAAAACCTCATAGTCCCCCAAGAGCTCAACATCTTGGGTACAGTATAACAGTATCGAGTACATACCCCAGCATCGGTGGTCCAGCCATAGAAGGGCAAACCCAAGCCTCACTAATGGCGCCGCAGAACTGCCGCAAACCCTAAGGTTCAAAGGCTTTCACACGGTCATTAAGTCAAGTTAGGGTTTCATTCTTCTAGAGGGACCATAGAATTGCCTGCATGTCTTTCCGAATACTTTAAACTTGGAATAATAGGTTTCTGACATTCGATCGTCTCTGTCGACTCTCAACGTCTCTGCGTGAAGTCGTCTCTAGCTGGAATCAATCTATCTGATGACCTCGCATCGGGATAGCGAACAATCCACATGTCCTAGTTATTCACCC
The DNA here is from genome assembly GCA_030015575.1 of Agapanthus africanus. Taxonomy (NCBI): domain Eukaryota; kingdom Viridiplantae; phylum Streptophyta; class Magnoliopsida; order Asparagales; family Amaryllidaceae; genus Agapanthus; species Agapanthus africanus. Next base: position 616,231,429 of record CM057341.1, on the reverse strand, counting down.
TCGGTGACTAGCAACCTTCTATCATCTCTTAGTACAATCTCGTACTGCAATAGCTCCAACATCTAGGGCGATATCCCATCGTTCTCGGCAATAACTGGCTCCCTCGTCTGCATGCTGAGACGTGCCTCAATCATCATGAGTGAGCAATACATCGACGATCATCAAAATCTGGCTGGCCTCTGTCAGTGGCTCAATCCTCTGGTGCTGATCTGCACGTCCGAGTAATCTCATACAGCGATCCATCCAACGCTCGTGGTGCGGAAACACAATCAAGACACATCTCTGCAATCGTGTGTCGCCGGTATCATGCCCTGGTCAGTCCTGGTTCGTAACGAGCTCGTGCTGACCGCAATTCTAGCTGTAGCTTTCCCTGCCCGTAATCGTGGCAGCAAAACCATAACTGGTACCGATGAGGCTAGATCAGGAATGAATATGATACTGAACAAAGAAATGTACATCCTAAGGCTCCTTAAGTGGAGTGGCGTATCGTAAATATGCCGCGGACATACCACGGTACGTCACTCTACTTTAGTCACCTATTCCATCAACCAAGGGTCATCCTATACTCCGAAGGTAAAACCTAAAGCTCTGATACCGACTTTGTCATGACCCGAAAGTACGGAGCATGACCGGCACTTAGACTACGAACGTCTCAAGGCGTACGTAAGTTAAGTAAGCCGAACCCAGAAATCCAAACCAAGAGAAGTAGTAGAGTGTAGGAAGAACCATATCAAAACAAACTGTATGCAGCATAATATACAACGCCTAAAGGCGAGGATCACAACAGAAAAGGAAACTCAACAGCAAGAAACCCAGGGAAATATAACGCACGACTCAAAGGTCAAAAGAATAAACATCACTGGTCTCTATCTCAAATAAGTACATGTTTTGGTTGATGGAAATTCTAGATACAACTGAAATATAATATACAATGTATAATGATAGGTACGTTACGATAAACACACCTACTAGCAAGTCACCCGAAAGGTACAGTGCCCGCAAAGCCATAATGAAATCCGTACGGCAACACCTGCAAGAAACCGGGGCACAGCGGGGGTGAGTTGCCAACTCGTGAGTAGAAAAAGATCTACGAACAAAAAATCGCAGGTATGACGCAATCCTAGGTCATACGATCAATATATATAATCCTCAAATATATAACCAGCAATCTCTAACCATGACTAGGGTAAATATCTAACCCGAGTGTAAACCCATGTGCCTATGTCAGTGCATCAGGAGGCAATATATCATATGAATAATGTATGAATGCATAAATACTGAAGAAAACTGCTTTTGTAACTTGTGAGATTTCTGTATTTTTAAAATGAGGTATCATAATGAAATCAGCATAAAACAATGCCTAGCATCGGCACAAAACATAAATCTCAATATCTCGATATCTCTGTATCACAATCTCTGTACCTCAATATCTCAAATCTCAATGTCTCAATCAAATATCCAGGGCGCCGTCAGTCCAGATCGGCCCCTACCATCCATCTCATGACTACGACGGTATCCCCCGGATATCCGATGTGTCGGGTAATATCACCGGTCGGTCGTGCTCCCCTGCCAGGCTCAACGCCATCATCTGCGATCTTCTTGCCCCGGGGTACCGCACCGGGCCCACCATGTACCCGGAACGGTTCATCCGCCTCCTCGAATCGGGTCTCGAAATCCATCAGCAAAACTCATGGTGGACGACTCATACATCATGGAAAAACCGCATTTTTATTTAAAAGAGAAAGCAGTTTATATATATTTTGCGGTTTTCCTCCAAATCCAGAAAATCTCATGGAAACCCGAATCCAAATCATCAATAGCATGTGAAATCATGAATATAAGCATGAGAATCCATGAATGCAGCATATAATGAATAACAGTATGCATGAAGTGACAAGTGGTAGCTACAATGCCAAGCTGGCATATGAGACAAGTACACTAATATCATGTCACTACTAGCTAACAAGCTAAATCAGGCAATAATATTCTCTAAGTGTACGTGACATGGCAATTACCGATGAAGATGTGTGTGCGACAGCAAATAAGTGTACGTGGTACATACGCATCATCGGTAATGGTGCTGGTGTCCTAGCAGCAGGATATCAATAATAGAATATGAATCGCAACAGTATACGATGCAGAGCAACAATAATAATATGCGGGAGCTGAAATACTGAACACCATGATCACTAAACTGCATCTAATGTCATATGAGTCATATAGCTACACCATTATAAGGCTGAGCTAAAGCCAACAGTAGGTAAAGGAAACCGCCTAATCTCTGAGTCGATACATATATATACACATATATAGTCGGTGATCCCACCTCGATCATATCACATCCGATACCATATCTCTATCATCGGTTATTCCCAAGTCAAGTAGGTGGATCAAACATCAAAATATAGCTCGTACGTAAATCCGTCGTACGGCATCCCCAAGTCTGGGTACGGGTCAATATCACAATCACTATATTACTCATCAGGTATTCTCTTTATCAATTATCATAATCTGGGTACTGACCTATGTCTAGTACAATGCTAACATTAACACTATAATCAAGATCTGACTACTGATCGACAATCTAGTATAAATCGATATTGTCATCATATATCATCACCAAGAGTATACATCGCCCAAGGCGGCCTATCACAAGTATCCTGTCATATCATATCATATCATATCTCAAAGCATAATCACATGTCGATCACTTAATATATTTATATCACCATTCCTATGGCGTTATCATCCCTAGAATCCTCTAAATCATCAAACGTATCACAAGTATGAATTTTACCGTATCACTGATATCATAATCTCAGATTAACTCTCATCGACCCATTTAAATCCCAAGTATCATCCTCAAATCTGTATGTGAACATATAGTTCCAAACCCATGTGAACACATCTCAATATAGAATCCCATAATCACATATGAAATAAGGATGTATGCGAGTATGTATATGTGTGTATGTATATGTAGTGCATCCACTACCCTAAGGTTTCGTAATCTTTCACCAATCCAATATACCAATATCCAATTAAACATCAATAATTAATCCCAACAACAATATAATAAATTGTTGGTGTGTATACGCATCCGTATACATCACCACGGATTGCGGGGGTGCTATACGCCATCCACCGGACTTCTCCCCGTAGATATAAATCTACTCACCTTGCTTATGTGTGCCGGTGCCGATATCGCCATTCTCATCTCCAACGCTTCGACGACACGTGGGGTACCTACAAGGATATCATACGCTAAAACTCATGGAAACCATGTCGGAAACCAAAATGGCGCACACTACGCCCATATGTAAAAACCTGTGACCTTGTGTGCAAACGCAGCCAATCACCACTGTCGTTGACGTCCAAACGCCACCCGACAGAACGAAACATCGAAAACCAAAAATCCATACGGAAAACAGGTCTTAAATCATACGCCAACTCATGAAAAACAACCCAGATTTTACCCTAACTAGAACAGTCAAAACTAGACATACAGGGGGTCAAGTTTGCATGAAATAGAGCTGTGCACGCAAAACGAAGAGGTTCCACCCTGGTCTGGCCGCAAATTGCGGCCAGGGGGATTAAATTTGCGGCCAAGGAAATGAGGTTGGGGCTAGGGTTTTGGGTGATGGTTTCTACCAGCCTGCACGTCTCACTGCCAAGTCAAAATTATTTTAGGAGGTCCGGGTTGATAGCAGTTTCCAGAAAGCCACAAAGTCGACAAAATCGATAAAATACACCAAGTATAACTAATCTGGTATCTAACTGGAAATCTGGGTAATCATGGTCACAATGGTCTCAAATACACCTTGTAAGGTTAACCTAACGATCAAGACCATCACTTGGCCAAACCTCACTCAAATTCACAAAAACTATCACTATACCACAATAAAACAGTAAACTTTAAGCTATATAACCTAAACTGAGCAAGAACCGAGTTGGGTTCTGAGATTATACCTCAAGGAATCCTAGAACGAAGGAGAAGAGAGGATGAAGGAAGGAGGAAGGGTGCTGAAGTGCCCTGTAGCATTTCAAGTTGCTGCTCTCGCTGGAATTGCAAAGCTGCTGCTGCTGTAGCTATTTGTTGCTGTTGCAATGGCTGCTGCTGCTGTTTGGAATTGTTTTATGGCATGAAGTTGCAGCAGCAGGAGTTTGTGGCTATGGGAGGGTATATTGTTGTGTGGGGTGGAGTATGAAGGGGTGTGGTGTGGTCTTGAATGGAAGTTGCTGCAGCTGAAGCAGAACTTAGGGCTGTTTCTGGTGTTTGAAGTGTGGTTTCAGGGTGCCTGCAGGTGGCTGAAAAGGTGCTGATAGGGGCTGATGTGGCTGCTCAAATTTATTGAATTGGGCTGATGTGGTGTAGATGTGAGGGTGTAGGTATGGGGCTATGAGGCATGTAGCTGTGTAGGGTTGGCTGATGCAAGATTGGGGCTGATGTGCTGGCATTGGGCTGATGCATCAGTTGCTGTGGGTAAAGTAGCAGGTGGTGGCTGAAGTGGATAATTGGGGGCTGTTGTAGGGGCTGATGGGGTGTATCAGCTGATGGGAGGATGTAGGTATTGGCTAAGGGGTTAGGGGCTGGTATGTGTGCTGATGTTTTGATGGGGCTGAGGCTGATGCAAGCTTGGGCTGATGGCAAGTTTCAGCAGCTGCTACTGCTGCTGCTGTGTGCAGTCCTGAAAGATGTGAGTGTGAGAGTTTGAGTGACACAACCTCATAGCCTCCTCTCTCTCTCTCTCTCTCTCTCTTTCTCTACCAAGGTCAACCCCAACTCTAATCACTTTTAAACAAAGCTAACAACCCTCAAATAATCCTACTAACCTAACCAATTGGTTCAACGTACCATGGTCATCTAAACATGGTCCAATCCCTAGGGTACCATGACCAAAACATGAAGCAAGTGTAACAAGTGTAGAAGTGTCATGTGCACATTTTGCACAAAAGCCCAAAAATCCACTTAGCGATTTTTAATCGCGATTAATGCCAAAATAACATATAATCCAACATAAAAACTGCAAAATGGCATATTTCCAAAAAATAACTAATTTTAGAATTTCTAGAATTTTCTCCAGAATTTTCACCATTTATCGGTATTTAATTATACCGACTATTAAAATATTCATTAAAAATTGATATTAATTTATGAAAATCCAAAAAATAATATTTTATATTTTTGAAATGTTACACTGGGTGCCTGCATGTGCTATAGTGTTTGAAAAATTATTTTTAGAGGCTCCGGGTGTTAGCAGATTCCAAAATACCCTCACAAATCATACATTTATCCGATGTCGGGGTTTCTAAATCCGTGTTTTGGGGTTTCTAGTCTCTGGTTTGAGTCTTAATTCTAACACTAGGGGGTTTGTGTGGCCTCTACTGAGCTTATTTACCCATCACCACTCTCAATTTCCATTAACCCTAACTAAGTTTTTCCTAAGTCCACAAAACCACTCGATATCGATTCAAATCTAACATGGGGGTATAAGTAATGGAAAAACTAAGCTAGTGGTTCAGAAAATACCTCATTTGGCAACTCAAGAAAATTCTTGAGTTGCCCCAAGTGGCCAAAATTCTTGCTTTCTTGGTCCAATGTGCTTCTTTTGAGCTTGTGCACCTTTTTTGTGAAGTGGGGATTATGTTTTGGAGTTGTTTTGGGTGTGATTGTGATGCTTGAAGATGGAGGAGGAAGAGGGGGCGGCAGCAGCAGCTGAAGATAGTTAAGGGGAGAGAAGATGAGGTAAAATGGTGGAGGAATGGTTCAAAACCCTTGTTGACTCCCACCCACTCTTTCTCTCTCTTCACCATACCTAATATTATATCCTAAATCCTTTTTCTTTTCTTTTCCCCTCTCCAATAAAATCATCAACCATGATAAAAACTTGTAGGAAAGCCATGGGAAAATATGTAACAAATGTAGAAAAGATACGGTGCATGTTTTGCACAAATACGCTTAAAGCGCGATTAGCGATTTTTAATCGCGATTAGCGCTAAATTAGCATATAATTAATCATAAAAACTTTAAAATGGCATAATTCCATAAAACACCCTCTTTTAGAATTTTCCATAATTTTCCAAAATTTTTCCCAATTTATCGGTATTTTTATACCGCCTTATTAAAATATTCCATATAATATTATTTAATTATAAAAATTCCCAAAAATAATATTTTATTTTTCTGAAGTGTTACAGGTTCTAGTTCTCACATGTGTAATTCTTTGCAGGCTCTGAGAAACCGTAGAGCATTGAAGACAGGTGATATGACCTTCCGGATGGGCAATGGAATGAACGTAGATGTTGTTGCAATGGTGGAATATCACCTGGGATTGACTAGTGGGCACATTTTGGTGTTATACAGCTGTTTTTGTATTCTCAGTATGCTGTGTAATATTATATCAGTAGCTTTGTTATCTAATGAAGGATATAATTTTGCACTTGAAAGAAATGTCATGAACATTTTCCTAAATCAAGAAATGATTGGGTTTAGCATACTGGAAAATGGCATATACATACTTAATCAACCTCAAGTTTTTGTAAGTCCATGTCACGCTCCCCATGAACTTGCGGGAAGGCGGAATATATGAAAAACAATTATCAAAGCTTCGTAACACGGACTTGAGCGCACGAATCGTATCTAAACCATTACTAGCAAACTACGAGAGGTTTAACTACTCGGATTTGAAGTTATACCTCACGTCGCTGTCCTCCACTCCTTGTAGGCTCCTTGGAACGTCGGCACCTCAACAGCCTCCTCGAGTCAAAGGCGATCCACCCGAGAGCTCCTACTCCAAGCTTGACCTCTAACTTGAGGTAACTAGGTTGCTCAAAGTGCTAATCTAAGCTACCTAGGGGATATAGAGTTGGATTAGGGATGTATTAGTCTAGCTAACCCTTAATCTCAACACATGAGAGGTTAGGGTTAGGGTTTGAAGAGAGAGAGAGCTTGAGGAGAGAGAAGGTGAGAATGAGAATCTTTTTGGATGAATGAAATCATTTTTGTATATGTGAAACATAAAATATAATTAAATGAATAACAAATAATGATATATCATCATGTTTCATTAATACACTAAGTGATTCATCACACGAGTCATATAAATGTTAAATGATTCATTAACTCCATGTATGAATCACACCATGACTCATTTATCCAATTAATGCAAATGCCACCTTAACCCCTAAGTCACCATGCTTCTAGAAGCTTCCCGACAAATTACGAGAACGCCCTTCCTATCCGTGAAAACACGGAAAAACTTTAGACTGTATAAATCTAATAATCTGATACTAGAATCTGGCTTAAACCAAAGCCGACTAGTAAAAACTGTCCGAACGTCGTACGTGCGTAAACACACGTATGCGTCCGAACCCTTGTCGTAAAACTATACGACCTCTATATCGTTTCGCTTGGAGCAGGGAAACTCTCTGTGTGGGACTCTAAAGACTCGACACTACGTTGGCAGTGGGTTTAACCACAGACCGCAAGCGGCACTAGCTGTACGTAACGGTCCCCAGGTAGATGTCGATAAGAAGGCCGATGAGGAAACCCATCTGAACTCCTACTGAGCCTGCTGTGACAATCTCCGTACAGTCCGGTCTATTCGTCTAGGACTATCGCATATCGGGCCTAGGGGCGGCAAGCGTCAGTCCCCTAAAAGTGGTATAAGTCGTGTCGGAGCGTAGCCCATTACACCTTGAGAAACTACCGGAAAACCTACCAGTAAATCTCGCTTGCCTTGGCCAGGGACTTTGCATAATGGCTCTCTGACACAGCGCGATATCAACTCCCAATACCGGGAGAGACGAATCATGTCTAACCGCCACTGCCTCCAAGTGCTCGGGACTGCACCCAACTGCTACCTGTTTGCACGACTCCTTTGAGCCGTGGTAGGGTAGCAATCTAAGAACAGTGGGACACACTTGAGGCGAAGTAGCAGTGTCAAGTCTGCGGACTATGCTGTACTCATGTCACCTGGAAACTGTTAACTGACGACCAGTATAATACCAACCAACAGTTTCCCGCGAGTCCTGTCCGGTGTACTCGTAACCTAACGAGCACCTGTATACTATCTCCAGTACGACGTGCCGATGGCTGTGGGACAGACCATCTCCCCAACTGGGATGAGAAGCGTACACACTAGTCTTCTCCAGAGTATCGATGCCCTATCTCGATAATCCTATGACTGGGACCTGTATAGAATGTTGCTTATAGACTACCCAGCCCCTACTAGTGTGACTGCCATCACAACGCTGGTAATCAAGCAAAGATCCTAAGGGCTCTACTAATATGTATAAGCGATACGTCACAAGAAACATATGCACATATTAGAGTAGACACAAACCAAGTAGCATACTACCATTTTTAGCAAGACTGTCAATACAACTGTGAATATCCCAAGCTTCCATTTAAGTAATATACAAACTAGTATGATACAGTAATGGCCTTTTAGAGCATAAACACTAACAATCTCCCACTTGCACTAGGGCCATGTTCTGGCATATCGCAGACCTATCATCTCGAGTAGCCTCTCGAACTGCGTCTGAGGAATGGCCTTTGTGAATGGATCAACAGTGTTTTTCTCTGTATCTACTCTCTTTACCTCGATCTCCCGGCGATCTACGATCTCCCTGATCAGGTGATAGCGCCCTAAGATGTATCTGGACTTCTGATGGGACCTGGGTTCCTTCGCTAAAGCTATAACGCCATTGTTGTCACAATACAGAGGTATTGGACCAACACTGGTTGGAACCACCTGAAGTTCTGTGAGGAACTTCTTTATCCAGACAACTTCTTTTGCGGCATCGCAAGCAGCTATGTACTCCGCTTCCATCGTTGAGTCAGCAACGGTCTCCTGCTTGGAACTCTTCCAATAGACCGGCCCTCCATTGAGGGTAAAGAAATAACCCGACATAGACTTGGAGTCATCCTTGTCACTCTAGAAGCTGGAGTCGATAAAGGCCTCGATCTGGAGGTCTTTTCTGCCATACACCAAGAACATCTCCTTAGTCCTCCTTAGATACTTGAGAATGTTCTTTACTGCTATCCAGTGCTTCTCCCCTGGGTTTGCCTGATACCGGCTTACAACGCTCAATGCGTTTGCTACATCTGGTATGGTACATAACATCGCATACATTATAGAGCCTACCGCAGAAGCGTAGGGTATAATTGACATGCGATCCCTTTCCAAATCAGTCTTGGAAGACATCTCTTTGGAGAGGGTGATTCCGTGACAAGCCGGTAGGTTACCCCGCTTAGAATCATCCATACTGAATCTTTTCAATATGGTGTCTATGTACCTGGACTGCGAAAGTCCCAACATCCTCTTTGATCTATCACGATAGATCTGGATCCCCAGAATGTAGGTGGCATCACCCAGGTCTTTCATGGAGAACTTCTGTGACAAGAATCTTTTGACTGACTGTAGCATAGGAATATCATTTCCTATTAGGAGAATGTCATCCACGTACAAGACGAGGAATACAACAACTCTCCCTACAATCTTACTGTATATGCATAGTTCATCTGGATTTTTGATAAAGTCGAATTCTTTGACAGTATCATCAAAACAGATGTTCCAACTCCACGATGCATTCTTTAGTCCATAAATGGACTTAAGCAGTTTGCATACTTTACCGCTGCTCCCACTCTGAATGAATCCCTCTGGCTGATCCATATAGACGCACTCTTCCAAATTACCATTTAGAAAGGCCCTCTTTACGTCCATCTGCCAGATCTCATAATCGTGGAAGGTAGCAATATCAAGAAGGATCCGAATGGATTTGAGCATAGCCACTTGAGAAAATGTTTCGTCATAGTCCAAACTAGGTCTTTGACGGAAACCCTTTGCAACAAGTCTAGCCTTATAGGTTTCAACCTGTCCATCTACACCAATCTTCTTTCTGAAGATCCATTTGCATCCTACGGGTTTTACCCCACCTGGACCAATGTCCAAAGTCCATACTTTGTTAGTGTACATGGATTCCATTTCGATCCGCATTGCATCCAGCCATTTTACCGAGTCGCCGCTCTGAATGGCTTGCTGGAAGCTAGTAGGGTCATCATTATCAATGATGCAATCTTCTCGATCCCCGTCTATGAGAAAACCGTAGTATCTCTCGGGCGGATGAGACTGCCTACTACTTCTGCGGATAGGCGCTAGTATGTCCCTTTCTTCTGAAACCTCTGGTTCAACCATACTTTCAGTATCAACTTATGGTTCTGTAATTTCTTCCAGTTCTACTGCGCTCCCACTCTTCTGATTTTCTAAAAATTCAGTTTCTAAGAAGCGGGCATGACGAGAAACAAAAACCTTTTGTTCCTCTGCGTAATAGAAGCAATATCCCATGGAGTTCTTTGGATATCCCACAAACTTACACTCTACTGAGCGTGCCTCGAGCTTGTCCGGATGCTGCTCTTTTACAAAAGCTGGACATCCCCGTGTCTTCAGGTACTGAAGATAGGGTTTCTTCCCACTCCACATCTGATATGGTGTGGTAGGCACAGTTTTGGTTGGAATCTTGTCCAAAAGAAATGCAGCTGATTCTAGTGCATAACCCCAGAAAGATCGCGGTAAGTCAGCCTTACTCATCATGGAACGAACCATATCGAATAGGGTTTGATTCCTCCTTTCCGATACACCGTTGTGTTGTGGTGTGTATGGAGGAGGAAGCTGAGAGACAATTCCATTCTCTTTTAAGTAACCCAGGAACTCGGCACTTAAGTATTCACCACCTCGATCAGATCTCAGTGTCTTGATACTTTTGCCTGTTTGGTTTTCCACTTCATTCTTGTATTCCTGGAACTTCACAAAAGCCTTGGATTTATGCTTCATCAAGAAGATATGTCCATATCTAAAGAAATCATCCGTAAAAGTAATGAAGTAGGAATAACCACCTCGCGCATGTGTAGACATTGGACCGCACACGTCACTGTGGATGAGTCCCAAGTGCTCACTCGCTCTTACTCCGTGTCCAGTAAACGGAGTCTTTGTCATCTTTCCCATGAAACAAGATTCACAAGTAGTATAAGATTGATATTCGAACGGATTCAAATATACTTCTCTATGTAACTTAGTTAATCGTGTTTCATTGATGTGACCTAGTCTACAATGCCATAAGAAAGCCTGATTTATTTCTGGAGACTTTCTTTTAAGTGTGTTCTGGACATTGAAAACCTGAGCTTGACTCAGTATGTATATACCGTCATCTAATGTACCAGACCCAATCAGAACTTGATTTAGGTGGATGTGAACTACATCGCTTACGAATGTAAAATCATATCCCTCTCTTGAAAGTGAGGATACTGATATGATATTACAAGTCAAACTAGGTACATACAAACAGTTACGTAGATTCAATAACTACCCACTTGTCAAACCTAGGCGATATTCTCCTACGGATTCAGCGTCCACGCTCATTCCGTTTGCAACCCTGAAAGACAAATCACCTACCTTGATAACTCTATGGTTTCTCAAAGTAGGTAATGAATTACAGATATAAGATCCTGCTCCGGTATCTAGTACCCAGAAAGTTGAGTTAATTGACAAACAGTTCTCAATTACAAACACACTTGAGGCTGAAGCCACAACATGCTTCGTATCCTGGTTACTGGCTTCCAAAGCCCTGCAATCCTTCTGCCAATGCCCGTTCCCATAACAATAGGAACATCCCTCCTTAGCTACACCAAGTCCCGAAACTTTTGCTCTTCCCTTTCCTCCTACTTTTTTGACACCGTATATCGGCTTTGTAGAGGTTTTCTTCTTTTCACCCTTTGCTTTCGCCCTGGATGTAGAAGAAGAAGGTCCCCCATTAAGCGGAGCTTGTGTCTCCCTGGTTTCTTTCAGGGTGTAAGTAGAGGGTAGGGACTGTGGAAATAAGTCAGCGTATGACCTGTTTCCCAACGTGATCTCCAGGTCCTTGAGCTCATCAATATAGCTAGTCATTGTAAGGACGTCGTCCCCTACAGATGACCCGACAGCCAACCTCGCTTGAATTAATTGGTTCGAGGTCTCATATCTTGCGATATGAGATTGCTCTCCATATAAATCTTTGTTATGGTGAAAGATGGAAACTAAGTCCATCTTCTCGTGCTGCTTCTGGTATACACCATCAACTGAAGCCAACACGAGGCACTTAGCTTTCGCTTTATCCTTTTCCCTTGTCTGACGGATATCCATATCCGCGACGGTGGAAACTGGACCTGGGACGGCGGGAGCTTGAGTAGTAATAGGATGGTCCAGCTTGTCATAGGCAATGGACATCTGGACAGACCTTTGCCAGTCATATAAGTTAAATTCAGTCAACTTGTTATCTAGATGTAACCTAGTCATGGTCACAAGGTCGCTGCAATGAGAGAGAGAGAGAAGAAAAGACCTTAGCATGATGCTCTTGTAAGGTTATATTGATTTTTAATTTATCTAAACAGGATGGCTCCCACTGTTTTTCGAATCCTTCCTCAAACCATAAAATAAGAATTATCCAGGACTATTCTCACTGTACAATACTTTCTTAACCGTTCAGCCAGGCTAGTGTCGGTACTTCGAGGGTGGTTTTCCAACGCTTTCGTGAAGTTCCTTAATTAAATAACCTCTTTTCTCTGGGGGCGTAGCCCCGCTGACACCTTTCTCGACACCTACTTGGTTTATAGCATTGATCGTTAAGTGACGAATCTCCTGATAAGTAGCATATACTCACAGTAGGATCGGGATCCAAATATCATCATATGATAATGTTGAAGCAATCCTACCAACATTCATCAAACTCTAAATGGTATGCAACACTAGCAAATTTCAGTTTCTTTAGAAACTCCCGATGTGGATTTTTGCCCCATGTTCTTATGACCTTGACGAAAGCCAACAAATCATAAGTCACATGTCAAGTTCTGCCCATCATTATCTTGTTAATTTGAACCCATCCGTACATACCCTTGACGAAAGCCAACAAGGTAATACGACTGTCCCAAACCAACTCATCTATCTATGCAACAAATGAATACCCCAGCAGCTACCAAACACTATGCCTTGACGAAAGCCAACAAACATAGCTTGAATACTACTGACCATCCATAAGAAATGATAGAGGGCTACGACTGGTTTTGGCGAAACCGTGAACGTAGTGAACTTGATATAATCGAAGGAACCTGATAGCTTTTTAAAGGGAGTGGTTAAAGCTCCGCAAATAAAAATTCTGCTCTTTTAAAATAACCGAGTGGTTTCTTTTAAATTTGTTCCAACGATTCAACTTTGGTTTATTTTCTTTGCATTAAAATAATGCGTCCCATCATTTAACCTATAATTGCAGAAAACAACGAATATACAACATCCTCTTATGCCATCCGCATTCGCCACTGGGTCCCGTCATAACCCGTTAGGTTACTTAACTAACGACAGAGCGGGGGCTGGGCTAGCGCGGGTGTGAAACATAAGTGACGTCTAAATAGCTATCATATATAGATGTTGTACATTCATCAGACGCAATAATAGACATTCCAGATCTCAGATGAACATTATTGGATATACAAGCAATCCGCTTTTCCTTTGAGCCTGCAACAAAAGACGGATTACACAGTTGTGATGAATAGCCATTACCCCACCCTAGACCCCTACGGGTACAGCAAACTACCAGCCAAGTACCCGAAGTGAAGCGGTCTCCCTCAACAACGTGAGTAGGCCACTAAACACTTCAACGTACCTGGTAGTTTGTGTACCCCACCTTGGGTCTATCCTAGGAGCAAAAAACAGGAAATGAAATAATACAACGGTGGCTACAACCGCAACCTGGATGTGCCCCGCAAAAGAATATTACATCATATTACAATTTACATCGAATGAATGAATATAAAACCCATCTCAAACCCCGGCTAATCATCACAACGATCCAATCAAGTTCATATACACAAACAGTAAACATTACAGAAATGTGCAACCCCCTGCCGACCGACATACTAGCAGTTAGGGGAGGTTTACGAACACATTAAACATTACAGATAAAAACCCGATCATCAAATAACTTAGAATATCGATCTACAACCTTTTTCCGTGTCTACCCCAAATGCAAGCCAGCACAGAAGTAACCTGGGCAAAAACAGAATATACTGGAAAACAAAACACCATAAAATATGAATTTCTGTGAAACTCCGAGTCAACTCGGGGTTGACTCGGCGGCGGATCCGCGGCTAAAAGCACCATTTAGCCGCGGTTCCGCGGCCGTCTTGCCGAGTTGTGTCCTCGTATTTTCCCAGAATTCTTATAATACCCTGCTGTGAATTTTAAGGTATATCAAATATTTTTTTAGACACTTTTAAAATTAACAGAAAATGACAGGGTTCCGGGGTATTGTTTTTGCGTTTTTCCGACGATCGAAGTTCCACTTAGTTTCTAACAAGCTTGTAAAGGTTTAGTTGGCTCTGATACCACTGTAAGTCCATGCCACGCTCCCCACGAACTTGTGGGGAGGCGGAATAAATGAAAAACAATTATCAAAGCTTCGTAACACGGACTTGAGCGCACGAATCGTATCTAAACCATTACTAGCAAACTACGAGAGGTTTAACTACTCGGATTCGAAGTTATACCTCATGTTACTTGTCCTTCGGGTCTTCATCATTGTCCTCCATTCCGTGTAGGCTCCTTGGAACGTCGGCACCTCAACGGCCACCTCGAGTCAAAGACGATCCACCCGAGAGCTCCTACTCCAAGCTTGACCTCTAACTTGAGGTAACTGGGTTGCTCAAAGTTCTAATCTAAGCTACCTAGGGGATATAGAGTTGGAATAGGGATGTATTAGTCTAGCTAACCCTTGATCTCAACACATGAGAGGTTAAGGTTAGGGTTTGAAGAGAGAGAGCTTGAGGAGAGAGAAGGTGAGAATGAGAATCTTTTTGGATGAATGAAATCATTTGTGTATATATGAAACATATCATATAATTAAATGAATAAAAAATAATGATATATTATCATGTTTCATTAATACACTAAGTGATTCATCACATGAGTCATATAAATCATAAATGATTCATTAACTCCATGTATGAATCACACCATGACTCATTTATCCAATTAATGCAAATGCCACCTTAACCCCCAAGTCACCATGCTTCTAGAAGCTTCCCGACAAATTACGAGAACGCTCCTCCTATCCGTGAAAACACGGAAAAACTTTAGACTGTATAAATCCAATATTCCGATACTAGAATCTAGCTTAAACCAAAGCCGACTAGTAAAAACTGTCCGAACGTCGTACGTGCGTAAACACAAGTATGCGTCCGAACCCTTGTCGTAAAACCATACGACCTCTATATCGTTTCGCTTGGAGCAGGGAAACTCTCTGTGTGGGACTCTAAAGACTCGACACTACGCTGGCAGTAGGTTTAACCACAGACCGCAAGCGGCACTAGCTGTACGTAACGGTTCCCAGGTAGATGTCGATAAGAAGGCCAATGATGAAACCCATCCGAACTCCTACTGAGCCTGTTGTGACAATCTTCGTACAGTCCGGTCTGTTCGTCTAGGACTATCGCATATCGGGCCTAGGGGGTGGCAAGCGTCAGTCCCCTAAAAGCGGTATAAGTTGTGTCGAAGCGTAGCCCATTACACCTTGAGAAACTACTGGAAAACCTACCAGTAAATCTCGCTTGCCCTGGCCAGGGACTTTGCGTAATGGCTCTCTGACACAGCGCGATATCAACTCCCAAAACCCGGAGAGACGAATCCTGTCTAACCGCCACTACCTCCAAGTGCTCTGGACTGCACTCAACTGCTACCTGTTTGTACGACTCCTTTGAGCCGTGGTAGGGTAGCAATCTAAGAACAGTGGGACACACTCGAGGCGAAGTAGCAGTGTCAAGTCTGCGGACTATGCTGTACTCATGTCACCTGGGAACTGTTAACTGACGACGGGTATAATACCAACCAATAGTTCCCCGCGAGTTCCGTCCGGTATACTCGTAACCTAACGAGCACCTGTATACTATCTCTAGTACGACGTACTGATGGCTGTGGGACAGACCATCTCCCCAACTGGGATGAGAAGCGTACACACTAGTCTACTCCGGAGTATCGATGCCCTGTCTCGATAATAATAAGACTAGGGACCTGTATAGGATGTTGCTTATAGACTACCCAGCCCCCACTAGTGTGACTGCCATCACAACGCTGGTAATCAAGCAAAGATCCTAAGGGTTCTACTAATATGTATAAGCGATACGTTACAAGAAATATATGCACATATTAAAGTAGACACAAACCAAGTAGCATACTACCATTTTTAGCAAGACTGTCAATACAACTGTGAAAATCCCAAGCTTCTATTTAAGTAATATACAAACTAGTATGATACAGTAATGGCCTTCTAGGGCATAAACACTAACAGTTTTCAATATTCAAAACACGCTTAAAAGGAAGGCTCCAGATTCAAAGCTAGCCTTCCTAAGGCATTGTAGACTTGGTCATATAAATGAAAGAAGGTTGACTAAGTTACATAAACAAGGATATTTAGATCCGTTTGAATATTAATCGTATGCAACTTGTCAATTATGTATCAAAGGAAAGATGACCCAATCTCCGTTCACCGGACACGAAGAAAGAGCCACGGAACTCTTGGGACTTGTACACAGTGATGTATGTGGTCCAATGTCTACACATGCATGAAGCGGTCACTCCTATTTCATCACTTTTACTGATGACTTCGTTAGGTATGGACATGTGTTTTTAATGAAACATAAATACGAGGCTTTTGAGAAGTTTAAGGAGTATAAAAATGAAGTAGAGAACCAGACTAGTAAAAGCATCATGCCGCTTCGATCTGATCGAGGTGGAGAATACATAAGTACCAATTTCCTTGAATGCTAAAAAGAGAATGGAATTCTGTCTCAGCTTACTCTACCTTATACACCTCAGCATAATGGTGTATCAGAAAGGAGGAATCGCACACTACTGGACATGGTGCGTTCAATGATGAGTAGTGCTGAGTTGCCACTTTCCTTCAGGGGTTTTGCGCTAGAATCAACAGCATACCTATTGAATAGAGTTCCGACTAAGTCTGTGCCTACCACTCCATATGAAATATGGAGCGGGAAGAGACCATGTCTCAAGTATATCAAGATATGGGGGTGTCCGGCGTTTGTTAAAAAGCAAAATCCGGACAAGCTCGAGGCACGATCGGTTTTGTGCAAGTTTGTGGGATACGCCAAGCATTCAAGGGTATATATTGTCTACCACACTGAAGAACAAAAGGTGTTTGTCGCTCGCCACATTGTCTTCTTATAGAGCGAATTTCTTGCGAAAGAAATTAGTGGGAGCACGGTAGAGCTGGAAGAAATTCCAGAACCTTAAATTACTGCCGAGGACTTAGTAGAACATCAGGTTTCATTAGAGCCCGACGAACCAACGCCGCTCCGCAGATCTGGTAGGCTTTCTCGTCCTCCTGAAAGATACTATGGGTTTCTTGTAGATTGAGATCGAGAGGATTGCATCATCGATGATGATGAGCCTACTAATTTTCAGCAGGCTATCACGAGTAAAGACTCGGTGAAGTGGCTGGATGCTATGAGATCCGAAATGGAATCCATGTACACCAAAAAAGTTTGGACTTTAGATGTTGCTCCTCCTGGGGTGAAACCAGTTGGATGCAAATGGATCTTCAAAAAGAATATTGGTGCATTTGGACAAGTGGAAACCTATAAAGCTAGACTCGTTGCAAAAGGTTTTCGTCAAAGACTAGGATTGGACTATGATGAAACCTTTTCCCCAGTAGCTATGCTTAAATCCATTCGGATCCTGCTTGCCATTGCTGCCTTCCATGTCTATGAAATCTGGCAGATGGACGTAAAAACAGCTTTTCTAAATGGACATTTAGAAGAAAGTGTATACATGGATAAACAAGAAGGTTTTATAGACAGTGGGAGCAGCGGAAATGTGTGCAAGTTGCTTAAATCCATTTATGGATTAAAGCAAGCATCGCGGAGTTGGAACATCTGCTTTTATGAAACGGTCAAAGAATTTGACTTTATCAAAAATGTAGATGAACCATGCATTTATAGGAAGATTGTAGAAGGAGCAGTAGTCTTCCTCGTTTTGTACGTCGATGACATACTACTGATAGGGAATGATGTCCCTATGCTACAATCAGTAAAGCTCTTCTTGTCACAGAAATTCTCCATGAAAGACATGGGAGATGCATCCTACATTCTGGGCATTAAGATCTATCGTGATAGATCTAAAAGGATGTTGGGACTTTCACAGTCCGGGTATTTTGACACTATACTAAAGAGATTTAGTATGGAAGATTCCAAGCGCGGTAATTTACCCGCTTGTCACGGGATCACCTTCTCCAAAGAGATGTCTCCAAAGAATGATGAAGAGAGGGCTCACATGAGCATTATACCCTACGCTTCGACAGTAGGATCCATAATGTATGCGATGTTATGTACCAGACCAGATGTAGCTTACACACTTAGTGTGGTAAGCAGGTATCAGTCTGACCCTGGTGAGAGTCATTGGATAGCGGTAAAGAACATTCTCAAGTATCTGAGAAGGACTAAGGAGATGTTCTTGGTTTACGGTAATGGGGACCTACAGGTCAAGGCTTTTACTGACTCCAGCTTCCAAAGTGACAAAGATGACTCTAAATCCGTTTCGGGTTTTGTGTTTACCCTCAATAGAGGGGTGGTATGTTGGAGGATTTCTAAACAAGATACCGTCACAGACTCAACTATGGAGGCTGAGTATATAGCTGCTAACGATGCCGCGAAAGAGGCCGTCTGGATGATGAAGTTCATCTCTGAACTTCAGGTGGTTCCGTCCATTACCAATCCAATACCTTTGTATTGTGATAACAATGGGGCTGTAGCATTAGCGAAGGAACCAAGGTCCCATCAGAAATCCAGGCATATCTTGAGGCGGTATCACCTGATCAGGGAGATCGTGGATCGCCGAGAGATCGAGGTGCGGAGAGTGGACACAAAAGACAACACGGCAGATCCATTCACCAAGGCCATCCCTCAAGTCCAGTTCGAGAGGCTGTTTGAGATGTTGGGTATGCCGTACACTAGCAACTGGATCTAGTGCAGACAGTGGGTACTCATTGCGCCAATTACAGGCCTTAGTGCAAGTGGGAGATTGTTGGATATATATGCCCTAGAGGCCTTCATTGTATAGGATGCTAGGGATATGTATGTACATGACAATCTTGCTTGATATGATAGTACGCTATTTTGTTTGTCTTTATCATAACGTGTGATATATTTTACTTTGTATTTATATACATGTTGATAAAGCCCATAGGGTGTTTGCCTGACTACCGGCGTTGTGATGGCAGTAATACTTGTGGGAGCTGGATAGTCAATAGGCACATCCTTGAATGTCCCTGGTCGCACGAGTATCGAGACTGGGCATCGATGCTCCAGAGTAGACTAGTGTATACATATCTAGACCCTAACAAGGGGTGATGGATTGGTCCCGCAGCCATTGGTGATGTGCACCTAAGATTGTATACAGATGCTCACTGAGTGTGAGTACACCGGACAGGACTCGCCGAGAACTGACTGGATGGTATTATACCTAGCGTCAGATAGAAGTTCTCAGGTGACATGTGTGCAGATAGTCTGTTGACTTGAGGTCGTCATTTGTCTCGTGTGAGTTCCCACTGTACTTTGATTACTACCCTACCACGGCTCAAAGGAGTCGTGCAAATAGATTTTAGTTGGGTACAGTCCCGAGCCACATGGAGGCAGTGAGCGATTGTTACGGATTCGTCTCTCCTGGTATAAGGAGTCGATATCGCACTGTGATCGGTTGGTCATTACCATAAGTCCCTGGCCAGGCCTGATAGAGAATTATTGGTGGACTGACCAATAGATTCTCGGATGGTCTTGAGCCACACCGGCACGACTTGTATGGTTGTTAAGGGTCTGACGTTCACCACCTCTCTAGACCATACATGCGATACTTTCAAACGAACAGACCGGACTGCACGGATATTGTCACGGACAGGCTCAGTAGGGGTTACGGACGAGTTCGCTCGTCGGCCTCCTTTTCGACACGTACCTGTGTTGCCGTTACGTACAGCTAGTGCCACTGATGGACTTTTGGTTAAACCCACTGCCAGCATACTGTCGAGTCTTTAGAGTCCCACACAGAGGGTTTCCCTGGATCAGGCGAGACGATGTAGACGTCGTATGGTCTTATGGCAGGGTTTCGATCGCATTCGTGTACTGGCTACTCGAATGACGATCGGTCGGATTATACTGGTAGGCTTTGGTTTAAGCCGGATACTAGTATTGTAGTATTGGATTATACTGATCTCGGTGTATCCGTATTTTTCGGAATACGGATACGGGTATGAAAATACTGAAAAAGGGCATTCTTGTAAATTCACAAGATTGACTTTCTAGATGAAGACACCTCATTATTGTTTTATTCTTTTTCATTAAAGAATTAATGAGGTGGAAATTAGGAGGTATGAGTTGAAGACTGGCTAAGTATTTGTTTATTTCTTTTGGAGCCACTATTCAAGCATGGTTGTAGATTTTATGATTTAATAATGCCATGGTTGAATTATTGGCTCAAGACTTAACCATTCTCTCTTCTCACTTCTATTATCATTATCACAAAAGAATTCTCTCTCCTAGGTTTTCTTCTCTCCTTCTTCCTCAAGCTCATACACTTGCATGTGTTGCAAAACAATGAGCTTTGAGATCATATAATCTAAAACACTCACTCAACATCTACTTAGTCTTCTCGCTTAGCAAGTTAGATCACTAAGTTATCTCATGGAGGTTGGAGCTTGACCATAGCCCTCGGGTGGATCCATCTTCGACACAAAGGAGACCGGCAACCGAGATCGTTCAAAAGCCAAAGCAAGGAGATCAAGAAGAAGGAGCTTGAACCAAGGAGCAAGGAGCAACTTGAAGACCCGAAGGACTAGGAATGAGGGTATAACTCCTTTACTTAGTAGTTAGCTCTGTTTCTTAGTCTAGTTTTATGTTAGCTAAGGTTTAAACAAGATCCTAAAGTGGAACAAGTTCATGGTGCAAAGCTAAAACATGTTTCTTTTGAGATGAGAAAATCGTTTTTAAAGTATTCCGCCTCCCCGCAAGCCGTGGGGTGTGCATCATGGACTTACACAAGGTTCATCTACCATTTTGATGAAGTCAAACTCTTTGACTTCCACATCAAAATAGATGTTCCAACTCCGCGATGCTTGCTTTAATTCTGATGCACTTAAGCATAGCTTTGAAAGTCTCAACTTTTCCATTTACACCAAGAATCTTCTCAAGATCCATTTGCTCCTAATGAGTTTTACCCCTTCAGGTGCAACATTCAAAGTCAAACTTTGTTGGTGTACATGGATTCCATCTTTGATCGCTAGCATCCAGCCATTTCACAGCGTCCCCACTTGTGATGGCCTGCCTAAACCTAGTTGGGCCATCATCAACTATGATGAAATCCTCGCTCCCATTGTCACCGAAAAGACCGTAGTATTTCTCAAGTGGATGAGGAACCCTACCAGATTTGCGGAGAGGCTGAGGTTCGTTGGAGACTATTGAATCCTTTGGTTTTACCAAATCATCAGCTATTAATTTGTCTAGCTGGAACTCCTTCCAGTTCTATCTCATGTCCACTAATTTCTTCACAAGAAATTCCTTTTCTAGGAAGGGCGGCATGCTGAGAAACAAAACAACTTTTGCTCCTCAGAGTGGTAGAAGATATTCCCTCGCAAATGTTTGGGATATCCTAACAAACTTATACAGAACTGGCCTTGCCTCGAGCTTGTCCGGATTTTGCTTTTCAACATAGGCTGGACAACCCCATATCTTAACTTGTTTAAGATATGGTTTCTTCCCATTCCATATCTCATATAGAGTGGTTGGCATTGATTTGGTTGGAACCCCATTCAATAGATATGCAGCTTCTCAAGTGCAAAACTCTAAAAGGAAACAGGTAACACAGCAGTACTCATCATAGAGCACGCCATATCTCATAGGGTGCGATACCTCCGCCCCGATACACCGTTGTGCTGTGGTGTACTCGAAAGAGTAAACTGAGAGAGAATAACATTCTCCTTTAAATAATCTAGGAACTCCATGCCCAAGTATTCGCCTCCTCGATCGCATCGAAGAATTTTAATACTTCTACCCATCTGGTTCTCAACTTCAAGCTTATATTCCTTGAATTTCTCAAATGTTTCAGACTTGTGTTTCACCAGGAACATATGTCCGAATCTTGAGAGATCGTCGATGAATGTAATAAAGTACAAAGAACCAACCCTGGCATTTGTAGACATAGGACCATATACATCATCATGTATCCATCCCAAGAGTTCAATAACTCTTTCTCTGTTTCCAGTAAACGGAGTATTGGTCATATTATCTTTGAGACAAGAATGGCAAGTATCATAAGCTGAAAATTCGAACAGATTCTCATATTCATCCTTATGTAACTTAGCTGGTCGTGTCACATTGATATGACCTAGTCTACAATGCCACAAGAAGGATTCGTTCATTTCTGAACTACTCCTCTTGCGTGTGTTCTATATACTTTGAACTGTAGTTTGATTTAGAACGTATATGCTATTATATAACGTGCCTGATCGAATCAAATCTTGATTCAGGAAAATGTTCACAACATTATCCTCCAATACAGAATTATATCCTTCTTTATCTTATTAAAGAAAATGATGTAATGTTGTATATCAGGTTCGGTATGTAATAACATTTGTTCAGAATCAATGTATTAATACAAGGTGATATCTGCCAACTGATTTGGCTGCAACACCTGCACCATTCTCTACACTTAGAGATATATCACCCATTCTCAGTTCTCTACCTATCTGTAGCCTATGTAACATATTACATATGCAGGATCCTGATCCGGTATTATATACCCAGGACGTAGAGGATACTGAGAAACAGTTCTCGGTAATTAACACACCTGAAGAAGATGGATCAACTTGCACTTTCTTCGATTGGGTGGCATGGGAATCCGAATATTCCCCTATTTCCTACTCGGACTTATAACAGTTATAAGATAGAGAGGAACCAACATTCCCTAGCATAGTATAATAAGCAGGTTCGGTAAATGCATCCTTATTATTATCTTGATTAAGGCGTGACATGATCGCTACCGGGAGAGAAAGAGAGAGAAGAAAACACTTTGCGTGCGCTCTTGCAAGATCAGATTGGTTATTATTTTATCTAATCAGGCTGGCTCCCACTGTTTTTATGAAATCATCCTTCAAACCTTAAAAGATAAGACTAGCTGCGATTAATTACACCTTACAAGTTCGCCAATCTTTCGGCCATGCCAGTGTTGGTACTTTGAGGGAGGTTCCCCCTGCTTTTGCACGGACCTAATTAAAATAAACCTCGTTTTCTCAGGGGCGTAACCCCATTAACACCTTTCTAGACACCTACTTGATCGGATAATTGTAATGTGTAAAACTCTCCCAGGAGTAACTCTTACTCGCAGTGGGTATCGGGATCCAACTATCTCATAGAAGGTATGCAATCTCATTGCAAATTTTAACACTTGAAATTCCCGATAATATTTTACCCCTAGTGACTTATGACTTTAACCATGGTCAACAAATCATAAGCACTAGTCAAGTTCTATCCGTCATTTCTTGATTAATTAGACCCACCCACATGACCCTTAATTATGGTCAACAATATCACATGACTGTCCTAATTAATCGCATCATATGCTATATAGGAAGACATCACTTAGCTACCGCACACAACGCCATAACTATAGTCAACAAACATAGCATGAATACTAAGTACTCTACTTCCTAAAATGACGGAGGGTTACGTCAGGTTTTTAAGAAAACCTTTTACGTAATGAACTTGATATTGTTGTAGAATCGAGTGATTTTGAAAAGGAGTGTTTTTAGGCTTTTACTAGTTTTGTTAAAGAGGTCACTCCCGGTGAAGGGATCTCGGCTCTTTCCTTATTGAATAAGGTGCATGATATTTCACAAAAACAATTATGCAAAGCAAAAACTATAGAAACAATCAAAAGACAAACCGAGTGGGTTGTAGCATCTGCTAGTTTCGCTAGAGAGGTCACTCCTGGTGAAGGGATCTCGGCTCATTCCTTATCGAATACGGTGGTGGATATTCTACAAGGAATACTGCTATGCAAAGCAAGAACTAGAGCTACCAGTTTTTAAAACAAGTTTCTACAACATCTTTAGGTTTCTTATATTTCATTAATCTCATTAATGAAGTCCCATCAATTATGCTTCCTAAGCATCACAGAAGAAACAAAAGCATCAATAGTTATTATATATCATATGTATAATATAAGCATTCGTCTCAATATATCAAGTGATCATATCATAGAATATCAGCAGCAGAAGAACACATATGAAATATTGGATATACTAGGAATTCCGTGTTTTAAATTAAGCCAATAAAAAGCGCGGATTTCACGGTCGTGATGAATAGCCAAACCCACATCCCTAGCCCCCTACGAGTGCATCAAGCAACCCTACCAATTCTAGAGTTAGGAGACCCGGTCTCGACTCCTCGAGATGGTCTCCCACTGGACTCTAGAACCCGGTTACTTGTGCTCTCCTCCTTGGGTCTGTCCTAATGCGGAAAAGTAAATAATATACATCAATGGTGACATCATTCTCAACCCGGAAGTGCCCCAATAAAAGAATATTACATACAAGCTTTTACATGAATGAAAATGAAAAACTCTTATCTCACATAAAACCCCGGGCTATTCAAAACACGACGATCCAATATAACATATCACAGCAACACATAACATCACATGTCATCAACGTAAGTAAATGTGCGTATCCTAATTGTCGTTGACGTACAATAATGAAACCGGCGATACACCACATATTACACTTACGGTCGCAAAAAAGAAAGTGAAAAACCATAACAATTGGAATCCGCAACCACCTTAGACATCATAAACACAATGTATCACATAGTTTGGATTTCATGCCCAACCAGATGAATTCCTTAGACAACACATGCCTAACAATTATAAACCCCGCATTTTAGTCTCGATATTGAAAACACTTTCCAATAACCAGTCGGATAATTCAACAAGATTCCCGATAACCTGATTGAATGCTCGTCGGAAACGTTAGTAGACGGCCGCACCCCCGATGCCATCGACGAAGTGCACTAAGGAGGGACACCGCAGCCGCGAGCATCCGAACGGATGCTTTTGGCGACGTGGTTCTCCTACAGTCACTTGGTCGGGGCTATGGGGCATGATTATCTAGTAAGGTTACCTGGAGAGTATCCGCGTACACTACGTAATTGCGACGGACTTTTGATCCACATCAAAATTCCGTGGCAATCGATCAAATGAGACTAAACTGCTAGATTTATAAAATTCAAACTAGTTATCTCATAACTAATTATGTGGATTCCAAATATTGTATCACAATCACAGATAGCTAGATGAAGTTAAACTTTTCGATCGAATAATCAAACACCCAAAATTTCCCAACGAGCTTAACACTTGAGCGGAGTTCAAAAAGTACCCAGAACATGCCACAGCTTCTATGAACCATCCGTAGAAGGGCCGACCCTTGCCTCACTCATGTCGCCGCGGAAGTTCTGCAAACCCTAGGGTATGACCGCGGTTCCGCGATCCAAAAAGTCAAGTTTGGGTATCATTCTTCTAGAGGGTCCACAGAATCGCTTGCATGATTTTCTGAAGATTTTAAATTTGGAAAAAATCCAACTCTTGGAAAATTTCCAGCGAGAGAAAATATGGGTTATTGATATCCGTTCGAACTTTTAAACGTCGTCTAAATAACCTGAATAGATGTAAGAATTACGACTACGAAACACTCCGAATTGCCTTTGTAGAAAGTTAAAATCACATGCAAATTTAGGAAAAACAAGCAACACCTGAAACACCAAAACCCAGAGGCTGGAACACCATGAAAATTTGAAGTCAAAAAGCCCAAAATGACCCGGTGAGCTCGGTTTTTGTAGTGATGTGGCCGGCCAAAAACATGCCAAATTGCTTAAAATTTTGATAGTGTTCATGTTATATCACATACAACACTCTGCAGTTGCTCAAAATTTTTTTTGACACCTTTAAAAATTCGACAGAAACTAAATTTTCATATCGGGTGTTTCGGAGTTGTTTCGGTTCCGTAATTCTAACAAACATCGTTTAAATCTCTAGCTTGGCTCTGATACCACTGTAGGGTTATGTAGCGCGGCAGCAAGGTTTCAGGAGGCATCGTCCATGCCGTTTTCAAAAATTTGCCGTTCTAAAGAACCCTAACCCTAGAATCTTAACTATAGATTTAAATAATACAATGTGCAAACAACTTTGCAAACAAAGTGAATGATGAATACAACCTTTGTAGACCGGTCCTTCACTTCTAAATCTCCATGTAGTAGTCCCTTCGCTCCATGTAGTGAGCTCCCAAACTCTAGTAAGGGTTCACTGTCACGACCCAAAATTTGGATGTGACTGGCACTTAGATTGTATAATATCTAAAGATATGCACACATTCCAAGTAAGCCGAAAACCAAGATCAAAATCCTTTTTGCGGAATTCTTTATATAGAAATTTAGTTTTAAGTAAAAATCACTGTTTATGAAGTTAAAATATTAAACAAGTATAAATTGTTAAGTTTGGTTTCATCCCTAGTTAGGATCAACAATATCAATAGTGGAGACAAATATCCAGGAGTATAAGACATTAACAAGAATTTCCAATAAGTAAGAAAATTAATAATATATAGAACTAAACCGTCCCATCCGTCAAATAATATACATATAATTATCTCTCACTCTAAGTCATATACAGGTCTGATGGAGATTTTCTAGATACAAAATACAATACCAAAAGAGAAGATTACTACATATGTAACCCACCTATCAAAAGATGCAAAAAGTGAGGCTGCACTGCTACAAACCGTCCACTCTATCCCTGCAAGCAACTGTAGCACAACAGGGGTGAGTTGCCAACTCAGTGAATATAACTAACATATAACAGTTAATAATGTAAATATGTCGATCATAAATACTTGAAATGAGAGCAAGTATGATGTATGATAGCATATGGAAAGCATGAATCAATACTATAAATCACATAACCCAAAACTGCAATCTTATCATTTATCCCAATAAATTTCATTTCTCCGTTTCCATCATCGACAAAAAACTTCCATTTCTCTCAGGCATCATTCCAGGAATGATCCTGAATCAAATATCGGTCGGTATCCTTTAGATATCCGCCATATTTTACCACTATCTTCGGTATCGAGTAACCTCGCTAGGCTCTCCCGCCTCAAATGCGGCCGTCCTGCCCCTCGGTCTCGACCGGGTCCACCATGTATCCAACTGTATATCTCCCCCTCTCAGTATGGATAATGTAAAATCCGCGATCGTATATCTCCCCCACTCGGTCCGGAATAAAACCAAATCATAAAACATCTCATGGTGGACATGACACATCAATCATGAAATCACTGGATTTATGTAATAGTATTCAAAACTCAAAACCATAAATCCTCGATAATACAATTACCTCTTATACCAACATAAAATACTCAAATACTAAACATGATATTAATGATGCAATTTACTACTGTTATTGGTGTTTAAGATTTGATATGAATCATTTTTAACAAGAAATTTACTAAGTGTAAAAGTGACAAGGTAATATCGACGAGGTGTGTGTAACATATAGGATGTGCACGTGGCATAACTCGTCGATACTTGTGCAGTGTCCTAACAACTAAGCAAAGTATATGTGAATTATGAGTGCATATTATCAATTTAGCATACCAAAGTAAAGCATTTATTTAAATAAAATTACGGGCGTAACACGCCATCTTTACAAAATTCCCCGGTAAATATTTAGTCTACTCACCGGAAAACGTCGTATCTACTCAGGAATTGCCAATCCTTTTCCTTTCCTCGCTGCCTCCGAAAATCCCGTATTTGAATCTAACATCACAATTTAACTTATATAAGGAAACGGCTACTCCGAGATGACGGAAATGAAAAACACCCATTCCCACGTATTAGTTATATTGTATACGACTATATCAAGTTATTTAACACTTAACCTTACTGGATTTTAACCCTACTCTGCATCGCGACAGAAAACAGATTGCGATACGCTTTAACCATGTCGTATTTTGGTTTCTTAGATATCTTTTCCGATATAAGCTTCCAGATTTCATATACAGCTGAAATAACTTATTTAAATAACACCAAAATTGCCACAATTATACACAGAACCCTACCCAACAAGCCAAAATACCCTAGCTTCCTACAAAACCGGCGACGCCGGAATTTTCCCTTTGGTCGCCGGCCCAATTCCGAGCTCTCTGGTTCGTACTCCTATGGTTTGCTTTAGGTGCTACAAATATCATTTAGGTCTTGTTTAGTTGGTTTAATATTTCCCCAAATTAAAGCAGATTCAAACATAGCCTAGTTGTATCTAAAATACGATATTATTGATTTATGATTTCAAACTTAAACTAATTCCAGAACTAATTCTCTACTGTGAGTAAGAATTTTACCTATAATAACTTGTAGGAATAACAATCTCGAAGATGTACAAGCTCCTTGCCCTTGCTTGATAATGAGAAAACCTTAGATTTTGCTCCTTCCTTCTTCTTTCTCCTGTTTTTCTTTGTTTTCTTTAGTTTTGTTTTTCTTTCAGAAATTTTCAGATTTTAAATTAAGTGAATGATCTGAACATGAGTTATATATGTCAAAAAGAAGGGATAAGGTGAAGTAGGAGGTGTCATGAAGAAAGATGTAGTAATTTCATGCAAGGAGGAGGTGTTGGTGTATGTGTTTGCATGCAAGGAAGAGGTGTCATTACCTTATCTCCTAATTTTTATTTTAATTAGCAATAAAATTCTGAATTAAATGGTTTTCTACCCCTTTTACATTTATAGCTTTAACAAATTTCCATTTTCATAAGAAATTTAAACTTTATCTAGAAACCCTTCACAACTTATGTTATTATAAAACACCCTTTTTATAAAAATGAAGCTAAAATTCTCAGTAAAACCCTTATAATTTATTTATGTTGCATACTAAAGTTTTTATTTAATTTGTTTTACAAACATCTTATGAAATTGTCCTATTTGGTTTTAAAAACTTTTTAATTTGGAGCTTTATTATTTAATTTATTTCTAAAATTTTAGAATGCTACAATATTCCCCCATTAAGAAAATTCGGTCCCCGAATTTAAAATTAACTAGACATACCTTCAAAAAGATGTGGAAATTTCTTTCGCATCGCATCGTTGGTCTCCCAAGTAATTTCCTCGCGGTTCTTTCCTTGCCAAAGAACCATTACAGACGGAAGTACCCTCGATCTTAGTTTCTTCGTCTGTCTGTCCAGAATAGCGACTGGCTGCACTGTGTAGGATAAGTCCGGCTCAATCTGTAAGGTCTGATGCTGGATCGTATGAGAAGGATCGTGAAGATACCTGCGAAGTATCGAAACGTGAAACACCGGATGCACATCGGGAAAACTCGGTGGAAGTGCTAAACGATAAGCTACTGCACCCACTCTCTCCAGAATCTCGTAAGGTCCAACATATCTGGGGCTGAGCTTCCCCTTTTTCCCGAAACGCATCACATCTTTCATCGGGGATATACGAAGGAACACATGATCTCCCACCAGAAACTCGAGTCTACGACGTCGTCGATCTACATAGGATTTCTGTCTGCACTGAACCGCCCTCATTCTTTCCCGTATTAATTGAATATTCTCTGTAGTCTCATGTACTATCTGCGGTCCCAAAATGCTACTCTCGCTCAGTTCCGTCCAGCAAATGGGTGATCGACATTTCCTCCCATACAAAGCTTCAAAGGGTGCCATTTGGATCGTCTCCTGAAAACTGTTGTTGTACGAGAATTCTATCAAAGGTAGGTGACGGTCCCAACTACCACCAAAATCAAGACTACAAGCGCGAAGCATATCCTCTAAAGTCTGAATGGTCCGCTCTGACTGACCATCTGTCTGTGGGTGGAAAGCTATACTAAAACTCAATCGTGTACCAAGAGCTTCTTGAAGTTTCTGCCATAATCTGCTAGTAAACTGGGTACCCCGATCTGATACTATGCACGTCGGAACTCCATGTAATCGTATAATCTCATCGATATATATCTGAGCATACTGTGCAAACCAATACGTCATCTTCACCGGAAGAAATTGAGCTGCCTTCGTTAATCTATCTACAATCACCTAAATGGAATCATACCCTCTGCTAGTCCTGGGTAGACCCACTACAAAATCCATGGAAATCTGTTCCCATTTCCACTCTGGAATGGGTAAGGGCTGCAACTCTCCGGATGGCCTCTGGTGTTCTGCCTTGACTTGCTGACAAGTCAAGCATCTCGAAACATATTCCGCAACATCCCTCTTCATTCCTTCCTACCAATAAACATCCTTCAGATCATGATACATCTTGGTGGAACCAGGATGAATACTGTATGCTGATCTATGGGCCTCCTCTAAAATCTCACGCCTCAATCCGTCAGAATCTGGTACACAGAAACGAGTCCCAAAACGTAATACTCCATGATCATCAATCACAAACTCTGTTTCCCTGCCCTGCCAAACCTCATCCATATTCTCCATCATACGAGTATTTGCGGGCTGTGTCTTTCGAATACGATCCAATAACTGAGGTCGGGTGCGAACATATGCTAGCTGTCCTCCTGTCGGGGTGAACTCAAACTGTATATGACTATCACATAAAATCTGCCAGTCTGTAGAAGACTGTCTCTGCAAGGTGCGCAAATAAGATAAGCTACCTCCAGGTCTTCGACTCAAAGCATCTGCTACAACATTTGCCTTGCCTGGATGATACAAGATCTCACAATCGTAATCTTTCACCAGTTCCATCCATCTACGCTGCCTTAGGTTCAGATCCCTCTACTGAAAAATATACCTTAAGCTCTTATGATCTGTGAAGATTTGGCACGACTCTCCATACAAGTAATGTCTCCAAATCTTAAATGCGAACACCATAGCAGCCATCTCCAGATCATGAGTGGGGTAGTTCTGTTCGTGCCTCTTCAACTGTCAAAAAGCATAAGCTACAACCCTGCCGTGCTGCATCAACACACAGCCTAGCCCCACTCGAGATGCATCACAATACACAACGAAACCACCTGACCCGGACGGTAAAGATAAAACTGGTGCAGTCATCAACCGCGTCTTCAACGCCTGGAAACTCTGCTCACATGCATGTTTCCACTGAAATGGAACCTCCTTCCTAGTCAGTCCGGTCAAAGGTGCAGCGATCCGTGAAAAATCCTGCACGAAGCGTCGGTAATAACCTGCCAGACCTAAGAAACTCCTAACCTCTGTAACTGACACAGGTTTGGGCCAGTGTTGTACCGCTTCAATCTTCTTCGGGTCAACACATATCCCAGCTCTAGTAACTATGTGTCCTAAGAATTTCACACTATCCAGCCAAAACGCACACTTGGAGAATTTTGCAAACAGCTGATGCTCCTTCAAGGTCTGCAACGTAATACGCAAATGCTGCTCGTGCTCCTCTCTACTCCGGGAATAAACGAGAATGTCATCAATGAATACGATAATAAACTGATCAATGAAGGGTCTAAAGATACGGTTCATCATATCCATAAAAGCTGCTGGAGCATTGGTGAGTCCGAACGACATCACCAGAAATTCATAGTGCCCATATCTTATGCGAAACGCAGTCTTCGGAATATCGTCCTTCCGAACCCTCAACTGGTGATACCCCGACCGCAATTCAATCTTCGAGAAGTAACTAGCTCCCTGCAACTGATCGAATAAGTCATCTATATGTGGTAGTGGATACCTGTTTCGCACAGTGACGCGATTCAGCTGTCGGTAGTCGATGCACAGTCTCATACTACCGTCCTTCTTCTTTACAAATAAGACAGGAGCTCCCCACGGCGATACACTAGGACGCAAAAGTCCTCTCTTGCAACTGACTTTTGAGTTCCTTCAACTCCGTCGGTGCCATACGATAGGGTGGTATAGAAATAGGCCCCGCACCCAGAATCAAGTCAATACAGAATTCAATGTCACGATCAGGCGGTAATCCTGGTAACTCAGCAGGAAACACCTCCGGAAATTCTCGTACGACCGGAACCTAGTCTAATAGAATCTCAGCGACTCCTATGTCCAGAACAAATGCCAAGAATCCATGACAGCCCTTCTTCAATAGTCGTCCAGACAAAGAGCAGAAATCATCTTGGCAGGAGTAATATTACAATCCCCCTGCACAACAAACATCGGTTCACCTGGAAAACAAAATCTAACCGCTTTCCCACGACAATCTATATAGGCATGACAAGCGGCCAACCAATCCATACCTAGAAGTATATCAAAATCTAACATATCCAGGAGAATCAGATCAACTAGCGAATCACTATCACCAATACGTACAGAACTTGATCTGAATACGTGTCGAGCTACAAAAGAATCTCCAACCGGAGTAATCACTACCAACGGTAAATCTGTAAGTCCACGTTACCTCTATCGGTACTTACGGGCTTGCGGAAATGACGAAAAACGATTTTTCAAGAGGTGGTAACATGGACTCAAAAAACGGATCTTTGTTAAACAACTACCTAACAACCTAACTAGAGTCTTGCCTACTCGGTTAGGGGGCTATACCTATCTTGAACTCCTTCGTCTTCAACTCTTGTGGTCTACGGACCGGTCTCTCCTCGTCGTCTTCCTGCGCCGAAGACGGATCCACCCGAAAGCTTCTACCTTTGGCTTCTTCTTCGAACTTTGAACAAACTAGAACACTTGGCTTGCTAGGCCTTATGAACTAGAATGAGTAGAGAATTGTTTTGGTGTCTTTTTATCTCTAAGGAAATGAGTCTCAACACATGAGAATGGTTTGCCTTGAGCTAGAGAAAGAGCAAGAGGAAGAAGGAGAGAGCTTGAGAATGAGAGAGCTCAAGAGAGAGAAAGCAAATGAAGGAATGAGCCTCTCTTTTCTCATGCACCCTCTCAAAATCCAAAAGCATCATAACAAAAATAGTAATCATGTATTGTGTGATGGTTTAAGTCAATATGGCTATATCATTTCATGCACTCATTTTGCATAAATAAACAAGCAAGCAAAAGTCTTTGCCATGGAATGATAGCCATTGTCATGATGATGGTCAACTAGTCCAACCTAGTCAACCGGTCAACAAAGTCAACCCCTCAACAACCATGTCACTATAATACTTAATTAATATTATTGTTAATCATATATCTTATTCTCATTAGGGTTTAGTCAAAAGTCAAAAGTCAATAGTCAACAGTCAACAGTCAACAACCCAAATGAGAATCCTCTGCCTTTGTCTCTCTGTCAACTGTGCATACACACCCGCATCCGCGTTCCGAGGAACACGAATACAAACGAGATAAAACCAATCCCAAAACATACACTAGGATCTGGCTTAAACCAAAGCCCGCTAGTGTTAACTGTCCGGACACCAAACGTGCACAAGTGCACGGATGTGACCGAACCCTGTCACAAAACCATGCAACCTGTCGCAAAACCATGCGACCTCTACTCTTTTGCCTAAAGGCGAATAGCTTTCTGTGTGGGACACTAAAGACTCGACACTACGCTGGCAGTTGGTTTAACCACAGACCGCAAGCGGCACTAGCTGTGCGTAACGGTCCCCAGGTAGATGCCAACAAGAAGACGGATGAGGTGAAACCCATCTGAACTCCTACTGAGCCTGAATGTGACAATCTCCGTACAGTCTGGTCTGTTCATATGATACATCGCATGGCAGGCCTAGGGGGTGGTGAACATCAGTCCCCTAATAGCGGTACAAGTCGTGTCGGAGTGAATCCCAGAACACCCTGAGATAACACTGGAAACCTACCAGTATATCTCGCTTGCCCTAGCAAGGGACTACTCGTGTAATGGCTCTCCTAGACACAGCGCGATGTCAACCCCCAATACCGGGAGAGAAGAATCCTGTCTAACCGTCACTGCCTCCAAGTGCTTCTGGACTGCACTTAAAAACTACCTGTTTGAACGACTCCTTTGAGCCGTGGTAGGGTAGTAATCAAAGTACAGTGGGAACACACTCGAGGCGAAGTGACAGTATCAAGTCAGCGGACTAAGCTGTACTCATGTCACCTGGGAACTGATAACTGACGATAGGTATAGTACCAACCAACAGTTCCCGACGAGTCCTGTCCAGTGTACTCGTAACCTAACGAGCACCCGCATACTATCTCTAGTACGACGTACTGACGGCTGTGGGACAGACCGTCTCCCATACTGGGATGAGAAGCGCATACGCTAGTCTACTCCGGAGTATCGATGCCCTGTCTCGATAGTCCTGTGACTAGGGACCTGCATAAGGATGTTCTTATAGATTACCCAGCCCCCACGAGTGTGCCTGCCATCACAACGCCGGTAATCAAGCAAAGTTCCTAAGGGCTCCACTAATGTGTATAGGTGATATGCTAAAATAAACACATGTACACATTAAAGCAGAAACAAACCAAGTAGCATACTACTGTATTGAGCAAGATTGTCAATACAAGGTGAATATCCTAAGCTTCCATTAAGTAATATACATACTAGTATGATACAGTAATGGCCTCTAGGGCATATACACTAACAATCTCCCACTTGCACTAAGGCCATGTACTGGCGTATCGAAGACCTATCATCTCAATCAGCTGCTTGAACTGAGTCAGGGGTAGGGCCTTTGTTAGTGGATCAGCAGTGTTATCTTCCGTAGAAACTCTACGAACCTCGATCTCCTGGCGACCCACGATCTCCCTGATCAGGTGATACCGCCTCAAGATGTGTCTGGACCTCTGATGGGACCTGGGTTCCTTCGCTAAAGCTATAGCCCCGTTGTTGTCGCAATACAGAGGTATTGGATCAACAATGGACGGAACCACCTGAAGTTCAGTTAAGAACTTCCTTATCCAGACGGCTTCTTTTGCGGCATCTACAGCAGCGATATATTCCGCTTCCATCGTCGAATCAGCAACGGTTTCCTATTTGGAACTCTTCCAACACACCGCCCCTCCTTTGAGAGTAAAGACATAACCTGACATGGACTTGGAATCATCCTTTTCACTCTGGAAGCTGGAGTCAGCAAAAGTCTCGATCTGGAGGTCTTTTCCGCCATACACCAAGAATATCTCCTTAGTCCTTCTCAGTTACTTGAGAATGTTCTTTTCCGCTATCCAGTGTTTCTCCCCAGGGTTTGACTGATACCGGCTTACCACACTTACTGCATAAGCTACATCTGGTCTGGTACACAACATCGCATACATTATAGAGCCTACCGCAGAAGCGTAGGGTATAATAGACATGCGATCCCTTTCCAAATCAGTCTTGGGAGACATCTCTTTGGAAAGGGTGATCCCGTGACAAGCCGGTAGATTACCGCGCTTGGAATCTTCCATACTGAATCTTTTCAGTATTGTGTCGATGTACATGGACTGTGAGAGTCCCAGTATCCTCTTGGATCTGTCACGATAGATCCGGATCGCCAGAATGTATGAGGCATCACCCAGGTCATTCATGGAGAACCTGTGTGACAAGAACCCTTTGATAGATTATAGCATAGGAATGTCATTTCCTATTAAGAGAATGTTATCCACGTATAAAACGAGGAATACTACAGTTCTCGCTACAAATCTACTATAGATGCATGGTTCATCTGGATTTTTGATAAAGCCAAATTTTTTTACCGTCTCATCAAAACAGATGTTCCAACTCCGCGATGCCTGCTTTATTCCGTAGATGGACTTAAGCAACTTGCTCACCTTTCCGCTGCTCCCACTCTGAATGAAACCTTCTGGCTGGTCCATATAGACACACTCCTCTAAATTTCCATTTAGAAAAGCGGTCTTTACGTCCATCTGCCAAATCTCATAGTCGTGGAAGGCAGCAATGGCAAGAAGGATCCGAATGGATTTCAGCATAGCTACTGGAGAAAAGGTCTCGTCATAGTCCAAACCAGGTCTTTGACGAAACCCTTTGCAACCAGTCTAGCTTTATAGGTCTCAACCTGTCCATCTACACCAATCTTCCTTTTGAAGATCCACTTGCATCCTATGGGTTTTAGCCCATCTGGAGCAACGTCCAACGTCCATACTTTGTTGGTGTACATGGACTCCATTTCGGTCCGCATTGCATCCAGCCATTTTACCGAGTCAACGCTCTGAATGCCTTGCTGGAAGCTAGTCGGCTCATCCTAATCAATGATGCAATCTTCTCTATCCCCGTTATGAGAAAACCATAGTATCTCTCGGGCGGATGAGACTGCCTACTACTCCTGCGGAGCGGCGTAGGAATGACATGATTTTTCGAACCCTCTGGTTCTACTAAGCTTTCAGTAATAGCTCCTGGTTCTAGAATTTCATCCAGTTCTATTGCGCTCCCACTTATCTGATTTTCCAAAAACTCAGTTTCCAAGAAGTTGGCATGACGAGAAACATAAATCTTTTGTTCCTCATCGCAATAGAAGAAATATCCCTTGGAGTTCTTTGGATATCCCACAAACTTGCACTGTACTGAGCATGCCTCGAGTTTGTCCGCATGCTGCTTTTTGACAAAATCTGGACATCCCCATGTCTTAGTGTGATTAAGATAGGGTCTCTTCCCACACCACATCTGATATGGTGTGGTAGGCACAGTCTTAGTTGGAACTCGGTTCAAAAGGTATGCAGCCGATTCTAGTGCATATCCCCAGAATGATCGCGGTAACTCAGCATTACTCATCATGGACCGTACCATATCCAGTAGGGTTCGGTTCCGTCTCTCCGATACACCGTTATGTTGCGGAGTGTATGGAGGAGTAAGCTGAGAGAGAATTCCATTCTCTTTTAAGTAGTCCAGGAACTCGGCACTCAAGTATTCACCACCTCGATCCGATCTTAGTGTCTTGATACTTTTGGCGGTTTGTTTTTCTACTTCATTCTTCTATTCCTGGAATTTTCCAAAGATTTCGGATTTATGTTTCATTAAGAAGGCATAACCGTACCTTGAAAAGTCATCCGTAAAAGTAATGAAGTAAGAATAACCGCTTCGCGCATGTGTAGACATTGGACCGCACACGTCGCTGTGTACGAGTCCCAAGAACTTGCTAGCTCTCACTCTGTGTCCAGTGAACGGAGTCTTTGTCATCTTTCCTTTGAGACAGGATTGACAAGTGGCATACAATTGATATTCGAACGGATTCAAATATCCTTCTGTATGTAACTTCGTCAACCTTCTCTCATTGATGTGACCCAGTCTACAATGCCATAAGAAAGCCTGATTTATTTCCGGAGACTTTCTTTTGTGTGTATTCTGGACATTGAAAATCTGTGGTTGGTTTAATACGTATATACCAAATCTCAATGTACCTGACCCAATCATAACTTGATTCAGGTGAATGTTTACAACATTGCTTATAAACGCAAATTCATAACCTTCTTTAGAAACCAAAGATACAAAAATGATATTACAAGTTGCGTTGGGTACAAAAAAGCAATTACGTAAAACAAAAACATGTCCATCTGACATTCCCAGGTGATAGTCCCCCACGGCCTGAGCATCCATGCTAGCTCCGTTTGCAACTTTGAGGGTCATGTCACCTGCCTTCAAAAACCTACGGTTTCTCAATGACGGCTACAACCCCGACCCGGTTGTGCGGCCATACAAATAATTATTACATCAATTTACAAATTTACATGAATTGAAAGAAAAGAAAACTCTCGTCTCACAAACCCCGGCTATTCACCCGCGACAATCCAATGAATTCATATACACATTCCAATAACATTACAGATCACAGATTTGTATAACCCCCACTAATCGACATATAGCGATTAGCAGACGTTCAATACAAATATCACATCACAGAAAAACCCGTCTGCTTAAGTCTTTTAGAAGTTCGATCAAAAATACGGATTTTCAGGCCCCAAACACAAAATTTTCGTTCTGGAAAATCTGGGCAGAAAATACATATTCCAAAAATCCTAAAATACCCCTATGAACATACTGTAGCAAAGAAGACCCAGAGAGGAGCCAAGACGGCCGCAGAACCGCGGCAATAGCAAGCTATTGCCGCGTTTCCGCGGCGCTTTGATGAGATCAAGGGACCATTTTTCTACAGTATACTCTAAAAACCCTGAGTCGAATTTTGGTGTATCTCAAATAATTTTTTCAACATATTGAAAATCGACAGAAAGTTTGAAAACGGGGTTCATTTCGGGACTTTTTCTTTGATTTATCTTCTAGCTACTTTGCTAACATGTTAGATAGAGTTTAATTAGGCTCTGATACCACTGTAAGTCCATGCTATCTCTCCCGGTACTTTCGGGCATGCGGAATTTGGTGAAAAACAATTTTCTAGAGGTGGTAACATGGACTCAAAACCTGATCTTTGTTAAACATCTAACTAACAACCTAACTAGGAGTTGTTAACTACTCAGTTAGGGGGTTATACCTTTCTTTCTTGAACTCCTACGTCTTCAAGCCTCGATGGTTGTCCGGATCGGCTTCACCCCGTCGTCTCCTTGCGCCGAAGATCGATCCACCTGAAAGCTTCTACCTTTGGCTTCTTCTTCGGTCTTTGAAGAAACTAGTTCACTCGGTTTGCTAAACCTTGTGAACAAGAGTGAGTAGAGGAGAGTGTGTTGGGATTTTCTTTATGGTTCTTGGTTCTCAACACATGAGACAAGTGAACCATAGACTAAAGAGAGGGAGAGCAAGAGGAAGAAGATGAGAGCTCAAGAACAAGAGAGATGAAAATGATAGAATGAGAAAGACTTTTCTCACTTGGCTCTCATAATCCAAAACCATCATCACAAAAATAGTAATCAAGTATTGTGTAAATGGTTTAAGTCAAAATGGCTATATCATTTCATGCACTCATATTGCACAAGAGAACAAGCAAGTAAAAAGTCTTTGCCATGAAATGATAGCCATTGTCATCATGATGGTCAACTAGTCCAACCAAGTCAACCGGTCAACAAAGTCAAAAAGTCAACAAAGTCAACCCCTCAACAACCATGTCACCACAATACTTAATTAATATTATTCTCAATTACATATCATATTCTCATTAGGGTTGAGCAAAAAGTCAATAGTCAACAGTCAACGGTCAACAACCCTAATGAGAATCCTCTGCCTCTGTCTCTCCGTCATCTGTGCATACACACCCGCATCCGCGTTCCGAGGAACACGAATACAAACTGGATAAAACCAATCCCAATACGTACACTAGGATCTGGCTTAAACCAAAGCTCGCTAGTGTAAACTGTCCGGACACTAAACGTGCACAAGTGCACGGATGTGACTGAACCCTGTCGCAAAACCATGCGACCTGTCGCAAAACCATGCGACCTCTACTCTTTTGCCTAAAGGCGAATAGCTTTCTGTGTGGGACTCTAAAGACTCGACACTACGCTGGCAGTGGGTTTAACCACAGACCGCAAGCGGCACTAGCTGTGCGTAACGGTCCCCAGGTAGATGCCGACAAGAAGACTGACGAGGTGAAACCCATCTGAACTCTTACTGAGCCTGAATGTGACAATCTCCGTACAGTCCGGTCTGTTCGTCTGATACATCGCATGGCGGGCCTAGGGGGCGGTAAACGTCAGTCCCCTAATAGCGGTACAAGTCGTGTCGGAGTAAAGCCCAATACACCCTGAGATAACACTGGAAACCTACCAGTATATCCCGCTTGCCCTGGCCAGGGACTACTCGTGTAATGGCTCTCCTAGACACAGCGCGATGTCAACCCCCAATACCGGGTGAGACGAATCCTGTCTAACCGTCACTGCCTCCAAGTGCTTCGGGACTGCACCCAACTACTACCTGTTTGCACGACTCCTTTGAGCCGTGGTAGGGTAGTAATCAAAGTACAGTGGGAACACACTCGAGGCGAAGTGACAGTGTCAAGTTAGCGGACTAAGCTGTACTCATGTCACCTGGGAACTGATAACTGACGATAGGTATAATACCAACCGGTCAGTTCCCGACGAGTCCTGTCCAGTGTACTCGTAACCTAACGAGCACCCGCATACTATCTCCATTACGACGTACTGATGGCTGTGGGACAGACCATCTCCCACACTGGGATGAGAAGCGCATGCGCTAGTCTACTCCGGAGTATCGATGCCCTGTCTCGATAGTCCTGCGACTAGGGACCTGCATAAGGATGTGCTTATAGATTACCCAGACCCCACTAGTGTGACTGCCATCACAACGCTGGTAATCAAGCAAAGATCCTAAGGGCTCCACTAATGTGTATAGGTGATATACTAAAATAAACATAAGTACACATTGAAGTAGAAACAAACCAAATAGCATACTACTATTTTGAGCAAGATTGTATATACAAGGTGAATATCCCAAGCTTCCATTAAGTAATATACAAACTAGTATGATACAATAATGGCCTCTAGGGCATATACACTAACAATCTCCCACTTGCACTAAGGCCATGTACTGGCGTATCGAAGACCTATCATCTCGATCAGCCGCTCGAACTGAGTCTGGGGCAAGGCCTTGGTGAATGGATATGCAGTGTTGTCTTCTGAAGTAACCCTCCGAACCTCGATCTCCTGGCGATCCAC
The DNA here is from genome assembly GCA_030015575.1 of Agapanthus africanus. Taxonomy (NCBI): domain Eukaryota; kingdom Viridiplantae; phylum Streptophyta; class Magnoliopsida; order Asparagales; family Amaryllidaceae; genus Agapanthus; species Agapanthus africanus. The sequence goes on along the minus strand of CM057341.1, from coordinate 616,190,841 downwards.
GATCTCCCTGATCAGGTGATACCGTCTCAAGATGTGTCTGGATCTCTGATGGGACCTGGGTTCCTTCGCTAAAGCTATAGCCCCATTGTTGTCGCAATACAGAGGTATTGGATCAACAATGGACGGAACCACCTGAAGTTCTTTCAAGAACTTCCTCATCCAGACAGCTTCTTTTGCGGCATCAGATGCAGCGAGTATTCCGCTTCCATCGTCGAGTCTGCAACGGTTTCCTGTTTGGAACTCTTCCAACACACGGCCCCTCCATTGAGGGTAAAGACAAAACCCGATATGGACTTGGAATCATCCTTGTCACTCTGGAAGCTGGAGTCAGCAAAGGCCTCGATCTGGAGGTCTTTTCCGCCATACACCAAGAACATCTCCTTAGTCCTTCTCAGGTACTTGAGAATGTTCTTTACCGCTATCCAGTGTTTCTCCCCAGGGTTTGGCTGATACCGGCTTACCACACTCAGTGCATAAGCTACATCCGGTCTGGTACACAACATCGCATACATTATAGAGCCCACCGCAGAAGCGTAGGGTATAATAGACTTGCGATCCCTCTCCAAATCAGTCTTGGGAGACATCTCTTTAGAGAGGGTGATCCCGTGACAAGCCGGTAGGTTACCGCGCTTGGAATCTTCCATACTGAATCTCTTCAGTATGGTGTCGATGTATCTGGACTGTGAAAGTCCTAATATCCTCTTGGATCTATCACGATGGATCCGGATCCCCAGGATGTATGAGGCATCACCCAGGTCTTTCATGGAGAACCTGTGTGACAAGAACCCCTTGACAGATTGTAGCATAGGAATGTCATTTCCTATTAAGAGAATGGCATCCACGTATAAAACGAGGAATACTACAGTTCTCGCTACAAATCTACTGTAGATACATGGTTCATATGGATTTTTGATAAAGCCAAATTCCTTGACCGTCTCATCAAAACATATGTTCCAACTCCGCGATGCCTGCTTTAGTCCATAGATGGACTTAAGCAACTTGCACACCTTTCCGCTGCTCCCACTCTGAATGAAACCCTCTGGTTGGTCCATATAGACACACTCCTCTAAATTTCCATTTAGAAAAGCGGTCTTTACGTCCATTTGCCAGATCTCATAATCGTGGAAGGCAGCAAAGGCAAGAAGGATCCGCATGGATTTCAGCATAGCTACGGGAGAAAAGGTTTCGTCATAGTCTAAACCAGGTCTTTGACGAAAACCCTTTGCAACAAGTCTAGCTTTATAGGTCTCAACCTGTCCATCTACACCAATCTTCCTTTTGAAGATCCACTTGCATCCTACGGGTTTTACCCCGTCTGGAGCAATGTCCAACGTCCATACTTTGTTGGTGTACATGGACTCCATTTCGGTCCGCATTTCATCCAGCCATCTTACCTAGTCAACGCTCTGAACGGCCTGCTGGAAGCTAGTAGGCTCATCATAATCTATGATGCAATCCTCTCTATCCCCGTCTATGAGAAAACCGTAGTATCTCTCGGGTGGATGAGACTGCCTACTACTCCTGCGGAGCGGCGTAGGAATGTTTTGTTCTTTTGAACCCTCTGGTTCCACTAAGCTTTCAGTAACAGTTCATGGTTCTGGAATTTCTTCCAGTTCTACTGTGCTCCCACTTATCTGGTTTTCCAAAAACTCAGTTTCCAAGAAGTAGGCATGACGAGAAACAAAAACCTTTTGTTCCTCCTCGCAATAGAAGAAATATCCCTTGGAGTTCTTTGGATATCCCACGAACTTGCACTGTACTGAGCGTGCCTCGAGCTTGTCCGTATGCTGCTTTTTGACAAAAGCTGGACTTCCCCATGTCTTAATGTGATTAAGATAGGGTCTCTTCCCACACCACATCTCATATGGTGTAGTAGGCACAGTCTTAGTGGGAACTCGGTTCAAAAGGTATGCAGCTGATTCTAGCGCATACCCCCAGAATGATCGCGGTAACTCAGCGTTACTCATCATGGACCGTACCATATCCAATAGAGTTCGGTTCCGTCTCTCCGATACACCATTATGTTGCGGAGTGTATGGAGGAGTAAGCTGAGAGAGAATTCCGTTCTCTTTTAAATAGTCCAGGAACTCGGCACTTAATTATTCACCACCTCGATCCGATCTTAGGATCTAGATACTTTTGCCGGTTTGTTTTTATACTTCATTCTTATATTCCTGGAATTTTCCAAAGGCTTCGGACTTATGTTTCATTAAGAAGACATAACTGTACCTTGAAAAGTCATCCGTAAAAGTAATGAAGTAAGAATAACCGCTTCGCGCATGTGTAGACATTGGACCGCACTCGTCGCTGTGTATGAGTCCCAAGAGCTCGCTCGCTCTTACTCCGTGTCCAGTGAACGGAGTTTTTGTCATCTTTCCTTTGAGACAGGATTGACAAGTGGCATACGATTTGTAGGGTTCCTAGGCACTCTCAAGAGGTCTCACAAGGCATCAACCATGCCAATTTCAAAAATTACGGTGCCGAGAAACCCTAATACGGATCGTTGGCTAGAAGTTTAGGCGAAAAAGAAACTAGTTAACAACTTAACTAAATGGTAAACGGAAATACAACCTTTGTAGATCCGGTTCTCCACCTCCATGGCTCCGCGATGATGTCTCCTCGCTGTACCAATCGGATCTTAGGCTCTAGCGTCGGCTTCATCGGAGAAAAAGCGGGCTAGGTCATCGACGACGATGCCGAAGATGATCTACGTCGAGGCATCGCTTGATCAAGCTCCAACTTCACCAAGTCATGAAACTTGTGAAGAAAACACACTTTACTACTTGGCAAGAGGTAGAGGATGAAGAAATAGGAAGTGGGTAGACTTTAGATTTGGATTTCTCACACTTTTTCATCAATCACCATTGATGTAGCCTAGGTTTTCTTCTTGAAGAAGAAGAAGAAGAAGATGAAGCATATGATAAGTTATTTTGTAAAAAGAAAATAATAGGAATACTTATCATCTCTCAACCATGGTCAAGTGTAGAGAATAAATCATGGTTAGTGGGAATGGTTAGGGTTAAGCATGGAGACAAAATGGTCACTTGGTCAAAGCTTCATGAAGCTTTAACTAGAAAACAAATTAAGCCACCATTTTCCTTTATGCTTATTATTTTTCCAAAAAGAATAAATAGAGAAATAAATGAAAAAGAAAACAAAACCCTAACTATTGTCATGTAACCATGGTTTGATCTTTACACAAAAACCCTACCAAACATGTATCATCAAACATGATACAATCAAGTGCACAAAAGTATATCACATATACAATGTGCACATCCGAGTGAGAATATCCATTTAAAGTGAACCGATACTTGTTAATGCAAAGTAATATATTAAATATATAATTATACATTAAATCATTAAATCAACACTTGATTTAACGATCCGGTCATATCGCATATAACCGACTAGTATCCTATGCATCGGCTTATCGAATCAATCTTCGATTCGATAACTAGGTTATATCGCATACAACCATTCGATACATTCATCGCGAGAATAGAATACGGTATCACATACACGCATTATTCTCGGTCCCGCACATATCTCATATGCGCTCCTATTTCGTTTCGCTTGAGCCAGGAAACCTCTGTGTAGGACTCTAAAGACTCGTCAATACGCCGGCAGCAGATGATGATCATATCAAACACCCGCAAGCCGCAAGCGGTCTGCTAAACGTAACGGCCACCCGGGTATTGATCAATCAGAAGATCGACGAGCAAGCCCGCTCACACTCCTGTGAATCCAACCAGTAACACTTACCGTACAGTCCGGTCTCGTCGTCTGATATGTCGCATATCTCGCCTAGGGGTGGTAAACGTCAGACCCCAATAGCTCGATAAGTCGTGTCGATATGAGGTCTATAACATTTCGAGAAACTACTGGTAACACTTACCAGTAAATCTCAGCAACCCTGGCCAGGGATTTCTGGTTATAGCCAATCGAACACAGCGCAACATCAACCCCCTATACCGGGAGAGACGGATCCCCTCCTATCGCTCATTGCCTCCATGTGACTCGGGACTGTACCCAAAAACCACCGTTTTGCACGCCCTCTTGGACGTGGTAAGATGGAAATCAAAGCACAGTAGGAACCACACAAGACTCTATGACGATCTCGGGTCAACAGACTACTCTGTACCAGTGTCACCAAAGAACTGCCATCTGACGTAAGGTATAAAACCATCTGGGAGTTCTCGGCGAGTCCGTCCAGTGTACCCAGTCTCTACTGAGCATTGAGCACCCGTATATCATCTCTGATGTCAAACACCAATGGATATGGGATCATCCATCGCCCATCTGTATGGATCGAGAAGGTATACGCTAGTCTACTCTGGTATATCGATGCCCCGTCTCGATACACCCACGACTAGGGACTTTGAAGGATGTACTTATAGACTACCATGTCCCCACTAGTATGATCCGCATCATAGTCCAGGTAGTCAAGTGCACATCCTAAGGGCTTTACCAACATGTAACAGAGAGACAATCAATGTACACGTTAAGGTAAAGAGTAACCAGATAGCATACTATCATGTCGAGCAAGAAAGTCCTCCCTATATATGTCCCAGCATCCACTACAATATACATCCAATGTACAGTAATGGCCTCTAGGGCATACATATAACTAACAATCTCCCACTTGCACTAGGGCCATCTGATAGCAGTGGTTGTAGTATCTCATACTCAACCATCCCATAAAAATCTCTCTCTGGGAACAGGCCTTTGTGAGTGGATCCGCTGTGTTGTCCTCTGAGTCTACTCTCCTAACCTCGATTCCTTGGAGATCAAGCATCTCCATGATCAGGTGACACTGCCTTAGAATATGTCTGGATCACTGATGGGACCGGCGTTCCTTGGCATAAGCCACAACTCCATTGTCTCACAATGGTGGGAACATAGTTCATCTCATGAACCAATATACACCCAAACAGCCTCTTCGGTAGCATCTTAAGTAGCGATGTATCCTGCCTTTATCATCTAGTATGTCACGGTATCTAGCTTGGAACTTTTCCAACATACCGTCCCTCCACCGCGGGTAAAGACAATGCCTGTGATTGACATTCAGTCGTCTTTATCACCCTGGAACCATTCCAGTGATTCTCCCCAGGGTCGATTGATACCTTCTCACTACAACTAGTGAGATTTCTAACATCCATTTAGATCTATCTCATAGATCCAAAACCCAGGATTTAGGAGGTATCACTTTGATCCTATGTGGAGAATCATTGTGATAAGCGGAGATTGATCGAGCGTAGTATAGGAAACTATTTCCCTATCAAGAGTATGGCATCCACGTACTCTACGAGGATCATCACCATACTCCCTACTACCTTTTTGTATATACAAGGTTCATCTACCATTTTGATGATGTCAAACTCTTTGACTAATTCATCAAAACAGATGTTCCAACTCCGCGATGCCTGCTTTATCCTATAAAGCATCTTGCACACGTTTCCGCTGCTCCCACTGTCTACGAGGCCCTCTGGCTGTGTACTTATAGACGCTCTCTTCTAAAACATCATTTAGAAAAGCTGTCAAGACACCCAACCACCAGATATCGTAGTCATGGTATGTAGCCGTGGCAAGTAGGATCTGGATGGACTTAAGCATAGATACTGGAAAAAGGTTTCATCATTATCCACGCCTGGTCAATGACGAAAACCTTTAACAAGTCTAGCTTTGTAAGTCTCAACTTTTCCATCTACACCAAGTAATCTTCTCAAGATATACTTGCTCCTGATGGGGATTTAACCCTTCAGATATAGCAACCAAAGTCCATACTTTGTTGGTGTATAAGGATTCCATCTCAGATCGATCAACATCCAGCCATTCTTACAGAGTCTTACTCTCGATGGCCAGCTCGAAGCTAGTTGGGTCATCATCTCATGATGCAATCCTCGCTCCCACTGTCATAGAGAAACCGAAGTATCTCTCAGGTGGGTGAGGAACCTTACTAGATCGGCGGAGAGGCTGAGGTTCGTTGGTAACTATTGAATCCTTTGGTTTTATCAAATCATCTGCTGTAGTTTGTATAGCTGGAACCTTTCCAGTTCTACATTACAGACCTTGCCTCGAGCTTGTCCGGATTTTGCTTTTCAGACATAGGCCGGACAACCCCAAATCTTAACTAGCTTAAGAGATGGGCTCTACCCTTTCCATATCATATATGAAGTGGTAGGCAACTGATTTGATTTGAACCCTATTCAATAGGTATGCAGCTTCTCAAGTGCATAACCCCCAAAAAGGAAATAGGTATCTCAGTAGTACTCATCATAGAGGACACCATATCAAATAGGGTGTATCTGCTCCACCCCGATATACCATCGTGCTATGGTGTATACGGAGGAGTAATGCTGAGAGAGAATCTCATTCTCCTTTAGAGTAGCCCAGGAATTCCGTGCTCAAGTATTCTCCTCCCTGATCACATCAAAGGACATAATACTTATACCCGTATTAGTTCTCTACTTCTAACTTATATTCTGTGAATATCTCAAAAGGTTCGGACTCATGTTTCAACAGGAACATAGGTCTGAATCTCGAAAGATCATCAGAGAATGTAATGAAGTACAAAGAACCAGTCTTGGCATGTGTAGACAGGGGACCTACATACATCAACATGTATCATCCCAAGAGTTCATTAACTCTTTCTCTGTTTCCAGTAAACGGAGCTATGGTCATTATATCTTTGTGACATGACTGGCAACTTTCACAAGATGTAGATTCAAACTGATTTAAATATGCATCTACATGTAACTTCAGCTAGTCGGGTCACATTGATATGACCTAGTCTACAATGCCTCAAGAAGGATTCGTTCATTTCTGAACTCTTCCTCTTGTGTGTGTTCCGTATACTAAAGAACCGTAGTTTGATTTAGAACATCAACGCTTTTAGATAACGTGCCTGAACCGATCAACTTTTGATATAGGAAATGTTCAAAACATTATCCAACAATACAAAATTTTATCATTTCTTTACTAATAAAGAGACTGATATGATTTTGTATATCAGGTTCGGTATCTAATAACATTCGTTCAGAATCAATGTATTTGGAATACGGAGTGACAGTGACCAACAGACTTGGCTGCAACTCTTGCCCCGTTTTCTGCCTCATGAAACTTATCACCCGTTCTCAGTTCTCTACCTTTCTGTAGCCCTATGTAACAGATTACATATCTGGGATCCTGATTTGGTGTCACATACCCAGGACGTAGAGGATACTGAGAAACAGTTCTTTGTAATGAACACACCCGAAGATGATGCATCAGCATGCACTCTCTTCGTTTGGGCGGCAAGGGAATTCTGGTAATCCCCAATTTCCTGCTCTGTCTTATAACAATTATAAGTTGGAGCGGGACCAACGTTCCCCAGCTCAGTATAACAAGCGGGTTCGGTCAAATAATCTGTATTATTATCTTGATTAAGGCGTGATATGGTCGCTACCAGGAGAGAGAGAGAAGAAAACACTCAGCGTGCGCTCTTGCAAGAATAGATTGGTTATTATTTTATCTAATCAGGATGTCTCCCACTGCTTTTTATCAAATCTTCCTTCAAACCCTAAAAGGAAAGATTAGCCGGGATTAATTACACACTACAAGTTCGCCAATCTTTCAGCCAGGCCAGTGTCGGTACTTTGAGGGAGGTCCTCCGTGCTTTCGCACGAACCTAATTAATGTAAACCTCGTTTTCCCAGAGGCGTAACCTCGTTAACACCTTCCTAGACACCTACTTGATCGGCTAATTGTAATGTGTAAAACTCTCCCAGGAGTAACTCTTACTCGCAGCGGGTATCGGGATCCAACTATCTCATAGAAGGTATGCAATCTCATTGCAAATTTCAACACTTGAAATTCCCGATAATATTTTGCCCCTAGCGTCCTATGACCTTGACGAAGGTCAACAAACCATAGGCTACTAGTCAAGTTCAACCCGTCATTTCTTGATCGAATTAAACCCACCCGCACGACCCTTGACGGAGGTCAACAAGGCCGCACGACTACCCTAATCCAATCTGCATCATATACATAAGCAGATAAATACTAGTTAGCTACCGCACACTACGCCTTGACGGAGGTCAACAAACGTAGCACGAATACTAAGTAGGACTTATCTCAAATGACGGAGGGCTACGACAGGTTTTTCTGAAAACCTATTGCGTAATGAACTTGATATCGTTGTAGAATCAAATGATTTTAAAATGGAGTGTTTTTTAGGCTTTTCTAGTTTTGCTAAAGGAGTCACTCCCGGTGAAGGGATCGTCGGTCCTTTCCTCGTCGAATGAGGTGCGGGATATATCATATATATCACTGTGCAAAGCAAAAACTCTTAAAAGCAATCAGAAAACAAACCGAGTGTGTAGCATCTGCCAGTTATTGCTAAAGGAGTCACTCCCGGTGAAGGGATCTCGGTCCTTTCCTCATCGAATAAGGTGCAGGATATATCACAAATACCTCTGTGCAAAGCAAGAACTGTAGCTACCTTTTTATTTTGAAATTTGATTCTACAACATCTTAGGTTTCTTTTATTTCATTAATCACATTAATGAAGTCCTATCATTTAAGTACCTAAACATCACAGATAAATACGACGTACACTTATGCCATCCGCATTCGCCTCTATGTCCCCTCGTGCACCGTTAGGTTAGGTAACTAACGGCAGAGCAGGGCAGGGCTAGCGCGGGTGTAAAACATAAGTAACGCCTATATAATATATCATATATACTATATACTGTATCTATCACAGAACATCACATGATCACATTACAGATATCGCAGCAGAAGAATCATATAAAATATTAGATATACTAGGACGTCCGTGTTTTCAATACGAGCCAGTATAAAACACGGATTCCACGGTCGTGATGAATAGCCAAACCCACACCCCTAGACCCCTACGAGAGCGGCAAGCAACCCTACCAATTCTAGAGTTAGGAGACCCGGACTCGATTCCTCGAGTTGGTCTCCCACTGGACTCCAGAACCCGGTCACTTGTGCCCTTCTCCTTGGGTCTATCCTAGTGCGGAAAAGTAAATAATATACAAACGGTGACATCTTCCGCAACTTGAAAGTGCCCCAATAAAAGAATATTACATACAAGTTTTTACATGAATGAAAATGAAAAACACTCATCTCACATAAAAAACCCCGGCTATTCAAACACGACGATCCAATATAACATATCCAGCAACACATAACATCACATGTCATCAACGTAAGTAAGTATGCGCATCCCAATTGTCGTTGACATATAGCAACGAAACTGGCGATATCACATATTACACTTACGTTCACAGAAAAGAAAGTGTAAAACTACAACAGTTGGAATCCGCAACCTGCATAGACATCGCATGCCTAATCAAATGAATTACTTAGACATCACATGCCTAACAATTATAAACCCCGCATTTTAGTCTCAAAATCGAAAACACTTTTCAATACCAAGTCGGGCAATTCAACAGGATTCCCGACAATTTGATCGAATGCTCGTCGCAAACTTCAGTAGGCGGCCGCACCCCCGATGCCGTAGACGAAGTGCACCAAGGCGGAACACCGCTGCCGTGAGCACCCGAACGGATGCTTTCGGCGACGGGGTTCTCCTACAGTCACTTGGTCGGGGCTATGGAGTGAGGCTGTCTATTAAGTTTACCCGGCGAGTATCCGCGTACGCTACGTGATTGCGACGGACTTTTGATCACATCAAAGTTCCGTGGCAACCGATCAAGTGAGACTAAACTGCTATGTTTATAACATTCATTCAGTTATCTCATAACTACTTGTGAATTCCAATTGTTGTAGCACATTCCGGATAAGATAGAAAATGTTAAACTTTCCGATCGAACTATCGAACACCCAAGTTTTCACGAAACAGCTCAACACATGAAACAAGTCTAAAAACATTCAGTTCATGCCTCAGTACCAACGGTCCAGCCGTAGAAGGGTCAAGCCAACGCCTCACATGTGGCACGCCGTACTGCCCCAAACCCTAAGGTTCAAAGGGCAGTTCAAGACGGTCACATAATCGAGTTAAGGTTTGTTGTCTCCTAGAGGGTCCATCGCGTTACTTGCACTACTTAGAACGTCTTTAAACCACGGAAAAATCCAACACTTGGAAATTTCCAGACAGGGGAAAAGGTGGGTATTTATATCCGGTCGAACTTTTTAACATATTCAAAAATACCCGGAAAGCCACATAGACAAAGTCTGACAATCCGATCGAATAATCGATTCCCAAAGCAACCCCAGAAAATTCAACTCTTGAATAAATATTAAAAATTCCCAGAAAAACCAGCACTGTTATGTAAGAATTACTGTGTAAAACGTTTTGAACAATGAGCCATTTTGGCCGCGGAACCGCCGCAATAGCCATGCTATTGCCGCGGTTCCGCCGCACTATAGTGGAGTTGGACACTCGAATTTTACAGTAACTCTTAGAAATTCCTGCTGAGTTTTCTGCATATTTTTAATTCTCAAAAATTCACAATTTTCAAAAAAAGACAGAGAGCAATTTGGAGTTAGGGATTTCGATCGATCGGACTTCAAACTACGTCTACGCATCGCCTAAGGCTCTAGCTAGGCTCTGATACCACTGTAGGGTTCCTAGGCACTCTCAAGAGGTCTCACAAGGCATCAACCATGCCAATTTCAAAAATTACGGTGCCGAGAAACCCTAATACGGATCGTTGGCTAGAAGTTTAGGCGAAAAAGAAACTAGTTAACAACTTAACTAAATGGTAAACGGAAATACAACCTTTGTAGATCCGGTTCTCCACCTCCATGGCTCCGCGATGATGTCTCCTCGCTGTACAAATCGGATCTTGGGCTCTAGCGTCGGCTTCATCGGAGAAAAAGCGGGCTAGGTCATCGACGACGATGCCGAAGATGATCTACGTCGAGGCATCGCTAGATCAAGCTCCAACTTCACCAAGTCATGAAACTTGTGAAGAAAACACACTCTACTACTTGGCAAGAGGTAGAGGATGAAGAAATAGGAAGTGGGTAGACTTTAGATTTGGATTTCTCACACTTTTTCATCAATCACCATTGATGTAGCCTAGGTTTTCTTCTTGAAGAAGAAGAAGAAGAAGATGAAGCATATGATAAGTTATTTTGTAAAAAGAAAATAATAAGAATACTTATCATCTCCCAACCATGGTCAAGTGTAGAGAATAAATCATGGTTAGTGGGAATGGTTAGGGTTAAGCATGGAGACAAAATGGTCACTTGGTCAAAGCTTCATGAAGCTTTAACTAGAAAACAAATTAAGCCACCATTTTCCTTTATGCTTATTATTTTTCCAAAAAGAATAAATAGAGAAATAAATGAAAAAGAAAACAAAACCCTAACCATTTTCATGTAACCATGGTTTGATCTTTACACAAAAACCCTAGCAAACATGTATCATCAAACATGATACAATCAAGTGCACAAAAGTATATCACATATACAATGTGCACATCCGAGTGAGAATATCCATTTAAAGTGAACCGATACTAGTTAATGCAAAGTAATATATTAAATATATAATTATACATTAAATCATTAAATCAACACTTGATTTAACGATCCGGTCATATCGCATATAACCGACTAGTATCCTATGCATCGGCTTATCGAATCAATCTTCGATTCGATAACTAGGTTATATCGCATACAACCATTCGATACATTCATCGCGAGAATAGAATACGGTATCACATACACGCATTATTCTCGGTCCCGCACATATCTCATATGCGCTCCTATTTCGTTTCGCTTGAACCAGGAAACCTCTGTGTAGGACTCTAAAGACTCGTCAATACGCCGGCAGCAGATGATGATCATATAAAACACCCGCAAGCCGCAAGCAGTCTGCTAAACGTAACGGCCACCCGGGTATTGAGCGATCAGAAGATCGACGAGCAAGCCCGCTCACACTCCTGTGAATCCAACCAGTAACACTTACCGTACAGTCCGGTCTCGTCGTCTGATATGTCGCATATCTCGCCTAGGGGTGGTAAACGTCAGACCCCAATAGCTCGATAAGTCGTGTCGATATGAGGTCTATAACATTTCGAGAAACTACTGGTAACACTTACCGGTAAATCTCAGCAACCCTGGCCAGGGATTTCCGGTTATAGCCAATCGAACACAGCGCAACATCAACCCCCTATACTGGGAGAGACGGATCCCCTCCTATCGCTCATTGCCTCCATGTGACTCGGGACTGTACCCAAAAACCACCGTTTTGCACGCCCTCTTGGACATGGTAAGATGGAAATCAAAGCACAGTGGGAACCAAACAAGACTCTATGACGATCTCGGGTCAACAGATTACTCTGTACCAGTGTCACCAGAGAACTGCCATCTGACGTAAGGTATAAAGCCATCTGACGTAAGGTATAAAACCATCTGGGAGTTCTCGGTGAGTCCGTCCAGTGTACCCAGTCTCTACTGAGCCCCCGTATATCATCTCTGATGTCAAACACCAATGGATATGGGATCATCCATCGCCCATCTATATGTGTCGAGAAGGTATACGCTAGTCTACTCTGGTATATCGATGCCCCGTCTCGATACACCCACGACTAGGGACTTTGATGGATGTACTTATGGACTACCATATCCCCACTAGTATGATCCGCATCATAGTCCAGGTAGTCAAGTACACATCCTAAGGGCTTTACCAACATGTAACAGAGAGACAATCAATGTACACGTTAAGGTAAAGAGTAACCAGACAGCATACTATCATGTCAAGCAAGAAAGTCCTCCCTATATATGTCCCAGCATCCACTACAATATACATCCAATGTACAGTAATGGCCTCTAGGGCATACATATAACTAACACGATTGATATTCGAACGCATTCAAATATCCTTCTGTATGTAACTTCGTCAACCTTTTCTCGTTGATGTGGCCCAGTCTACAATGCCACAAGAAAGTCTGATTTATTTCCGGAGACTTTCTTTTGTGTGTATTCTGGACATTGAAAATCTGCGGTTGGTTTAATACGTATATACCATTGCTTAATGTACCTGACCCAATCAGAACTTGATTAAGGTGAATGTTTACAACATTGCTTACAAACGCAAATTCATAACCTTCTTTAGAAACCAAAGATACAGAAATGATATTACAAGTTGCGTTGGGTACAAAAAAGCAATTACGCAAAACCAAAACATGTCCATCTGACATTCCCAGGTGATAGTCCCTCACGGCCTTAGCATCCATGCTAGCTCCGTTTGCAACTTTGAGGGTCATGTCACCTGCTTTCAAAACCCTACGGTTTCTCAACACCTGCAAAGAGTTACAGATATAAGATCCTTATCCGGTATCCAATACCCAGGAAGTAGAGTTTATTGAAAGACAGTTTTCAATAACATGCACACCTGAAGCTGAAGCCGCAACCTTCTTCAGATCCTGTGTTCTGGCCTTCCAAGCCCTGCAATTATTTTTCCAGTGTCCCTTCTTATGACAATAGAATCATTCTTCCTTATCCACAAGCTTTCCCACTTTCTTTGTTGCTTTTGTCTTTCCCTTCGTATCCACTTTACTAACACCGCCTCTTGGTTTGGCGGGGGCTTTCATCTTCTTTCCCTTGGCTTTCGCCTTGGACCTAGAAGAAGAAGATCCTCCTACAAACAAAGTTGATGTTTCCCTACCTTTCTGTAGGGTGCCCTCTGCGTTTCTCAGCATGTTGAGGAGTTCTGAAAGTTCAACTTCCTTTTCTTGTAAGTTGAAGTTCAGTATGAACTGGGCATAAGTGGAAGGAAGGGATTGGAGAATCAAGTCCGTATAGAGCTCATTCTCCAACGTGGTCCTAAGGCCCGCGAGCTCCTCAATGTAGCCAATCATCTTAAGCACGTGTTCCGCTACCGATGATCCGACGGCCAATCTTGCCGAAAATAACTTCTTCGACACTTCGTATCTTGCGATACGAAATTGCTCTCCATACAGTTCTTTTGTATGAAGAAATATGGATTCCAGGTCCATATTCTCGTGCCTCCTCTGATGTTCATTGTCCATAGAGGCAAGCACGAGGCACGTGGCCTTCGCGCAGTCTAGTTCCCAGGTCTTACGGATTTCCTTATCCGCGACGCTGGTTTTGGGACTTGGGACAGGGGTAGCTTTGGTGGTAAGAAGATACCCCAGCTTGTCGTAAGTGATTGCCATCTTGACATTCCTGAGCCAATCTTTGTAGTTTGGCCCTGTCAGTATATTTTTATCTAGGAGTAACTTAAGTCCAGTCATGTCAATTGGTCGCTCCAATTAGGAGAGAGAAGAAACACTCAGCATGATGCTCTTGCAAGTTTAGAATGGTTTTTAGTTTGTCTAAACAGGATGGCTTCCACTGTTTCTCGAATCCCTCCTCAAACCAAAAAGGAAGAATTAATCAGGATCAATCTCACCGTACAATACTTGCATAACCGTTCAGCCAAGCCAGTGTCGGTACTTCGAGGGAGGTTTTCCAACGCTTTCGCGAAGTTCCTTAATTAAATAACCTCTTTTCCCTGGGGGCGTAGCCCCGCTAACACCTTTCTAGACACCTACTTGGTTTATAGCATTGATCGTTAAGTGAGAAATTTCCTTAGGAGTAGCATATACTCACAGTAGGATTGGGATCCAAATATCATTGCGTGACAAAACTGAAGGAATCCTACCAGAATTATCACACTCCAAATGGTATGCAATGCTAGCAAGTTTCAGTTCTTTTGAAACTCCCGATGTGGATTTTTGCCCCATGCTCTTATGACCTTGACTTTGGCCAACAAATCATAAGTCACATGTCAAGTTCTACCCGTCGTTCTCCAGGTTAATTTGAATCCACCCGCACCAACACTTGACTTTGGCCAACAAGGCAGTACGACTGTTCCAAACTAACGCATCTATCTATGCTGCACATGAATACCCAATAGCTACCAATCACTATGCCTTGACTTTGGCCAACAAACATAGCTTGAATACTATTGACCATCCATGTGAAACGACGGAGGGCTACGAATGGTTTTGGCTAAACTGTGAACGTAGTGAACTTGATATAATCGATGGAACGAGATAGCTTTTAAAAGGAGTGGCTCAAGCTCCGCATTTAAAAGTTAGTTTTGAAAAGAACCGAGTGGTTTTTCGAAAGTGTTCCAATGACTTTTACTTGGTTTATTTTTCTTGCATTAGTTCTTTTAATGCGTGATATTCATGCATAAGTTCTTTTAATGCGTCCCATCATTTAATCCTACCATTGCAGAAAACAACCAAAATATGACGTACGCTTATGCCATTCGCATTCGCCACGGGGCCCCGTCATTACCCGTTAGGTTACTTAACTAACGACAGAGCGGGGGCTGGGCTAGCGCTGCTGTAAAACATAAGCAACGCCTAAATAATATCATATATAGATATACTGCAATGATAGCCATTTCAGATCAGAGATGAAGACATTGGATATACTAGGAACCCGCAATTCGTACGAGCCTGTAACGAAAAGCAGATTACACGGTCGCGGTGAATAGCCAATACCCCACCCAAGACCCCTACGGGTGCAGCAAACTACCCGCCAAGAACCCGAAGCGAAGCAACCTCCCTCAACTCCGTGAGTAGGCCACTCGGCACTTCGGCATACCCGGTAGTTTGTGCATCCCCTCCATAGGTCTATCCTAGGAGCAAAAACAGTAAAAAGAAATTATACGATGACGGCTACAACCCCGACCCGGTTGTGCGGCCATACAAATAATTATTACATCAATTTACAAATTTACATGAATTGAAAGAAAAGAAAACTCTCGTCTCACAACCCCCGGCTATTCACCGGCGACAATCCAATGAATTCATATACACATTCCAATAACATTACAGATCACAGATTTGTATAACCCCCACTAATCGACAAATAGCGATTAGCAGACGTTCAATACAAATATCACATCACAGAAAAACCCGTCAGCTTAAGTCTTTTAGAAGTTCGATCAAAAATACGGATTTTCAGGCCCCAAACACAAAATTTTCGTTTTGGAAAATCTGGGCAGAAAATACATATTCCAAAAATCCCAAAATACCCCTATGAACATACTGTAGCAAAGAAGACCTAGAGAGGAGCCAAGACGGCCGCGGAACCGCGGCAATAGCAAGCTATTGCCGCGTTTCCGCGGCGCTTTGATGAGATCAAGGGACCATTTTTCTACAGTATACTCTAAAAACCCTGAGTCGATTTTTGGTGTATCTCAAATAATTTTTTCAGCACTTTGAAAATCGACAGAAAGTTTGAAAACGGGGTTCATTTCGGGACTTTTTCTTTGATCGATCTTCTAGCTACTTTGCTAACATGTTAGATAGAGTTTAACTAGGCTCTGATACCACTGTAAGTCCATGCTATCTCTCCCGGTACATTCGGGCATGCGGAATTTGGTGAAAAACAATTTTCTAGAGGTGGTAACATGGACTCAAAACCGGATCTTTGTTAAACATCTAACTAACAACCTAACTAGGAGTTGTTAACTACTCAGTTAAGGGGTTATACCTTTCTTTCTTGAACTCTTTCGTCTTCAAGCCTCGATGGTTGTCCGGATCGGCTTCACCCCGTCGTCTCCTTGCGCCGAAGATCGATCAACCTGAAAGCTTCTACCTTTGGCTTCTTCTTCGGTCTTTGAAGAAACTAGTTCACTCGGTTTGCTAAACCTTATGAACTAGAGTGAGTAGAGGAGAGTGTGTTGGGATTTTCTCTATGGTTCTTGGTTCTCAACACATGAGACAAGTGAACCATAGACTAAAGAGAGGGAGAGCAAGAGGAAGAAGATGAGAGCTCAAGAACAAGAGAGACAATGAAAATGATAGAATGAGAAAGACTTTTCTCACTTGGCTCTCATAATCCAAAACCATCATCACAAAAATAGTAATCAAGTATTGTATAAATGGTTTAAGTCAAAATGGTTATATCATTTCATGCACTCATATTGCACAAGAGAACAAGCAAGTAAAAAGTCTTTGCCATGAAATGATAGCCATTGTCATCATGATGGTCAACTAGTCCAACCTAATCAACCGGTCAACAAAATCAAGAAGTCAACAAAGTCAACTCCTCAACAACCATGTCACCACAATACTTAATTAATATTATTGTTAATTACATATTATATTCTCATTAGGGTTGAGCAAAAAGTCAATAGTCAACAGTCAACGGTCAACAACCCTAATGAGATTCCTCTGCCTCTGTCTCTCCGTCAACTGTGCATACACACCCGCATCCGCGTTCCGAGGAACACGAGTACAAACTGGATAAAACCAATCCCAATACGTACACTAGGATCTGGCTTAAACCAAAGCCCGCTAGTGTAAACTGTCCGGACATTAAACGTGCACAAGTGCACGGATGTGACTGAACCCTGTCGCAAAACCATGCGACCTGTCGCAAAACCATGCGACCTCTACTCTTTTGCCTAAAGGAGAATAGCTTTCTGTGTGGGACTTTAAAGACTCGACACTACGCTGGCAGTGGGTTTAACCACAGACCGCAAGATGCACTAGCTATGCGTAACGGTCCCCAGGTAGATGCCGATAAGAAGACTGACGAGGTGAAACCCATCTGAACTCCTACTGAGCCTGAATGTGACAATCTCCGTACAGTCCGGTCTATTCGTCTGATACGTCGCATGGCGGGGCTAGGGGGGCGGTAAACGTCAATCCCCTAATAGCGGTACAAGTCGTGTCGGAGTGAAGCCCAATACACCCTGAGATAACACTGGAAACCTACCAGTATATCCCGCTTGCCCTGGCCTGGGACTACTCGTGTAATGGCTTTCCTAGACAGCGCGATGTCAACCCCCAATACCGGGAGAGACGAATCCTGTCTAACCGTCACTGCCTCCAAGTGCTTCGGGACTGCACCCAACTACTACCTGTTTGCACGATTCCTTTGAGCCGTGGTAGGGTAGTAATCAAAGTACAGTGGGAACACACTCGAGGCGAAGTGACAGTGTCAAGTCAGCGGACTAAGCTGTACCCATGTCACCTGGGAACTGATAACTGACGATAGGTATAATACCAACCGGTCAGATCCCGACGAGTCCTGTCCAGTGTACTCGTAACCTAACGAGCACCCGGATACTATCTCCAGTACGACGTACTGATGGCTGTGGGACAGACCATCTCCCACACTGGGATGAGAAGCGCATGTGCTAGTCTACTCCGGAGTATCGATGCCCTATCTCGATAGTCCTGCGACTAGGGACCTGCATAAGGATGTGCTTATAGATTACCCAGCCCCCACTAGTGTGACTGCCATCACAACGCTGGTAATCAAGCAAAGATCCTAAGGGCTCCAATAATGTGTATAGGTGATATTCTAAAATAAACACAAGTACACATTGAAGTAGAAACAAACCAAGTAGCATACTACTATTTTGAGCAAGATTGTATATACAAGGTGAATATCCCAAGCTTCCATTAAGTAATATACAAACTAGTATGATACAGTAATGGCCTCTAGGGCATATACACTAACATTTTCTTCTTCTTTCCCTTGGCTTTCGCCTAGGACCTAGAAGAGGAAGATCCTCCTACAAACAAAGTGGATATTTCCCTACCTTTCTGTAGGGTGCCCTCTGCACTCCTCAGCATGTTGAGGAGCTCTGAAAGTTCAACTTCCTTTTCTTGCAAGTTGAAATTCAGGATGAACTGGGCGTAAGTGGAAGGAAGGGACTGAAGAATCAAGTCCGTATAGAGCTCATTCTCCAACGTGGTCCCAAGGTCCGCGAGCTCCTCTATGAAGCCATCCATCTTAAGCACGTGTTCCGCTATCGATGATCCGACGGCCAACTTTGCCGAAAATAGCTTTTTCGACACTTCGTATCTTGCGATACGAGATTGCTCTACATACAGTTCTTTTGTATGGAGAAATATGGATTCGAAGTCCATATTCTCGTGCCTCCTCTAATGTTCGTTGTCCATAGAGGCAAGCACGAGGCACTTGGCCTTCGCGCAATCGATTTTCCAGGTCTTACGGATTTCCCTATCCGCGACGCTGGTTTTGGGACCTGGGACAGGGGGAGCTTTGGTGGTAAGGAGATACCCCAACTTGTCATAAGTGATTGCCATTTTGACATTCTTGAGCCAATCTTTGTAGTTTGGCCCTGTCAGTATGTTTTTATCTAGTAATAACTTAAGTCCGGTCATGATGTTTGGTCGCTGCAATTAGGAGAGAGAGAAGAAACACTTTAGCATGATACTCTTGCAAGTTTAGAGTCGTTTTTAATTTGTCTAAACAGGATGGCTCCCACTGTCTCTCGAATCCCTCCTCAAACTAAAAAGGAAGAATTAGTCAGGATCAATCTCACCGTACAATTCTTGCTTAACCGTTCGGCCAGGCTGGTGTCGGTACTTCGAGGGAGGTTTTCCAATGCTTTCGCGAAGTTCCTTAATTAAATAACCTCTTTTCCCTGTGGGCGTAGCCCCGCTAACACCTTTCTAGACACCTACTTGGTTTATAGCATTGATCGTTAAGTGAGAAATTTCCCGAGGAGTAGCATATACTCACAGTAGGATCGGGATCCAAATATCATTGCGTAACAAAACTGAAGGAATCCTACCAGAATCATCACACTCCAAATGGTATGCAGCGCTAGGAAGTTTCAGTTCTTTTGAAACTCCCGATGTGGATTTTTGCCCCATGCCCTTATGACCTTGACTTTGGCCAACAAATCATAAGTCACATGTAAAGTTCTACCCGTTATTCTCCAAGTTAATTTGAGCCCACCTGCACATACTCTTGTCTTTGGCCAACAAAGTAGAACGACTGCCCCAAACCAACACATCTATGTATGCTGCACATGAATACCCAATAGATACCAATCACTATGCCTTGACTTTGGCTAACAAACATAGCTTGAATACTATTGACCATCCATGTGAAACGACGGAGGGCTACGAATGGTTTTGGCGAAACCGTGAACGTAGTGAACTTGATATAATCGATGAAACGAGATAGCTTTTAAATGGAGTGGCTTAAGCTCCGCGTTTAAAAGTTATTTTGAAACGAAACCGAGTGGTTTTGAAAGTGTTCCAACGACTTTTACTTGGTTTATTTTTCTTGCATTAGTTCTTTTAATGCGTCCCATCATTTAATCCTACCATTGCAGAAAACAACTAAAATATGACGTGCGCTTATGCCATTCGCATTCGCCACGGGGCCCTGTCATTACCCGTTAGGTTACTTAACTAACGACAGAGCTGGGGCTGGGATAGCGCGGCTGAAAAACATAAGCAACGCCTAAATAATATCATATATAGAAATATTGCAATGATAGCCATTTCAGATCACAGATGAACACATTAGATATACTAGGAATCCGCAATTCGTACGAGCCTGTAACGAAAAGCGGATTACACGGTCGCGATGAATAGCCAATACCCCACCCTAGACCCCTACGGGTGCGGCAAACTACCCGCCAAATATCCGAAGTGGAGCAACCTCCCTCAACGACGTGAGTAGGCCACTCGGCACCTCGAGATACCCGGTAGTTTGTGCACCCCACCTTGGGTCTATCATAGGAGCAAAAACAGTAAAAAGAAATTATACAATGACGGCTACAACCCCGACCCGGTTGTGCGGCCATACAAATAATATTACATCAATTTACAAATTTTACATGAATTGAAAGAAAAGAAAACTCCCGTCTCACAACCCCCGTGTAGGGTTCCTAGGCACACTTGTGAAGGTTCAAAAGGCATCAAACATGCCCGTATTTAAATTTAGACGTGCCGAACAACCCAAAGCCGGGATCTTTGCTAGATTATTAGGTTTAAATATGCAAGATGATAACTTTTATCTAAGCGTGAGGGATTACAACCTTTGTAGTCCGCTCCTTCACTTCACAAGCTCCGAGTAGAAGTCCCTTTGCCGCGATCCACGATCTCCCGGACTCATGAGAGGCTCCACGACTCGAACGATCCATTCTAGCTTGTCGTATTCCAAATCTCCGATGATCTACCTTGAAGTTGCTACGACTCAAGCTTTCTCACTCTTAAAGAAGTGAACACACTAATCCCATGGGCTAGATGAGATGAGGATGAGAGAGTAGTATTTTTGCTTTCTTTTTATATCATTTTCTCATATTTTATCATCACTTAAGGATTTTCAAGAGAGCTTCTTCAAGAGAGAAGAAGAAGAAGATAATGGATAATGATAATATGAATTAATCCTTTTGTGATGAATAGAAAATAAAGTATATGATTGATATGTAAACCATGGTCAAGGATGAATGCATAAGAATGTGTAGAGAAACAACTAGGGTTAGGGTTTGGTTAGGTTAAAAGAATGTGTCATTCTAAATATCTTAAGAATGACAAAAGAAGAAAGCTTCTAGAAGGAACTTGAAGCATCCAACCCTAATCAAACCTTAACCTCAATTAATCATCCTTAAACATGTTTAACAATTTATCATATCATGTCACAATAATATATATCACATATATATTATATATTTGCAACAAAAGAAAATAATACAATTAACATATATCGCATATATATCAATGTATCATCTACTGAGAAAATAAAATAGTAAAGCGAGCCAATATTAGATAATGTAATACAATATATCATATATATTATTATACATTAAATCATCGAATCAACACTTGATTCGACGATCCGGCTATATCGAATATTACCGACTAATATATCATGTACCGATTCATCGAATCAACACTTGATCCGATGACCCGGTTCATATCCATATATCGCGAGAATATAATACGGTATCTCATATCGCATTATTCACGCTCCTGCGCATATCACATATGCGCCACTACTCCGTTTCGCCTGAGCCAAGAAACCTCTGTGTAGGACTCTAAAGAATCGTCAATACGCCGGTAGCAGGTGATGATCATATCAAACACCCACAAGCTGCAAGCGGTCAGCTAAACGTAACAGCCACCCAGGTATTGAGCGATCAGAAGATCAACAAGCTAGCCTATGCGTTCTCCTGTAAATCCAACCAGTAACACTCCCGTACAGTCCGGTCTGTTCGTCTGATATGTCGCATATCAAGTCTAGGGGTGGTATACGTCAGACCCCAGTAACCGATAAGTCGTGTCGATGTGTGGCTCATAACGGGTCGAGAAACTACTAGTAACACTTACCAGTAAATC
Source organism: Agapanthus africanus (assembly GCA_030015575.1). Taxonomy (NCBI): domain Eukaryota; kingdom Viridiplantae; phylum Streptophyta; class Magnoliopsida; order Asparagales; family Amaryllidaceae; genus Agapanthus; species Agapanthus africanus. The sequence goes on along the minus strand of CM057341.1, from coordinate 616,168,723 downwards.
TCTATATCAGCCCTGGCCAGGGACTTCCAGTTATAGCCAATCGAACACAGCACAACATCAACTCCTTATACCGGGAGAGACGAATCCCCTCCTATCGCTCATTGCCTCCATGTGATTCGGGACTGTACCCAAAAGCCACCGTTTTGCACGCCCTCTTGGATGTGGTAAGGTGGAAATCAAAGCACAGTGGGTATCACACAAGACTCTATGACGATCTCGGGTCTACAGACTACCCTGTACCAGTGTCACCGGAGAACTGCCATCTGACGTGTGGTATATCACCATCTGGGAGTTCTCGGCGAGTCCGTCCAGTGTACCCAGTCTCCACTGAGCACCCGTACACCATCTCTGATGTCTAACACCGATGGATATGGGATCATCCATCGCCCATCATATGGGTCAAGATGCGTATACGCTAGTCTACTCTGGTGTATCGATGCCCTGTCTCGATATACCCTCGACTAGGAACAGTTATAGGATGTACTCATCGACTACCGTGGCCCCACTAGTATGATCTCATCATAGTCCCAGTAGCCGAGTATAGATCCTAAGGGCTTTATCAACATGTGAGAGTAAAACAGTAAACCAATACATGTCAACATGTTAAGATAAAGTGAAACCAAATAGCATACTATCATGACGAGCAAGAAAGTCATCTCTATATATAACCAAGCATCCATTATAATATACATTATATGTACAACAATGGCCTCTATGGCATATACATAACTAACAATCTCCCACTTGCACTAAGGCCAGCTGCTTTAGTATCTCATACCTAGCATCCCGAATAATCTCTCAAACTGTATCTGGGGAATAGCCTTCGTGAATGGATCCGCAGTGTTGTCCTTCGTATCTACTCTCCTGACCTCGATCTCCCGGCGATCAACTATCTCCCTGATCAGGTGATACCGCCTCAGAATATCTCTGGACTTTTGATGGGATCTGGGTTCCTTGGCTAAAGCCACAGCTCCATTGTTATCACAATTCAGAGGTATTGGATGCTCAATGGATGGAACCACACCAAGTTCACTAATGAACTTCTTGATCCAGGCAGCCTCTTTGGCAGCATCGTTGGCAGCGATGTATTCAGCCTCCATCGTTGAGTCTGCAACGGTATCCTGTTTGGAACTCTTCCAACATACCGCCCCTCCATTGAGGGTAAAGACAAAACCCGAATGCGACTTAGAGTCGTCCTTATCACTTTGGAAGCTGGAATCGGTAAAGGACTCCACCTGGAGTTCTCCGTTACCATACACCAAGAACATCTCCTTAGTCCTTCGTAAGTACTTGAGAATGTTCTTCACAGCTGTCCAGTGACTCTCTCCAGGATCTGCTTGATACCGACTCACTACACTTAGTGAGTATGCAACATCGGGTCTGGTACATAGCATCGCATACATGATAGAGCCTACTGCCGAAGCATAGGGTATCCCTTGCATGCGAGCTCTCTCCAAATCAGTCTTGGGAGACATTTCTTTGGAGAGAGTGAGTCCAGAGATCGTGGGCTGATTCCCACGTTTGGATTCTTCCATACTAAACCTCTTTAGTATGGTGTCAATGTACCTGGATTGGGACAATCCCAGTATCCGTTTAGATCTATCTCTATAGAACATGATTCCCAATATGCAGGAGGCATCACCTAGATCTTTCATCGAGAATCTCTGTGATAATAAGAGCTTGACTGATTGCAGCATAGGAATATCATTTCCTATCAAGAGTATGTCATCCACGTACAATACGAGGAAGACAACCTTACCCTCTGCTACCTTCTTATAGATACAAGGTTCATCTATATTTTTGATGAAGTCAAACACTTTGACTACAACATCAAAACAGATGTTCCAACTCCGCGATGCTTGCTTTAACCCATAAATGGATTTAAGCAGCTTGCACACCTTTCCGCTGCTTCCACTATCTACGAAGCCCTCTGGCTGAGTCATGTACACGCTCTCTTCTAAATCACCGTTTAGAAAGGCGGTCTTAACATCCATTTGCCAGATTTCGTAGTCATGGTATGCAGCAACGGCAAGTAAGATCCGGATGGACTTAAGCATAGCCACTGGAGAAAAGGTTTCGTCATAATCCACACCTGGTCGTTGACGAAAACCCTTTGCTACAAGTCTAGCTTTGAAAGTCTCAACTTTTCCATCTACACCAAATTTCTTTTTAAAGATCCACTTGCTCCCAATGGGTTTTACCCCTTCAGGAGCAATTTCCAAAGTCCATACTTTGTTGGTGTACATGGATTCCATCTCAGATCGTATTGCATCCAGCCATTTCACAGAGTCACCACTCGTGATGGCCAGCTCGAAACTAGTCGGTTCATCATCATCCATGATGCAATCCTCACTTCCACCATCAATGAGAAAACCGTAGTATCTCTCAGGTGGACGAGAAACCCTACTAGATCGGCGGAGAGGATGGGGTTCGTCGGGTACTACTGAATCCTCTGGTTCCACTAAATCTTCAGTTGCAGTTTGTGTTGCTGGAACTTCTTCCAGTTCTACCTCAGAGCCACTAATCTCTTTTGCAAGAAATTCCTTTTCTAAAAAGGTGGCATGTTGAGCAACAAACACTTTTTGCTCTTGACTGTGATAGAAAAAATATCCATAAGAATTCTTCGGATATCCTACAAACTTGCAAAGAACTGACCGTGCCTCGAGTTTGTCCGGATTTTGCCTTTTGACATAGGCCGGAAAACCCTATATCTTAACTCGTTTAAGATACGGTCTCTTCCCACTCCATATCTCATATGGTGTGGTAGGTACAGATTTAGTTGGAACTTGATTCAATAGGTATGCTGCAGTCTCAAGTGCATACCCCCAGAAGGAAATAGGTAACTCAGCTGTACTCATCATAGAGCGCACCATATCTAATAGGGTGCGATTCCTCCGCTCCGATACACCGTTGTGCTGTGGTGTATAAGGAGGAGTAAGCTGAGAGAGAATCCCATTCTCTTTTAGATAATCTAGGAACTCATTGCTTAAGTATTCACCTCCTCGATCTGATAGAAGAATCTTAATACTTTTGCCCGTTTGGTTCTCTACTTCGTGCTTATATTCTCTGAATTTCTCAAAAGCTTCAGACTTGTGTTTCATCAGGAACACATGTCCGAATCTAGAGAGATCGTCAGTGAATGTAATGAAGTAGGAAGAACCGTTCCTGGCATGCTTAGACATGGGACCGCATACATCACTATGTACCAGTCCTAAGAGTTCAGTAACTCTTTCTCCGTGTCCACTAAACGGAGCTTTGGTCATTTTTCCTTTGAGACATGAATGGCAAGTATCATAAGATGATAATTCGAACGGATTCAAATAACCATCCTTATGTAACTTAGCCAGTCGTGTCGCATTGATATGACCAAGTCTACAATGCCACAAGAAGGATTCGTTCATATCTGAACTTTTCCTCTTGTGTGTGTTTTGTATATTCAGGACTGTATTCTGATTTAGAATGAATATGCCATTATGTAACGAGCCTGATGCAATCAACTTTTGATCTAGGAATATGTTCATAACATTATCCTGTACTACAAAATTATATCCCTCTTTACTCAATAAAGAAACTGATATAATGTTGCACATCATGTTCGGTATATAATAGCACTCATTTAGAATCAGTGTATTACGACTTGGTAATACAAGGTGATATTCGCCAACTGCTTTGGCTACAATACTTGCACCGTTCCCTACTTGAACGGAATGATCACCTTTTCCCAGTTCTCTACCTTTACGTAGCCCATGTAACTGTTTACATATGTGGGATCCTGATCCGGTATCTAATACCCAGGACGTAGGGTGAACTGAGAAACAGTTCTCAATAACTAACACACCCGAAGAAGATGCATCAACATGCATGTTCTTTTGGGCGGCGTGAGAATCCAGATATTCTCCTGTTTCCTGTTCAGTCTTATAACTCTTATAAGAAAGAACGGGTCCAACGTTCCCTTGCTCAGTACAACAATTAGGTTCAGTCAATACATCCATATTATTATCTTGATTATGGCCTGAAATGGTCGCTACCTGGAGAGAGAGAGAAGAAAACACTTTAGCGTATGCTCTTGCAAGATTAGATTGGTTATTATCTTATCTAATCAGGATGTCTCCCACTGTTTTTATCAAATCTACCTTAAAACCCTAAAAGGTAAGATTAGCCGGGATTAATTACACCCTACAACTTCGTCAATCTTTCAGCCAGATCAGTGTCGGTACTTTGAGGGAGGTTCCCCGTGCTCTCGCACGGACCTAATTAAAGTAAACCTCGTTTTCCCAGAGGCGTAACCTCGTTAACACTTTTCTAGACACCTACTTGAATGACTAATTGTCCTGTGTAAAACTCTCCTAGGAGTAACACTTACTCGCAGTGGGTATCGGGATCCAACTATCTCATAGGAGGTATGTAATCTCATTGCAAATTTCAACACTTGAAATTCCCGATAATATTTTTACCCCAAACGATCTATGACCTTGACAAGGTCAACAAACCATAGACCGCAAGTCAAGTTCAACCCGTCATTTCTTGATTGAATCAAACCCACCCGCACGACCCTTGACAAGGTCAACAAGGTCGCACGACTACCCTAACCCAATCTGCATCATATGCATAAGCAGATAAATACTGGTTAGCTACCGCACACTGCGCCTTGACAAGGTCAACAAACGCAGCACGAATACTAAACAATACTTATCTGAAATGACGGAGGGCTACGCAGGTTTTTAGAAAAACCCTGAGCGTAATGAACTTGATATCGTCATAGAATCGAGTGAAGTTTTGAAAAGGAGTGTTTTCGAGGCTTTTCTTAGTTTCGCTAAAGGGGTCACTCCCGGTGAAGGGATCGTCGGCCCTTTCCTCATCGAATAAGGTGCAGGATATATCATATATACCGCTGTGCAAAGCAAAACACTAAAAGCAATCAAAAGACAAACCGCGTTTTGTAGCATCTGCCAGTTTTGCTAAAGGAGTCACTCCCGGTGAAGGGATCTCGTTCCTTTCCTCATCGAATAAGGTGCAGGATATATCATATATATCACTGTGCAAAGCAAAACTGTAGCTACCCCTTTTTATAAAGTTTTGATTCTACAACATCTTTAGGTTTCTTTTCTTTTATTAATCTCATTAATAAAAATCCCATCAGCTTATGCTTCCTAAGCATCACAGAAGAAACGAAAGCAATAATATTTATATATCAGCATATATATATAGTATAAGCATTCGTCTCAGGCAGTAATATGATCTCATCACAGAACATTGCAGCAGAAGAACATATATGAAATATTGGATATACTAGGACGTCCGTGTTTTCAATACGAGCCTGTATAAAACACGGATTCCACGGTCGCGACGAATAGCCAAACCCACATCCCAAGACCCCTACGAGAGCGGCAAGTAACACTGCCAATTCTACGGTTAGAAGACCCGGTCTCGACTCCTCGAGATGGCCTCCCACTGGACCACAGAACCCGGTTACTTGTGCTCCCCTCCTTGGGTCTACCTAATGCGGAAAAGTAAATAATATACACTGGTGACATCAACCGCAACCTGGAAGTGCCCCAAAAAAGAATATTACATTACAAATGAATTTTACATGAATGAAAATAAAAACCCTCATCTCACATAAAAACCCCGGCTATTCAGAACGCGATGATCCAATATAACATATCACAGCAACACATAATATCACATATCATCAACGTAAGTAAATATGCGCATCCCAATTGTCGTTGAATCATATAGCAACGAAACCGGCGATATCACATATTACACTTACGGTCACAGAAAAGAAAGTGTAAAACTACAATATTTGGAATCCACAATCACTTTAGACATCGTAAATCCGAAATATCACATACTCCGTATTTCATGCCTAACTCTATGAATTCCACATATTGTATCACATTCCAGATAAATAGACAGTATTAAACTTTTCGAACAGATAATCAAACACCCAAAATTTCCCAAAGTGCTCAACTCTTGAGCGGAGTTCAAATAATCCCAGAATATGTCACAGTACCAGTGATCCAGCCGTAGAAGGGTCAAGTCAACGCCTCACATGTGGCACGCCGTACTGCCCCAAACCCGAAGGTTCAAAAGGCAGTTCAAGACGGTCACATAATCGAGTTAAGGTTTGTTGTCTTCTAGAGGGTCCACCGCTTAACTTGTACAATTTTTCCGAAAGATTTAAACCCGAAAAAAATTTCAACACTTGAAAGTTTGCCGTACCGGGAAACAGTAAGTTAATGATATCCGTTCAAAAGGTTTAACAGTTTCTAAATATCCGGAAAGAAATACGAACTTAAATATTCCGATCGAATATACTTGTCACGCCCCGCTTCCCAGAGTACGCAAGATTGGGCACGTGACATAGCCAACCATGCTACCTGTGGGTAGGAAATATCCATCCACAGTCACATTACGGTTGTAGAGATATCAAGAACAAAATAATAAACTAATCTAATACATGTCCAAGTCCACAATAACAAGAATCAATAAACAATAAGTGCGGAAGCAAATGATCCAATGCAATAATAGAAAGGTACGTCCCGTAATGCGGGATCACACCTGGAAGTAAAATGCAATAAATGAACTAACCACTACAGAACTCACAAATCAGCCTGCTGGCTGAAGTACTCCTGCTCGGTCGTCGGTAGAGGTAAGGAATCTGGGCCATGCAAAACCCAGACGTCAGCGCGTCATGTCAACCAAATAATATAGTATAAACATGGTAATAAGCAATGCAGGTGTGAACATGAAATAAGCAATATTATGAAACAACAGTGCAGGGTAATGTGCAAAGGGTAACTAAACTGTTCTATCAGTTTTCTACTCTAAAGTCTTTGAAATCAATTGATAAATCGTCGATGTAACCCAATAGTATCCCGTACATACCCGGGACCACGGCCACAATATTCTCGGCGGCAGCCGAGACATGCCGTTAGGCACAGAATAGGAAGGTGTTAGTATCCCGTACATACCCGGGACCACGGCCACAATATTCTCGGCTGAAACCGAGACATGCAGTTAGGCACAGAATGGGAAAGTGTTAGTATCCCGTACATACCCGGGACCACGGCCACAATATTCTCGGCTGAAACCGAGACATGCCGTTAGGCACAGAATGGGAAAGTGTACACTCGGTATTACCCCGTACATACCCGGGATCACGGCCACAATATTCTCGGCTGAAACCGAGACATGCCGTTAGGCACAGAATAGGAATGTGTACACTCGAACGGTAGTGAACTGTCGAGTTACAAGTCAGGTTCATCTTTGATTTCCCCATACCCCCAAGCTATGTATGTCAGGTCAGGTATTCAGTAGTCAAGGACTAATGCCAACACAAAATCCGGTAAGAGTAGGTCTGTCTGGATAGACAGCAGGAATGGTCAGGTTTGTCGGCATTAGGCATGAGATCAGGTAACAGGTCAGGTAATATATAAAGGTGTCATGTCATGTCAAGAGTGTACGGTACCATATCATGTCAAGTAGGAAGTGTAACAGGTCATGTCAGGAAGCACAAGATGTCATGTGGGTGCTCATAATCAAACTATCATAAACATGTGTATAAATAAACAAGCATGAGTACTATTAGAACAATAAACTGGAACATGTAATGTGATAGGCAAATAGATATAATTTCAGGGATATGGATGCACAGTTATCGATTAGGGTTACATTTATAGTTCCAATATTAATTAGGATGCAATTTATTAAACATGGAGTATTAATATCACATTATTATGTAGTAATGTGATCTATGGATGCAATTATATTTATCTTAAATGCGATGGATGCAAACGGGTATCCGAAAAGTTATAAAACTATAAAATGGTAGTGTGGGATGTACAACTAAGCAATATGTGATATAAATATTTATATAATAATATTAATATGGATAGCATATTCAAAGCGATTAGTAACTATAAAAGCTGTATTGATTAACCATGCACAAGAAGGTTCCGTTCAGAAATTCAGCGTCACCCTAATTTGTAAAATAGCTTAAAAATAACAAACGTTCTCCAAAAGAGACGTATCTTATACCAAAACAAAGATAATTCAATAAGGTTTTCAGTTTTATAAGTATAAGCATCTCAGGTTATCCCTACAAAAAGTTATGAATATTCAAACTTGAAAGTTTGCTGCTGGAATTTCCCTGGACAGCAGTTTAAAGGCATTTTCATTTGCATTTTACGTTATTTAAACAATTTATTTTGCAAGTAAATATTTCATAGAGTTATAGTATTCTGAATTAGCTTCGTAACGAACTAAAGAACGTATACTAATAAATTTTCTATGATTTATAATGAATTTTATAAGATAAGGTGTACAGTAAATTTCAGATTTGTCATATCCGATTTTTCAACGACATTTCATATGTAAACTATAAGATTTTCAAATGTATAATATTATAAAATGAAGATTATAAAAGTATATAGCATGTAGCAAGATTAACTTGCCTCGATGGGTCGCGAATCGGGAAAACGGAACGTTAACCGTCGGCGGGGAAAACTCGCGACGGCGCACGGTTCACGGAATGAACCCAAACGACGAACAAAGGAACCACACGGGTCGGGGTATCTCGCTGGAACGTCGAGAAACGTCACCGGCACGACGGAATTCCGGCAACAAAAGAACAGTTAAAAGAAATGAGAAACGAGACATGAAGCAAGAAGAGAAAAATGATAAAGAGAACTACGAGAGAATATATGAGGTAGAGGGAGAGAGAGGAAAAAGTGGAGAGAGAGAGAGAGAAAGTGGGGCCCACGGGGTTAAAGGGGAGGTTGCGATTGGCTGAGAGAATAAATTAAGAAGGATATAAAGATTGTAAAAAATATTATATGGTTAACTTAAAGATTTAAAAGATAGGTAATGAACAGTAAGATATCAGGTTAGTTAGAAAAATATATGCGATGGTTTTAATAATATTAAAATTTAGGATTTTGGCGCCAAATGAAACATTTCCAAATTACGCCCGGGTTGGGTCCAAAAATTCGAAATTCAAATAATAGGATTTTAGGCGGGTTCCAAATTTTAAAATGAAATGTTTTATGATTAAAAAGCATACTCCCAAAACGGACACACGCACGTGCATGTAGCCATCCAAACTCGCCCGTTTCACTGAACGGGACGAGAATACAATGCACGGACGCTACCACGAGGCTAAGGGTGTCAAGTAGGCCAAGAAGAATATTTTCAATTTTATTTTAGGTGCTAAAATTTGTTATATGCAGAATGACTTAGCCGGTTAAAATTGTGCAATAAGAACCAAACAAGCAAGATAAATGAAATGAGCAATGCCAAACACTCAACCAGTAACAGAAATAGTATTATTGGGCTCGGGTGTTACAATACTATTACCAAATAAACCCCAGATTTAAACAATACTGGAATCACTGTTAAAAATATCCAGAAACATCAAAAAGTACCTACGGACATTTCCATAAAATCCACGTGTCATGATCTCATCAATCAGCCGCGGAACCGCCCCGCAAACCATGCTTGCGCCGCGGTTCCGCCGCCGTTTAGTGGAATTAGGGGCTCGGGTTTTATGGTAATTCTTAGAATTCCTTGCTGATTTTTTTACATATTTTTAATTCAGAAAAATCCCAAAATTTAAAAAATTTCCAGAGAGGGGTCTTTTTGCGTCTTTTCGGGTTCGATCGGAGTTTTAACTTCGTAAACACATCGCCTAATGCTTTAGCTATGCTCTGATACCACTGTAGGGTTCCTAGGCACACTTGTGAAGGTTCAAAAGGCATCAAACATGCCCGTATTTAAATTTAGACGTGCCGAACAACCCAAAGCCGGGATCTTTGCTAGATTATTAGGTTTAAACATGCAAGATGATAACTTTTATCTAAGTGTGAGGGATTACAACCTTTGTAGTCCGCTCCTTCACTTCACAAGCTCCGAGTAGAAGTCCCTTTTCCGCGATCCACGATCTCCCGGACTCATGAGAGGCTCCACGACTCGAACGATCCATTCTAGCTTGTCGTATTCCAAATCTCCGATGATCTACCTTGAAGTTGCTACGACTCAAGCTTTCTCTCTCTTAAAGAAGTGAACACACTAATCCCATGGGCTAGATGAGATGAGAATGAGAGAGTAGTATTTTTGCTTTCTTTTTATATCATTTTCTCATATTTTATCATCACTTAAGGATTTTCAAGAGAGCTTCTTCAAGAGAGAAGAAGAAGAAGATAATGGATAATGATAATATGAATTAATCCTTTTGTGATGAATAGAAAATAAAGTATATGATTGATATGTAAACCATGGTCAAGGATGAATGGATAAGAATGTGTAGAGAAACAACTAAGGTTAGGGTTTGGTTAGGTTAAAAGAATGTGTCATTCTAAATATCTTAAGAATGACAAAAGAAGAAAGCTTCTAGAAGGAACTTGAAGCATCCAACCCTAATCAAACCTTAACTCAATTAATCATCCTTAAACATGTTTAACAATTAATCATATCATGTCACAACAATATATATCACATATATATTATATATTTGCAACAAAAGAAAATAATACAATTAACATATATCGCATATATATCAATGTATCATCCACTGAGAAAATGAAATAATAAAGCGAGCCAATATTAGATAATATAATACAATATATCATATATATTATTATACATTAAATCATCGAAGCAACACTTGATTCGACGATCCGGCTATATCGAATATTACCGACTAATATATCATGTACCGATTCATCGAATCAACACTTGATCCGATGACCCGGTTCATATCCATATATCGCGAGAATATAATATGGTATCCCATATCGCATTATTCACGCTCCTGCGCATATCACATATGCGCCACTACTCCGTTTCGCCTGAGCCAAGAAAGCTCTGTGTAGGACTCTAAAGAATCGTCAATACGCCGGTAGCAGGTGATGATCATATCAAACACCCACAAGCTGCAAGCGGTCAGCTAAACGTAACAGCCACCCAGGTATTGAGCGATCAGAAGATCAACAAGCTAGCCTGTGCGTTCTCCTGTGAATCCAACCAGTAACACTCCCATACAGTCCGGTCTGTTCGTCTGATATGTCGCATATCAAGTTACGTCAGACCCCAGTAACCGATAAGTCGTGTCGATGTGTGGCTCATAACGGGTCGAGAAACTACTAGTAACACTTACCAGTAAATCTCTATATCAGCCCTGGCCAGGGACTTCCAGTTATAGCCAGTCGAACACAGCACAACATCAACTCCCTATACCGGGAGAGACGAATCCCCTCCTATCGCTCATTGCCTCCATGTGATTCGGGACTGTACCCAAAAGCCACCGTTTTGCACGCCCTCTTGGACGTGGTAGGGTGGAAATCAAAGCACAGTAGGTATCACACAAGACTCTATGACGATCTCGGGTCTACAGACTACCCTGTACCAGTGTCACCGGAGAACTGCCATCTGACGTGTGGTATATCACCATCTGGGAGTTCTCGGCGAGTCCGTCCAGTGTACCCAGTCTCCACTGAGCACCCGTACACCATCTCTGATGTCTAACACCAATGGATATGGGATCATCCATCGCCCATCATATGGGTCAAAATGCGTATACGCTAGTCTACTCTGGTGTATCGATGCCCTGTCTCGATATACCCTCGACTAGGAACAGTTATAGGATGTACTCATCGACTACCGTGGCCCCACTAGTATGATCTCATCATAGTCCCAGTAGCCGAGTACAGATCCTAAGGGCTTTATCAACATGTGAGAGTAAAACAGTAAACCAATACAAGTCAACATGTTAAGATAAAGTGAAACCAAATAGCATACTATCATGACGAGCAAGAAAGTCATCTTTATATATAACCAAGCATCCATTATAAGATACATCATATGTACAACAATGGCCTCTAGGGCATCTACATAACTAACACCCCGGCTATTCACCTGCGACAATCCAATGAATTCATATACACATACCAGCAACATTACAGATCACATATATATATATAACCCCCACTAATCGACGTATAGCGATTAGCGGACGTTCAATACATATAACACATCACAAATATATACCCGTCAGCTTAAGTCTTTTAGAAGTTCGATCAAAATACGGATTTTCAAGCCCCAAAAACTAATTTTTCTTTTTGTAAAATCTGGGCAGTAAAAACATATCCTAAAAATCCCAAAACAGCCCCAGAAGCACTCTGCAAGAAACATTTTCCTCGACCGAGTCAACTCGGCCGCGGAACCGCGGCAGGAGCATGCTCCCGCCGCGTTTCCGCGGCGCTTTGACTGATTCGATGGACCAAATTTCTTGGGTGTTTAACAAAAAGCCTGAGCCGATTTTTAAGATAAGATTTATCATTTTTTGGACAGAAAAAAAATTCGGCAGAAACTTGATTTTCTGGGTTCGTTTCGCGACTTTTTCTTTGATCGAGTTTCTAGTTACTTTGCTAACATGTTAGATAGTGTTTAACTAGGCTCTGATACCACTGTAAGTCCACGTTACCTCTCCCGGTACTTACGGGCTTGCGGAAATGACGAAAAATGAATTTTCAAGAGGTGGTAACATGGACTCAAAAAACGGATCTTTGTTAAACAACTACCTAACAACCTAACTAGAGTTTTGCCTACTCGGTTAGGGGGCTATACCTATCTTGAACTCCTTCATCTTCAACTCTTGTGGTGTACGGACCGGCCTCTCCTCGTCGTCTTCTCTCGCCGAAGACGGATCCACCCGAAAGCTTCTACCTTTGGCTTCTCTTCGAACTTTGAAGAAACTAGAACACTTGGCTTGCCAGGCCTTGTGAACTAGAATGAGTAGATGATTGTTTTGGTGTCTTTTTATCTCTAAGGCAATGAGTCTCAACACATGAGAATGGTTTGCCTTGAGCTAGAGTGAGAGCAAGAGGAAGAAGGAGAGAGCTTGAGAATGAGAGAGCTCAAGAGAGAGAAAGCAAATGAAAGAATGAGCCTCTCTTTTCTCATGCACCCTCTCAAAATCCAAAAGCATCATAACAAAAATAGTAATCAAGTATTGTGTGATGGTTTAAGTCAAAATGGCTATATCATTTCATGCACTCATTTTGTATAAATAAACAAGCAAGCAAAATTCTTTGCCATAGAATGATAGCCATTGTCATGATGATGGTCAACTAGTCCAACCTAGTCAACCGGTCAACAAAGTCAACTGGTCAACAAAGTCAACCCCTCAACAACCATGTCACTATAATACTTAATTAATATTATTGTTAATCATATATCTTATTCTCATTAGGGTTTAGTGAAAAGTCAACAGTCAAAAGTCAAAAGTCAACAACCCAAATGAGAATCCTCTGCCTCTGTCTCTCTGTCAACTGTGCATACACACCCGCATCCGCATTCCGAGGAACACGAATACAAACGAGATAAAACCAATCCCAAAACGTACACTAGGATCTGGCTTAAACCAAAGCCCGCTAGTGTTAACTGTCCGGACACCAAACATGCACAAGTGCACGGATGTGACCGAACCCTGTCGCAAAACCATGCGCCCTGTCGCAAAACCATGCGACCTCTACTCTTTTACCTAAAGGCGAATAGCTTTCTGTGTGGGACTCTAAAGGCTCGACACTACGCTGGCAGTGGGTTTAACCACAGACTGCAAGCGGCACTAGCTGTGCGTAACGGTCCCCAGGTAGATGCCGACAAGAAGACGGATGAGGTGAAACCCATCTGAACTCTTACTGAGCCTGAATATGACAATCTCCGTACAGTCCGGTCTGTTCGTCTGATACATCGCATGGCGGGCCTAGGGGGCGGTGAACGTCAGTCCCCTAATAGCGGTATAAGTCGTGTCGGAGTGAATCCCAGAACACCCTGAGATAATAATGGAAACCTACCAGTATATCTCGCTTGCCCTGGCCAGGGACTACTCGTGTAATGGCTCTCCTAGACACAGCGTGATGTCAACCTCCAATACCGGGAGAGACGAATCCTGTCTAACCGTCACTGCCTCCAAGTGCTTCGGGACTTCATCCAAAATCTACCTGTTTGCATGACTCATTTGAGCCGTGGTAGGGTAGTAATCAAAGTACAGTGGGAACACACTCTAGGCGAAGTGACAGTGTCAAGTCAGCGGACTAAGCTGTACTCATGTTACCTGGGAACTGATAACTGATGATAGGTATAGTACCAACCAACAGTTCCCGACGAGTCCTGTCCAGTATACTCGTAACCTAACGAGCACCCGCATACTATTTCAAGTACGACGTACTGACGGCTGTGGGACAGACCGTCTCCCACACTGGGATGAGAAGCGCATACGCTAGTCTACTACGGAGTATCAATGCCCTGTCTCGATAGTCCTGCGACTAGGGACCTGCATAAGGATGTGCTTATAGATTACCCAGCCCCCACGAGTGTGCCTGCCATCACAACGCCGGTAATCAAGCAAAGTTCCTAAGGTCTCCACTAATGAGTATAGGTGATATGCTAAAATAAACACATGTACACATTAAAGCAGAAACAAACCAAGTAGCATACTACTATATTAAGTAAGATTGTCAATACAAGATGAATATCCCAAGCTTCCATTAAATAATATACATACTAGTATGATACAGTAATGGCCTCTAGGGCATATACACTAACAAAATCTAACAACGACGACTCTTTCCCCAAAGAAAGTGCAAAGCGTGAAGATACATAAGAATGTGTAGAACCGGGATCAAATAAAATATGTGCATCTAATGAACATACTGCAAGAGTACCTGTCACAACTGCATTTGATGCCTGGGCATCCTGTGGAGTCAGCATAAAAACCCGTGCCTGGCCCCTGCCCGCAACCTGTCGTCCTCTACCTCTATCTCCTCGACCTCTCTAAGAACGTCCCGCAAAGCCTCGACCTCGTGGTGCAGCTGCCTGGCGTATAGTGCCCACTGGAGGAGGAAGTAAAGCCATTGGTGTAGAAGGTGGAGGGGGTAAAGCAACCTGTGGAACAATGGTCCCTCTCTAGGATCTACAATCCCACACAAAATGTCCTGGAAGTCCGCAACTAAAACATGTAAATGGGGCCCTCTGATTCTCAGAATAAGAACTGAACATCTGGCCCTCAGTCCAGCCTCTTCCAAAACTGCGTCCTGTAGTATATCTGCCTCTACCTCTACCAAACTGTCTATCCATTGGCCCAATCGGT
This sequence comes from Agapanthus africanus, assembly GCA_030015575.1. Lineage (NCBI taxonomy): Eukaryota > Viridiplantae > Streptophyta > Magnoliopsida > Asparagales > Amaryllidaceae > Agapanthus > Agapanthus africanus. Next base: position 616,153,572 of record CM057341.1, on the reverse strand, counting down.
CTACTCCTCTTTGGCTCTGAGGTAACCACTGCCTCGCTCAAACGTTCCTCTACTCGTATCGCTGCATCCATGGCCTACGCATACGTATCAAAATGCTGGGAACCTATAGCTAAATACAACAGCATGTCCAGACTCCTTAGGAACCACTTCACCCGAAGTTCCTCCGTAGGTACTAAGTATGGAGCATAGCGCGACAACTGGGTGAATTGTAAATCATAATCTGCCACTGACATACTTACCGATTTCCGCAATGCTTCAAAACTGCTAGCTCTAGCGTCCTTCACACTCTGTGGAAGAAATCTGGCAAGAAAGACCTCAGAAAACTCGGCCCACAACATCGGAGGAAGACCCGTAGCTCGTCCTCTCTCCATCGACTCACACCACTCCTGTGCAAATCCCTCCAAACGAAAGCTAGTCTGCTCAACCGACCTCGCATCAGAACATCACAATGATCTACCAATCCTCGCCATCCTATCAAGAAAGGATTGAGGATCCTCCGCTACATTGGTCCCTGTAAATACCGGAGGTCTCAACCTCATAAACTCCGCAAGCAATACCTCCATCACTCTCGTATCTACAAGTGCTACCGTCTGCATAGGCTATACCTCGGACTCTGCCATGGTTGGTGTCGGATCCTGTCTCTATACTCGAGTCGCCTCAGCTAACTGTCCTACCACTCGCTGCAATCCTAACATTCCCTCATCTATCCTAGTCATGCGATCTGGAGGAGGAGGATCAACATGCTCATGCAACGCCGGAACGTCCGGTGTCTCAGTGGCCGTCACAGGCGAATTCGTCTTAGCTGCATCTCTGGCTGTGGCTCGCCTAGCTAACATAGCCATAGCAATTGAAACAAGAAACGAGAGTTGATAAGGCTTATGAATAGGAACAATAAATAACGGAGAATCAAAGGAAAGACAATTCAAGACATATATCCGAAGGTTAATTAAGCTGAGTGTGGTAACGTAAATATGCCGCGGAACATACGTACGGTACTACACGCATCCCAATTCACCTACTCCATCAAACTAAAGGGCACCCTAAATCACGGACTCACGTCAACTTATCTTTACTCACTACTCGATTCCGTAACGTTAATCCTAGGCTCTGATACCAACTTTGTCACGACCCAAAGTTTGAATGTGACCGGCCCTTAGATTGTATAATATCTAAAGATATGCACACATTCCAAGTAAGCCGAAAACCAAGATCAAAATCCTTTTTGCGGAATTCTTTATATAGAAATTTAGTTTTAAGTAAAAATCACCGTTTATGAAGTTAAAATATTAAACAAGTATAAATTGTTAAGTTTGGTTTCATCCCTAGTTAGGATCAACAATATCAATAGTGGAGACACATATCCAGGAGTATAAGACATTAACAAGAATTTCCAATAAGTAAGAAAATTAATAATATATAGAACTAAACCGTTCCATCTGTCAAATAATATACATATAATCATCTCTCACTCTAAGACATATACAGGTCTGATGGAGATTTTCTAGATACAAAATACAATACCAAAAGTGAAGGTTACTACATATGTAACCCACCTATCAAAAGATGCAAAAAGTGAGGCTGCACTGCTACAAACCGTCCACTCTATCCCTGCAAGGAACTGTGGCACAACAAGGGTGAGTTGCCAACTCAGTGAATATAACTAACATATAATAGTTAATAATGTAAATATATCGATCATAACTAACTAAAATGAGAGCAAGTATGATGTATGATAGCAGATGGAAAGCATGAATCAATACTATAAATGACATAACCCAAAACTGCAATCTTATCATTTATCCCAATAAATTTCATTTTTCCGTGTCCATCATCGACACAAAACTTCCATTTCTCTCAAGCATCATTCCACGAATGATCCCGAATCAAATATCGGTCGGTATCCTCTAGATATCCGCCGTATTTTACCACTATCTCTGGTATCGAGTAACCTCGCTAGGCTCCCCCACATCAAATACGGCCGTCCTGCCCCTCGGTCTCGATCGGATCCACCATGTATCCAACTGTATATCTCCCCCACTCAGTATGGATAACGTAAAATCCGCGACCGTATATCTCCCCCACTCGATCCGGAATAAAACTAAATCATAAAACATCTTATGGTGGACATGACACATCAATCATGAAATCACTGAATTTATGTAATATTATTCAAAACTCAAAACCATAAATCCTCGATAATACAGTTACCTCTTATACCAACATAAAATACTAAAATACTAAACATGATATTAATGATGCAATTTACTATTGCTATTGGTGTTTAAGATATGATATGAATCATTTTTAACAAGAAATTTACTAAGTGTAAAAGTGACATGGTAATATCGACGAGGTGTGTGTAATATATAGGATGTGCACGTGGCATAATTCGTCGATACTTGCGCAGTGTCCTAGCAACTAAGCAAAGTATATGTGAATTATGAGTGCATATTATCAATTTAGCATACCAAAGTAAAGCATTTATTTAAATAAAACTACGGTCGTAACAGGCCATCTTTACAAAATTCCCCGGTAGATGTTTAGTCTACTCACCGGAAAATGTTGCATCTACTCAGGAATTGGCAATCCTTTTCCTTTCCTCGCTGCCTCCGAAAATCCCGTATTTGAATCTAACATCACAATTTAACTTATATAAGGAAACGGCTACTCCGACATGACGGAAATTAAAAACACCCGTTCCCATGTACTAGTTATTTTATATACGACTATATCAAGCTATTTAACACTTAACTTTATTGGATTTTAACCCTACTCTGCATCGCGATAGAAAACAGATTGCGATACGCTTTAACCATGTCGTATTTTGGTTTCTTAGATATTTTTTCTTATATAAGCTTCCAGATTTCATATACAGCTGAAATAACTTATTTAATTAACACCAAAAATGCCACAATTATATACAGAACCCTACCCAACAAGCCAAAATACCCTAGCTTCCTACAATACCGGCGACGCCGGAATTTTCCCTTTGGTCGCCGACCCAATTCCGAGCCCTCTGGTTCGTACTCCTATGGTTTGCTTTAGGTGCTACAAACATCATTTAGGTCTTGTTTAGTTGGTTTAATATTTCACCAAATTAAAGAAGATTCAAACAGAGCCTAGTTGTATCTAAAATACGATATTATTGAATTGTGATTTCAAACTTAAACTAATTCCAGAACTAATTCTCTATTGTGAGTAAGGTGTTTACCTATAATAACTTGTAGGAATAACACTCTCCAAGATGTACAAGCTCCTTGCCCTAGCTTGATAATGAGAAAACCTTAGATTTAGCTCCTACCTTCTTCTTTCTCTTGTTCTTCTTTGTTTTCTTTAGTTTTGATTTTCTTTCAGAAATTTTCAGATTTTAAATTAAGTGAATGATTTGAACATGAGTTATATATGTCAAAAAGGAGGGATAAGGTGAAGTAGGAGGTGTCATCAAGAAAAATGTTGTGATTTCATGCAAGGAGGAGGAGTTGGTGTGTGTGTGTGCGCATGCAAGGAAGAGGTGTCATTACCTTTTCTCCTAATTTTTATTTTAATTAGAAATAAAATTCTCAAATAAATGGTTTTCTACCCCTTTTCATTTATAGCCTTAACAAATTTCCATTTGCACAAGAAACTTAAACTTTACCTAGAAACCCTTCACAACTTATGTTATTATAAAACACCCTTTTTATAAAAATGAAGCTAAAATTCTCACTAAAACCCTTATAATTTATTTATGGTGCATACTAAAGCTTTTATTTAATTTTTTTTACAAACATCTTATGAAATTGTCCTATTTGGTTTTAAAAACTTTTTAATTTGGCTCTTTTTTGTTTAATTTATTAATTTTATTTATTTCTAAAATTTCAGAATGCTACATTCACATGAAGAAATGAACAACCATACTCAACGCCTTCGAGGTCGAAGATGATCTACGTCGAGAGGACACAAGCTCATGCTACCTCTTCACTAATATGTGAATTAGTGAACCAAACAATCTAAACTAAATGGCTAATAGTAGAGAATGATGAAGTAGGAATTTTGCTCAGTTTAGATTTATTTTTCTTACAATATTTCCTCACTTAGAGAAAAGCTAGCAAGCTTTTTCTCAATGAAGAAGAAGATGATGTGATGAAGAGAATGAACTCATGAAGTGAGAATAGCAACCATGGGTGTGCTAGTGTCATACTCTAACTCATGTAGAGAATGAACCATGGCTAAGGTATAATGGTTAGGTTAACAAATATCTACACGTGAAACAAAAATGACGGACTTGGTCAATATTTCCACAAGCTTCTACAAGCTTGTAGCCATGATAAATATCCATCCAATTTTGAATTACTTAGATAAATATAAACCCTACGTTATATCAAGCATGGTGTAAGTCTCATACACCCATGAAGCATGTGGCATCAAGCATGACACAAATAAAATGTACATTAATATATATAACATATATACTATATGCACACAAGTGAGAAAAAGAATACTTAGTGAGCAAATATTAGTTAATGTAAGTTAGTATATAAAATATATAATTATACATTAAATTATCAAATCAACACTTGATTTAATAATCCGGCTATATCACATACAACCGACTAATATCATATGAATCAACTTATCGAATCAACAATTGATCCGATAACCCAGCTATATCTCATATAACTGTCCGATATCACATATAGCGAGAATAGAATGCGGTATCACATACGCGCATTAATCGCGGTCCCATACAAATCACATATGTGCTCCTACTTCGTTTCGCATGAACCAGGAAACCTCTGTGTAGGACTCTAAAGACTCGTCAATACGCCGGCAGTAGGTGATGATTATATCAAACACCCATAAGTCGCAAGCGGTCTGCTAAACATAATGGCCACTCAGGTATTGAGCGATCAGAAGATTAACAAGCAAGCCTTCTCATACTCCTGCGAATCCAATCAGTAACACTACCATACTGTCCGGTCTCTTCGTCTGATATATCGCATATCACAGCCTGGGAGTGGTATAACGTCAGACCCTAATAGCCTCATAAGTCATGCCGATATAAGGTCCATAACAGTTCGAGAAACTACTGATAACACTTACCATTAGATCTCAGCAAACCTGGCCAGGGATTTCCTGTTATGACCAATCGAGCATAGCGCAACATCAACTCCCAATACCGGGAAAGACGAATCCCCTCCTATCGCTCATTGCCTCCATGTCCCTCGGGAGTGTACCCAAAAACCACATTTTTTCACGCTCTCTTGACCGTGGAATGGTGGAAATCAAAGCAGATTGGGAATCACACAAGACTCTATGACGATCTCGGGTCGACAGACTAACCTGTACCAGTGTCATCAGAGAACTGTTATCCGACGATAGTTATAATACCATGTAGGAGTTCTCGGCGAGTCCGTTCAGCGTACCCAGTCTCCACTGAGCACCCGTATACCTTCTCTGATGTCAAACACCAATGGATATAGGATTATCCATCACCCAACATATAGGTCAAGAAGCATATACGCTAGTCTACTCTGGAGTATCGATGCCCTGTCTCGATACTCCCACGACTAGGAACATTTGATGGATGTACTTGCCGACTACCACTGCCCCACTAGTATGATCCGCATCATAATCCTGGTAGTCAAGTACTCATCCCAAGGGCTTTATCAACATGTAATAGAGAGACAATAAGTGTATATGTTAAGATAAAGAGGAACCAGATAGCATACTATCATTTCGAGCAAGAAAGTCCTCCCTATATATGTCCAAGCATCCAATACAATATACATCACATGTACAGTAATGGCTTCTAGGGCATACATATAACTAACATTAAGCATAAGCTAGACAACTTCATATATCTTAACATCATTAAGATATGAACCATTCTATATACAATATAGAAACAGAGCCACTAATTTAATTGGAACCAGATTCAAATCTTGCATCTGTCTCCAGTGCACGTTAACTAAATGGAAGGAGGCCGATCAGTATTACTCAACTAGGAGTGAATCCAACTATGAGTAACCTGAAAGAGAATCAAGTTCTCAAAACCATTACTATCAACTGAATACCAAACACAAGTATCCACATTTTCGATCACCTTGGAGAATCCTGATAATTGCAACACATGGTTCTCTACTTTATTCTTGTACCTATAACTTCTCAAAACTTGGACCTTGTATTTCTATGAATTACTTGTTTAAAACTGGAGAAGTCATAAATAAACAGAATATAGTACGAGCACCAACCCCTTTGTCCTAATGGACACTGGACAATATACAATACTTTGTATAAGTCCCGTGAGTTGAATAACTCAAACCCTGTCCGTCGTAGTTTAAAAACTGTTGTATGGTTAAGAAGAATTACACCGCTGTTTAATGCTCCTTACACAATCATCAACTGATATAGGTAAATGTCATGGACATAATTTCAAAAAGTTATATCTCACTTTATAAAATAAATGTACAGATATATATCAGTTTGAAATTGGTGCATAACAACGGATATTCAAAACCAAATATTTGCCGTCAGGCAAAACCACAGGTTATTTCCTCAAATATCACCAATTACAACGAATTCCGATATAAAGAGGATATAATCACCTAATTCCCAATAACTTACTCCCACAAATCATCTGTAAAACCATACAGATATGTGAATCAAACATGTTAAATACATACCCTGGAGTAAGGATCTAATTGGGAAATCAGTTTTCAATTTACAACGCATAGTGAAACTGAAACATAAAAATGTTTCGATGAGGTAGCCGGGTATTCCTAGTAATGTCTCTTCCATTATCCACATTCATGATTATAACCTTATATTTCCTTGCCACCTTTCCAAATCGCTTTATTTGTCTTTACTCATTACCTTCGGTACACCACCCTTAGGCTAATTGGTTTTCTTTCTTCCCTACCGTTCGACACCAGCCTATGGTTTGGAAGAAGACTATCCAATAAGCGCAATAGGTGTACTCTCTTAATCGTAGGAGCCCTCACAACCTGAGAGAAGGTTAAGATAAAAGACAACTGAATAATCCTTATTCCATTTTTCCGGTACCAGAATCCATTCTCGAACTGGAACAAGTTCCTTCGTGTTCGTATGTAACTATACGATGGATTATCCAATAAATATGGATCTTCGTAGTGATACGGGGTGTTCTAGAGAAATGCAAAGGTGAAGTAGAAGGGGCGATTGTCACGACTCAAAGTATTAGCTCGTGACCAGCACTTAAATCACGCAACATCTAGAGGCATAACGTAATTCAAGTAAGCTGAAACCCAGAAATCTAAACCTTTTTAAGAAAATAAAGGAGGTGAAGTTTTGAAATAAAGGTATAACGTAATCAAGTTTTCTTAATGCATAGAAAAGGAACATAAAAATGCAAATGAAATTTACTAGTTTGAAAACGTGTTTCGTCTTTTAAAAATTTCGGCAGCACCTCCTTTGTATATTTTGATCCAAAACCATAATTACATAACAAGAATAAAGGCATCCCCAAGCGGGAGCTAGCTCTTTGCTAAACGGCGGATCACAACCATGCAAGACAGTAGATGTAAATATACGACGCCCAACGGCGAAGTTGACCACAAAAAGATAAAGAAATAAGCAAGACATCAAAACCACGTGTAGCGGAAAATCCCTAGCTCTAAGTCTCGCAACCACAATCTCACTAAGTCTCATTACTTATACAATTTACTAATTTTGATTGATGGAGTTGACTAGATACAATATGAAATATAAATACAAGAGTGGGTACGATACAAATGTCCTACCTACCAAAGCAAACCACCCAAAAGTAGGTATGTGCCAGCGATGCCGCTACTGATCCGTGTGGTCGACTTGCAAGAACTGTGGCACAACGGGGGTGAGTTGCCAACTCGTGAATAGAAAAACATCTACAAGTAGAAATCGAATAAACAACGACTCCTAGGTCAACTATATCATAAAGGTAATACTATGATATCTAGGGTGACCGGGTCTTTATATGTGCCAACACTAATATCAATATCAATCAGCATGTGGATATCATCCAACAATATAATCAATGTATCTATGCATGCGGATCTCGTCCAACCACATAACCAATGTATGTATGCATCATAAAAGCATGTGCATGAAAGTACATGCATGAAAGTATGAGGATATAAATCAACGGGTGTCATTCACGACACATCAAAATCATGGAACCTGGGTGTCCAACAATGACACTCGAAAACATCATGAAACCCATGTCCAGCATCGACACGTAAATCCTCATATCTCGGGCTCCGTCAGTCTGGATCGGCCTACGGTCTCCGTCAGTCCGGATCGGCCCATATTATCTCTCGACTCCGGTCGGTATCCTCCGGATATCCGCTGAGCCCAAATACTATCACCGGTAGGTCGTAGTCTCTCTGCCAGGCTCACCGTCTACTGCACATCATCCCTATCTTGCCCCGGAGTACCATACCGGGTCAACCATGTACCCGCAATCAGCCTCATTCAGCTCCTCGAATCGGGTTTCACATGTCATACGTCTCAGAACCGAGAAAACGCATGGTGGACGCACTGAAATATCATATCAAGAGAAACCGGGTTTTTTAAAACAGTACGTGCTTTCTTTTGAAATAGCCACGGTTCTCAAACCCAGAAATCTCATGAAAACCACATATCTCAATGAGTGTAATCATAAAGCATGATGTATGCAACATATGATAGAAATGTAAGCATATCCGTATATCATGCAACATGGAACAGTGATGTGACATATTAAGGGAAAACCGCTCTTTTAAATAATTCCAGTTTTAAAATATATCCTGCGGTTCCCAATTTCTCCCAAGTCAAATGCAACATCGTATAAAAGTCCATATGTAACTATAGCAAGTAAACTATGCCAGGAGTCATATCATGATGCAGCAATCCTACTGTGTAGTGACATCGCAATTATCGATGATGTACTGTGTGAGCCGGCAAATCTGTGTACGTGTTACATACGCATCATCGATAATGTGTAAGTGTACTAGCACAGGTATATGCAATGCATTGAGAATAACATGAATGCAGCATAAGGTAAATCATTAGCTAAAAGCTATAAGGTATACATATCTAACATGATCGAGTCGGTGAATCTATCAATCGGCATCCAGCCTCACAACATCCCGTACGGTATACTCCATCGTACGACATCCTCTAGTCAAGGGTATGGATCAAACCTCAAGTCAAACTCATCACGTACGAAAAATCATCGTACGGCGGCATTAAGCTATCAGGGATCCTATCAACCTATAAGAAGAGGAGGGTACGGACCTAACGTCTCGCACGGCTATCACTCACGATTCACAACAAATATAAATATGTCTATATACCTATGTCCCAGGTCACATCCATAACAAACTCATATCAGGGGACCGGCAAGGTATCAATCATCTCAATCGACTCGCATCCGTATGCCAACATATCATCATATCACATGTCAAATCATATTCTCTTTACATCACATTTATATCTCACATAAGGTCAATTTTACATATACATTCTACCTTTACTACAAGCATAAGTATCTAATCTAACATACACACCCGAACCATACTATCAGTTTTTAGAAGGTGCGAATCGTAGTTTTGAAAGTAGGGGTTACGGTGTTTTTAAGGAAAAGATATCGTTTGAAAATCAGCAACGTCCCTCAAAGTATCTGTTTAAAAGATGCATACAATTCTTCGGTTTAGAAATAGGTATGGTTCAGATGACACAATTTCGTCGGCTATCTAGTCATATAGTACACTAAACGGCAATATCGTCAAACGTCATTCTCAAATTCCGTCATCACATACTAGTCTTATCAAAACACTACTAACTATCCTTTAGTTTATAATATGGTTTCACTAAAAATCGCTTAACTCTAACCCTAGTTTCCTAATCTAGGTTTCTTAACCATATGCTACAAAACGGTTTCCACCAAAACTCTGCGGGGGTGCTATACGCCATCCACCCGACTTCCCCCGTAGATATAGATCTACTCACCTTGCTTTTTGCTTGCCGAAGTCGATGATGCCATGCTTTGTCGCCTCGGAATCCACGCGAAGGTACCTACAATAATAACACATATCGCAACGCTATTAAAATCAAGTTCTGAAAACCGAAACAGCACACGGATCGCCTATAGGTTAGAACCTATAGCCCACGCATGCAAAACCAACAAATTAGCCCTAGTTGTTGATGTACAAATATCCAACAACCAAATACATTATCAAATAATAAAATCCAAATTTCAGAATACGGAAAACACGAAAACAACAACATAGGAAAACCACTCCTAGATTTCACCCTAGGCCAAACTAAGAGATTTTGCACATTGGGTTGCTCTAGATATAGGATAACAATGCCACAGAACAAATTTCACCAATATCCACACTGCTCTGGGCGCAATTTGCGGCCAGAATGATTAAAATTGCGGCCAGAAAATGGGGGGAGGGGCTCAGGTTTCTAAGGCTGATTCATGGTTGCCTTCACGTCTCATGGTCAAGGGAACTTCTTTAACAAGGGTCTCGGGTGATACCAGATTCCATAAGACTATCACAAAATCCACAAAAACCCGATATCGACACATCTAAGTTAGTATTCTAGGTTCTAAACTAAGTTCCATGTATAGAATTTGATTCTTAGGGTCTTGTAAAGCCACTACACATCAATAATTCCCCACAATTTCCCAAATCCTTCTCTTAGGATTTCTAAGATCACAATTCCACACAAAATCAACCTCTAAACTACACTATTATGTAAAGAGACTAGAAAATAAACTAAAGGACTCATGGATATATCCAAGCAAAACCGTAACTCCCCAAGGTCCTCAAAATCCAACATTGATGGGTCCAAAGTGTAGAGGGTGAAGAGGGGATCAATTTTAATGAAAGGGGTTTAGGGTTTTGATGGAGTTTTTGAGATGATACCTTGGGGTGAAGGTGAAGGGAAGGTGAAGATGAAGAAGATGAGAAGAAATGGGGTGGAAAAGAAATGAGGCAACCCCCCTCTCTCTCCTCACTTATTCTAACCCCCTCTCTCAATATTTACCCTTATACCCTTTTTCATTTTCTTTTCTCTTTTATATTTTAAAACCAAAACATGTAATACCCATAAAGCAATACAAATGCAATAACATATAACCATATGCAATATGATATGGTGCACTACCTACGGAAAACTGTTAAAACACGGATTTGGCTTAATTGCGATTAGCAGTGCACTAATCGGGTTTTTATCCAAACTGCATATAATAAATTTTAAAATGCCAAATCCTTTAAATATATTTTTAAATGAATAAATCATTTTAATCTCCAATTATTTCACAATTATCGGTATATATTTATACCCTTTTTCGAAAACCCCAATTTCGCAAATCGGACAGTTTTCGGGAAAATATTATTTTAATATTAAATTCCAAAAATAATATTTTATGTTTTCTGAAATGTTATAATCTTCCCCTATTAAATAAATTCGGTCCCTGAATTTTAATTTAAACCCCCCATTCCTAAAACATTTCAATAATCAGTTCAAATCAACGGGGCTCCGAAATCATGGAAGATGCAAAAACAACACAGCGCGTCAAGTGCACATGAAAACGAGTACAAAACTCAAAAACTTAACTCCGTCAAGCGTCACGCAAATCATCAGATTTGCATGCATATCCTCGGAGTTACAATAGAGACACAGATCTCAAAATCCACTACTGAAATTAAATATACACTAGTAAAATACTATAATACGTGTGTAGCACGCATCCTTGAATACTCAAAAATCTGAATAAAATACATGCAAAATCTCTTCTAAATCACCACATGAAGGCGTAACCCACGGCATAAGTAACGGACGCTCATTTGTAAAATAATAATATATGTCCATATATGTTTTGCTAAATATACGTTCCGTCGTTTCAAAATATCCCAAAACGTTTTCCTTAAAAAAACGTTTGCGTCACTCACGGACACGTAGGAAATAGCGAGACTATAGATCTTTTTCAAAAACCTCTTGGTAAACTTTTAATGCATGCAAAGTACTCAGGTACTGTCCTCAGATCAGTCCTGTTTAGCAACCACATAACATAGTGCTCATGTAACACTTTGAATTTCTGTTAGAGTGTTTTTCGTGATAATTAGTAATTGTACGTGTTATTATATGTGTACATAAGATTATTAGTTATTTTAGTCGTGTTAGCAAATTGGAAAATTTTCCTTTGTAGTGTACACTTGCACACTTAGCCATTTTTGTGACTTAGGGTTTTGGTAACATGTTAACCATTCTTTTGTTGCATGGCTCATTTTAATTCCCCATCATTTTAATCATATCATAACCCTTTTCATAATTCAATATCCTAATAAACAAATGAGGCATGGGTGTTAGGTAGGAATTGGACTTTTGTGACCTTCTCTCTCTCTTCTCCTCACTACTAAATTCTACAGCTTCCAGCAGAAAAACCCTCTCATTTTCTTCATCTCTTCTTCTTCTCTTCATTTCCCTTTGATCCCCAAACAAAACCCGACACAAATCAACACTTTTCCTTCACAAAACCATGGAAAAAGGGGCTTTTTTTAGTGTTTAAAGGCAAATCTTCACACCTGAGGGAAGAGCTGGGACTTTTGGTGTTTTATAAGGTTTTTATAATGTATTAACTCATGTTAGCACTCCTTTTCCTTAAACTTGTAATATTCTTTAGCAAAAATCTCTTTTTGTGCATTTTTAGTGATATTAAAGGATATTTGTGATTCACATGTTAGATTAGGGTTTTGTTAGTTGAGTTAGCTCTATTATGTGTTATTAGAGCTATTTTAGGCCAGGTTTGTTTCAGTTTGCACAGAAATACCATAAAGGTCCATTTTAGTGCAAATGTGTGGATTTTTAACTTGATTTAAGGCTCTGTAGGATCTGCTACTACCCGAGTTGTTTCAGAGCAAAACTAGATGTTACTGTAGCATGTATGGGGGGTATAGAGTGTACACACCAAACATGGGAACCCACCCCCCTACCCAGGCCGCCGGAATATTCATTCTGGCCGCAATTTGCGGCCAGATGGGTGAGTTGGGATTTGGGGTTTGGGACACTGGAGTCTGCTACTATGTGGGTTATTTTGGTATATATAGTTTTACAATATTATTTCTGTATCAAAATCTGTAGGTGAATACCTAATTTCCCGTATTTTAATCTTCGCGACACGCGTGATACGTGTGTATGGGTTTTGAGTTTCTGCGTATCGCAACGCGTCGAAGTGGCTTCAGGCTTATGTATGATATATTGGGTAATTCTAGGTTCGCAGGCGAGTACGGCCGACGCCGTGCAGAAGGGGAAACAAGTTATTGGCTATACCTAGCGAGAGACTACTGTGAGTAGGTTTAATATCTACGGGGATATCGCCCGCATGGCGTTCTACGTCAGGGCTGATAGGACCTTATAGCTACATTTACATACATTGACTGTTCATGACTACTATTTAGTGCATACTGCATTCCCTGCTATATGGATATAAACTAGAATTGATAGAACACCGCACCATTGCTAACGGTTCATGTTGCACGAGCACTATCCTGCATGTTACACACACACCGTTAGTAATTTCCATGACACTCTATATTTTTACTGGTTTGATTTCTGGGTTTTCGATTCACTTAGTCGCGTTATGCCTGTAGACATTATGGGGTTAAGTGCCGGTCACGGGCCAAAATTTGGGTCGTGACAAAGTTGGTATCAGAGCGTAGGTTTTACCTTTCGGATTGTAGGATGACCCTGGTATGATGGAGTAGGTAGCTGCAGCAGGGTAGCGTAGCGTGTGTATGTTCCGCGGCATACTCACGACACGGTACTCCGCCCACGCGACCTTAGGACTTGTTGATTTAAATTCCTTCTTGAGTATATACATTCTTGAGATTCGATTTCCGTATCCTTATCGAATCCTATTGTTCCTTTCAGCCATTATGCCGCCAAAGACTACAAGTGCGCAGAGAGCGGCCGGGAGGGCCGAGTTTCGAGTTGACTCGTCCGAGACGAGGACTGATCCGGGTAGTACACCGGTTGTACCCGAGCAGGCTGTTCCTGCCGTGACAGATCAGATTGTTATGTTAGGAGCTGGTGTGCAGGAGATACGCCAGACGATGGGATCCGGTATGCAGGAGATGCGCTAGATGATGGGATCTCTAGTTGAGACACTTCGAGCGCAGCGACCAGAGGTAGTTCCACCCGTTGCAGAGACCGAGGTGGTACCCACAGTGCAGGCAGTTGCACCTGCGACTACAGAGGTTATTACAGTATCGCTGTCAGAGTTTATGAAGCTGAAGCCTCCGGTCTTCACAGGCACCGATGTGGCCGAGGACCCACAGTCTTTCATTGATAGGATGGCGCTGATATGTCGTTCACTTAGATGTGCAGATGCGAGATGGGTTGATTTCGCGAGCTTTCGCCTGGAAGGTCTTGCGCAAAAATGGTGTGAATCAGTCGAGAAGGGTAGAGCAGCAGGTCTTCCTCCTATGACCTGGACAGAGTTCGTGGCGCTATTCTTTGCCCGCTTTCTTCCCCTGAGTGTCAGAGATGCTAGAGCACGCAGGTTCGAGTCCTTATGCCAGACTCCGGAGATGTCAGTGGCAGAGTATGATGTCCTGTTCACCGAGCTATCGGTTTATGCTCCGTACTTAGTGGCTACCGAGGAGATGCGAGTTAAGAGATTTGTCCGAGGCTTGCTCACACCACTGTTCCTTGCGATCAGCGCGCAGCACTACGAGACATATGCAGCAGCTGTAGATGCAGCCTTATTAGTTGAGGAGCGCCTTGCGAAGACTTCGGCAGTCCCAGAGCCGAAGAGAGTTCGTGCAGATACGTCAGGGTAGAGACGGACTTTTCGTCGTCGTGACAGGCACCTTGCAGGTGGCAGAGATTCTAGGCGAGGCCGATTGTTTAGCTCCTATCCCCAGGAGGGTCAGCGACCATCATCGGGATGTTACCGTTGCGGGAATTCTTATCATCGTGTGCGAGATTGTCCTGAGGTACCCCGGAGTGAGGCGGCAGCACCGCATGTTACATTACCACCTTCACAACCCCAGACGGCATTGCCGATAGTACCTACTGTTACTCCACGTTAGACGCATGCACAGAGAGGTCGTGGTCGCGGAGGATTTGTTCATAGAGGACGAGGTGACCGAGGTAGAGGGCAGCCAGCGGCCGGCAGGGGACAGTTAGTTGCAGGTGGAGGACAGGCGCTAGTTTTTGCTTTGACGCATCAGTACGCATAGGCGTCCAATGCGGTGGTCTCAGGTATCCTTCCAGTATGTTTGGTTGATGCACACGTGTTAGTCGATCCCGGATCCACGCACTTGTACGTATCCACACACTTTGTGCCGAGTTTGGGTAGAGAGTCCGGATTGCTTGACCAGCCACTTGTTGTGACTACTCCTATAGGAGAGTCGTTTGTTGCTAGGCACGTGTTCCGATCCTGTACCGTCCGTATTGGCGAGAGAGAGTTGCCGGTCGATTTGATCCTTCTTGAGATCTTGGACTTCGACGTTCTTTTGGGCATGGATTGGTTAGCCACGTGCTATGCTCCTATTGATTGCCGCGAGAAGACAGTTCGATTTTGTTTTCCCGGCAAGTCGGTTGTTGTTGTGTTGGGGGGCCGTGGTGTTACCCCTCACAGTGTGATTTCTTCTTTTCGCGCTGGACAGCTTTTGAGGAAGGGATGTCAGGGATTTCTCGCCTATGTTTGCGATACTAGAGCTACAGAGGTTCCGGTTGTTAGCGAGTTCCCTGATGTGTTCCCTGACGAGCTTCCTGGGCTACCGCCAGAGCGTGATATTTCTTTCTGTATTGATTCGGTTCCTGGTGTGGGGCCTATTTCTGTACCGCCTTATCGGATGGCCGCGGCGGAACTTAGAGAATTGAAGGGTCAGTTGCAAGATTTGCTGGATAAGGGACTTATTCGACCCAGTGTTTCTCCTTGGGGTGCTCCAGTCCTGTTCGTCAAGAAGAAGGTCGGCAGTTTGCGTCTGTGTATTGACTACCGCCAGCTGAACAGGGTGACAGTGCGGAACAGGTATCCTTTGCCACGCATCGACGATTTGTTCGACCAGCTTCAGGGGGCAGGATACTTTTTGAGGATCGATTTGCGATCAGGCTATCATCAGCTGCGGGTTCGACAGGAGGACATTTCTAAGACAGCTTTCCGCACGCGCTATGGTCATTATGAGTTTTTGGTGATGTCGTTCGGACTCACCAACGCGCCAGCAGCATTTATGGACTTGATGAACCGCATTTTCCGTCCGTATCTTGATCTGTTCATCATAGTGTTCATTGACGATATCTTGGTGTATTCTCGGAGTAGAGAGGAGCACGAGCAGCACTTGCGGATTACACAACAGACCTTAAGGGAGCATCAGCTTTTCGCCAAATTCTCCAAGTGTGCTTTCTGGATCAACAGCGTATACTTCTTGGGGCACGTGATTACACGAGATGGTATATGTGTAGACACGAGGAAGATCGAGGCAGTTCGGAATTGGCCTTGACCCACGTTAGTGATGGAGGTTTGCAGCTTTCTAGGGCTGGCAGGCTATTACAGGCGATTCGTGCAGGACTTCTCTCGCATTGCTACACCTTTGACCGGGTTAACCCGGAAGGGAGTTCGCTTCGATTGGACGGAGGAGTGTGAGCACAGTTTCCAGCAGCTACGGGCTCTACTGACTACGACACCAGTGCTATCATTGCCTTCAGGATCAGGCGGATTTGTGGTCTACTATGACGCTTCACGAGTGGGGCTAGGGTGCGTTTTGGTACAGCATGACAGGGTGATCGCGTATGCTTCGCGGCAATTAAAGAAACATGAACAGAATTACCCCACTCATGATCTGGAGATGGCTGCAGTGGTCTTTGCACTTAAGATCTGGGGACATTATCTGTATGGAGAGTCGTGCCAGATATTCACTGACCACAAGAGCTTAAGGTATATATTTCAACAGCGAGACCTGAACCTTAGACAGCGCCGATGGATGGAGTTAGTGAAGGACTACGATTGTGAGATCTTGTATCACCCGGGCAGGGCGAATGTAGTGGCGGATGCTTTGAGCAGGAGGCCCGGGGGTAGTCTATCTTGTTTGAGCGCGGTGCAGAGGCAGTCGTCAGCAGATTGGCAGATCTTATGCAACAGCCGGGTACAGTTCGAGTTTACGCCGATCGGAGGACAGATTGCGCATGTTCGTGCACGCCCACAGTTGCTTGACCGTATACATGAGGCACTGCACAGTGATGACCACTGTTCAGAGATCAGGACACAGATGGGACATGGCAGATATTCCGAGTTCGTGATCGATGATCAGGGGATACTACGATTTGGAGCTAGACTGTGCGTACCAGATGCTGAGGGATTGCGGCGTGAGATTCTTGAGGAGGCACATCGATCGGTATATAGTGTTCATCCCGGTTCCACCAAGATGTACCATGACTTGAGAGGTGTTTACTGGTGGGACGGAATGAAGAGAGACATCGCAGATTTTGTGTCGAGATGCCTGACTTGTCAGCAAGTCAAGGCTGAGTATCAGAGGCCCGCGGGAGAGCTACAGCCGTTACCCATTCCGGAGTGGAAATGGGAATAGATCTCTATGGACTTCATTATGGGTCTACCCAGGACTAGTCGAGCGTATGACTCCATCTGGGTGATCGTGGATCGTTTGACGAAAGCGGCTCACTTCCTGCCGGTGAAGACGACTTTCGGATTTGCTCAGTATGCCCAGAATTACATTTACGAGATTGTACGACTGCACGGAGTTCCGAAATGTATCGTGTCCGACAGAGGCACCCAGTTTACCAGCCGGCTATGGCAGAGGCTTCAGGAGGCTTTCGGCACTCGCTTGAGTTTCAGCACAGCATTCCATCCGCAGACCGACGGACAGTCAGAGCGGACTATTCAGACTCTCGAGGACATGCTCAGAGCATGCGTATTAGACTTCGGAGGTAGCTGGGATCATCATTTGCCCTTAGTAGAGTTCTCCTACAACAACAGCTACCAGGAGACCATTCAGATGGCACCGTTTGAGGCTCTTTATGGGAGGAGATGCAGATCGCCCACCTGTTGGACGGAGCTCAGTGAGAGCAGTATCTTAGGGCCGCAGAGTGTGGAGGAGACGACCGCGAAGATCCAGTTGATTCGCGATAGGATGAGAGCAGCCCAGAGTAGGCAGAGGTCTCATGCGGACCGTCGTCGGCGCAGACTTGAGTTTTCTGTTGGTGATCATGTTTTCTTGAGGGTCTCCCCAATGAAAGGCGTGATGAGGTTTGGGAAGAAGGGGAAGCTTAGTCCCAGATATGTGGGCCCCTTCGAGATCCTCGATCGTGTTGGTGCGGTTGCTTATCGATTAGCCCTTCCGCCCAGTTTTCTAGACGTGCACCTCGTATTTCACGTTTCGATGCTCCGCAGATATCTTCATGATCCTTCGCATGCGATTCATCACCCGACGATCCAGCTTGAGCGCGATCTTTCCTATGCAGAGCAGCCGGTGATGATCTTGGATCGACAAGTGAAGAAATTGAGGTACTTTGGCATGGCCAGAGCGGCGAGGAGGTCACTTGGGAGACTGAGAGCGAGATGAGGAAGAGATATCCCTATCTTTTTGAAGGCGCGTATAGTTAGTTTTTTAAATTCGGGGACCGAATTTCTTTAAGGGGGGAAGATTGTAACACTTTGAATTTCCGTTAGAGTGTTTTTCGTGATAATTAGTAATTGTACGTGTTATTATATGTGTACATAGGATTTTTAGTTATTTTAGTCGTGTTAGCAAATTGGAAAATTTTCCTTTGTAGTGTACACTTGCACACTTTGCCATTTTTGTGACTTAGGGTTTTGGTAACATGTTACCCATTCTTTTGTTGCATGGCTCATTTTAATTCCCCACCATTTTAATCATATCATAACCCTTTTCATAATTCAATATCCTAATAAACAAATGAGGCATGGGTGTTTGGTAGGAATTGGACATTTGTGACCTTCTCTCTCTCTTCTCCTCACTACTGAATTATGCAGCTTCCAGCAGAAAAACCCTCTCATTTTCTTCATCTCTTCTTCTTCTCTTCATTTCCCTTTGATCCCCAAACAAAACCCTACACAAATCAACACTTTTCCTTCACAAAACCATGTGAAAAGGGGCTTTTTGAGGTGTTTGAAGGCAAATCTGCACACTTGAGGTAAGAGCTGGGACTTTTGGTGTTTTATAAGGTTTTTATAAGGTATTAACTCATGTTAGCACTCCTTTTCCTTAAACTTGTAGTATTCTTTAGCAAAAATCTCTTTTTTGTGCATTTTTAGTGATATTAAAGGATATTTGTGATTGACATGTTAGATTAGGGTTTTGTTAGTTGAGTTAGCTCTATTATGTGTTATTAGAGCTATTTTAGGCCAGGTTTGTTTCAGTTTGCACAGAAATACCATAAAGTTCCATTTTAGTGCAAAAGTGTGGACTTTTAACTTGATTTAAGGCTCTGTAGGATCTGCTACTACCCGAGATGTTTCAGAGCAAAACTAGATGTTGCTGTAGCATGTATGGGGGGTATAGAGTGCACACACCAAACCTGGGAACCCACCCCCCTACCCAGGCCGCCGGAATATTCATTCTGGCCGCAATTTGCGGCCAGATGGGTGAGTTGGGATTTTGGGTTTGGGACACTGGAGTCTGCTACTATGTGGGTTATTTTGGTATATATAGTTTTATAATATCATTTCTGTATCAAAATCTGTAGGTGAATACCTAATTTCCTGTATTTTAATCTTCGCGACACGCGTGATACGTGTGTATGGGTTTTGGGTTTCTGCGTATCGCTACGCGTCGGAGTGGCTTCAGGCTTATGTATGATATATTGTGTAATTCTAGGTTCGCAGGCGAGTACGGCGGACGCCGCGCAGAAGGAGAAACAAGTTGTTGGCTATACCTACCGAGAGACTACTGTGAGTAGATTTAACATCTACGGGGATATCGCCCGCATGGCGTTCTACGTCAGGGCTGATAGGACCTTATAGCTACATTTACATACATTGACTGTTCATGGCTACTATTTAGTGCATACTGCATTCCCTGCTATATAGATATAAATTAGAATTGATAGAACACCGCACCATTACTAACGGTTCATGTTGCACGAGTACTATCCTGCATGTTATACACACCGTTAGTAATTTCCATGACACTCTATACTTTTCCTGGTTTGATTTCTGGGTTTTCGGTTCACTTAGTCGTGTTACGTCTGTAGACGTTACATGGTTAAGTGCCGGTCACGGGCCAAACTTTGGGTCGTGACAGCTCATCATGAAAACAAGGTGCTCAAAGCAAAATCACCCTCAAAAGGCATATCCAAAAATCGCGTGCGTCTGGTGCGCATGGAAACCAAATCCAAATACAGGTGCTACAATATGCATAAGGCAAAACTAAGTGCAACTGGTGTGCACGAAAGCATCTGTCCAGTGCAACGGGTGTGCACGACAACACATCTGGTGCATCTATTGTGCAGGGAAACAACATCTGGTGCATCAAATGCACGAAATACAATCAATAACACAAACACATAAACAGCAACACCGAGTGCACCAAGGTGTATAAATCCAAAAATTTGTGCAACTATGTGCACAATATCCGTATCAATATACTGCAAGCACATATGAGCTATACCGAGTGCAAAAATCACATCATCCGTATGAAATCCACGAAATCATAAACACATGCTACGATGGTACAAAATTGACATCAATGCAATGGATATGCACAAATCGCAAATCAACACAACAGTGTATAAAATATATATCAAGCGCATAACTATGCACAAAAATGTAAATACCCAGTAGGTGCAGCCATGATGCACGAAAACGATATCATGAAACACATAATCAAAACTCAAATCTAAGCGATATAAATGTGATACTCGGATCACAACTGTAAATCGCAACAAATGACATTGAGGTGCACCTCCTACAATGTCGAAAAATAAATTGGTGCACCTAAAATCTACAGAACAAGAACATCCGCTTGCCTTCTGCTCACGGTCTGGCATCTTCTCTCTCTAGGTCCTCATCTCCTCTGTGGATTTACCAATCTTATAATAAATCGGCTCATCGGCCCGGTCAGGTGTGCTAACGGGAACGATTCCACTCTGGTACTTCTCCGGTCATCTTTCGGCCAATCATCACGAACAATCGTAAAGCAGCACGTTACTGGTGTCGGCCTCTGGTCCTCTGAATACACGTGACACATCTGATCCTCGGTGCAAATCTTATTGCAGCAGTGTCCTGGAAGGAATCCTGCTCAAGGTCTCTTCCGATCTCGCCTATGCCGAACTGTACGAAGGCTGGTCCTCTTACATAACCTGTTCTCGTTTTCTGGACAGCTGCGTTTTCAGCACAACATTTCCTCGGGAACTGGCCGCATCCTAACGGCTCTGTATGCACATCAGATCTCTAATCTCAATGGGGCGTTACAACATCTCGTCAGCGTCTCGCACGAACCTATGGTTCCAGTCGTCTTTTTATTATCGTCCGCTTCGACGTCACGTCATACTATCTGCGCACTGCAACTGTTCTCGGTCACGGTCAATCCGGAGTCCCTCACACGGACTCGAAATCACGAACTCGGTATCTTCATCACTCTATAGAAGATCTCTAGCCGAATACTCCCTCGGGAACTCGTCCCAACCATCAAAGAAATACTCTATACTCGTCCGTTCTCGATCAACTCACAACGCATCTGGGTGAGGTCCTCTATCCATAACTGGTCAGCTTGTTGATCTCTTATCACATGATATCTGGATGACGTCAAACTTTTCGATCGATTCATCGAGGTCCCAAAATTTCCCGAAGGCTCAACACCTGAGCACAGTTTAAAAATATCTGGTACATACCACAGTACCTCTAGACCAGCCGTAGAAGGGCAAACACAAGCCTCACTGATGGCACCGCTAAACTTCTATATACCATAAGGTTCAAAAGTGGTTCCATAGTCATCATGTCGAGTTAGGGTTCCATTCTTCTAGAGGGTCCACAGAATTACCTGCATGTTCTTCCGAATACTTAAACTGGGAAAAATGGGTTCTTGACATTCGTTCGAACTTTTTAACTTCGCCTAGGCGACATGCAAATACCCTCCGTCCGCATGCTAAACAACGCCTCAATCCTCCAGGAAAGACGGTACATCAACGGTCATCACGGGATCAGTCTGCTCTAGATTTGAGTAAGACTCTCCACACTGAAAATCTTTAACTCAACTGGGCCTGCGTCGGCGCATCAATCTGACGAATCACCTTCGGCTCTCAGCTCGGGATAGACTAGCTATCAACTATCGCATCTCTGCCTGGAAGCTCCAGCGATCTCAGCTCGTATGATCTGGAGGCGACATCTTATCAATCTTAGCAACAGCTGGGTCATCTGTCTGCACGGTAGGCGACATCACAATCTCTGAGGTATGCCGTACATCAACAGTCCTCACACAACAGGCAGCCTCTATCGATGTCCCGATCATCCAGTGCAACGCTAAACACTCGCCTCAACAAGAGGTCACAACATAAATACTAACTTGATACGTTCCCATGTCACCAGAAACCACAATGGTCAGTCCTCGTACCAGACAAGCTCCCCTGACCGCTTCACTAGCTGCAGCTCAATCTGCGCTCAAACCATGGTGATCGGAACCTCAATCGAATATCGATAAAAATAGACCAAAGGCATGAAAGGAAACGACAGATCCAGAATGGATACATGATCATAAGAAGGAACAACATCAATGAGAGTATGATCATGGAAACGAATAGAATCAAGGATCTCAAATGGATGTATAATCATGGGTATGAAGAGAATCATAAGTCTCAAAAATATGTACATCCTAAGGTTTCTTTAGTGGAGTATCGTATCGTAAATATGCCGCGGAACATACGTACGGTACGTCACTCTACTCAAGCTACCTACTCCATCAATCAGGGTCAGCCTATGAAACGAAAGTTCGGGCCTAATACCCCCTTATTCAAGTATATGTTCCGTAAGGTCAAGCCTAGGTTCCGAAATACTTACCCGCCCTAGACTCTGCATAGTCAAACATAGACTCGAACCAAAGTTAAACCTAGCGCTCTGATACCAACTTTGTGACGACCCGAAATATTAGCTCGTGACCAGCACTTAAATCACGCAACGTCTAGAGGCGTAACGTAATTCAAGTAAGCTGAAACCCAGAAATCTAAACATTTCTAAGAAAATAAAGGAGGTGATGTTTTGAAATAAAGGTATAACGAAATCAAGTTTTCTTAATGCATAGAAAAGAAACATAAAAATGCAAGTGAAATTTACTAGTTTGAAATCGTGTTTCGTCTTTTAAAATTTGGGCAGCACCTCCTTTGTATATTTTGATCCAAAACCACAATTACATAACAAGAATAAAGGCATCCCTAAGCTGGAGCTAGCTCTTCGCCAAACGGCGGATCACAACCACGCAAGACAGTATATGTAAGTATACGATGCCTAACGGCGAAGTTCTCCACAAAAAGAAAAAGTAATAAGCAAGACATCAAAACTACAGGTAGAGAAAAACCCCTCCCTCTAAGTGTCGTAACCACAATCTCACTATGTTTCATTACTTATACAATTTACTAATTTTGATTGATGGAATTGACTAGATACAATATGAAATATAAATACAAGAGTGGGTATGATTCAAATGTCCCACCTACCAAAGCAAACCACCCAAAAGTAGATATGTGCCAGCGATGCCGCTACTGATCCATGCGGTCGACCTGCAAGAACTATGGCACAACGGGGGTGAGTTGCCAACTCGTGAATAAAAAAACATCTACAAGTAGAAATCGAATAAACAATGAATCCTTGG
Source organism: Agapanthus africanus (assembly GCA_030015575.1). Lineage (NCBI taxonomy): Eukaryota > Viridiplantae > Streptophyta > Magnoliopsida > Asparagales > Amaryllidaceae > Agapanthus > Agapanthus africanus. The sequence goes on along the minus strand of CM057341.1, from coordinate 616,129,738 downwards.
TCAACTATATCATAAAGGTAATACTATGATATCTAGGATGACCGGGTCTGTATATATGCCAACTCTAATATCAATGTCAATCAGCATGTGGATATCATCCATCAATATAATCAATGTATGTATGCATGTCGATCTTGTCCAACCACATAACCAATATATGTATGCATCATAAAAGCATGTGCATGAAAGTATGAGGATATAAATCAACGGGTGTCCCTCGCGACGCATCAAAATCATGGAACCTGGGTGTCCAACAGTGACACTAGAAAACATCATAAAACCCGTGTCCAGCATCGACACGTAAATCCTCATATCTCGGGCTCCGTCAGTCCGGATCGGACCACGGGCTCCGTCCGTCCGGATCGGCCCACAGGCTCCGTCTGTTCGAAACGGCCCATATCATCTCTCGACTTCAGTCGGTATCCTCCGGATCCGCCGAGCCTAAATACTATCACCGGTAGGTAGTAGTCCCTCTCCCAGGCTCACCGTCTACTGCACAGCATCCCTTTCTTGTCCCGGGGTACCATACCGGGTCTACTATGTACCCGCAATCGGCCTCATCCAGCTTCTCGAATCGGGTTTCACTTGTCATACGTCTCAGAACCGAGAAAACGCTTGGTGGACGCACTGAAATATCATATCAAGAGAAACCGGGTTTTTTAAAACTGTACATGCTTTCTTTTGAAATAGAAACGGTTCTCAAATCCAGAAATCTCATGAAAACCGCATATCTCAATGCATGTAATCATAAAGCATGATGTAGGCGATATATGATAGAAATGTAAGCATATCCGTATATCATGCAACATGGAACAGTGATGTGACATATTAAGAAAAAACCGCTCTTTTAAATGATTCCAGTTTTAAAATATATCCCGCGGTTCCCAATTTCTCCCAAGTCAAATGCAACATCGTAAAAGGTGCATATGTAACTATAGCAAGTAAACTATGCCAGGAGTCATATCATGATGCAGCAATCCTACTGTGTAGAGACATGACAATTATCGATGATGTAGTGTGTGAGCCGGCAAATCTGTGTACGTGTAACATACGCATCATCGATAATGGTGTAAGTGTACAAGCACAGGTATATGCAATGCAATGAGAATAACATGAATGTAGTATAAGGCAAATCATCAGCTAAAAGCTATAAGGTATACATATCTAACATGATCGAGTCGATGAATCTATCAATCGCCATCCAGCCTCACAACATCCTGTACGGTATACTCCATCATACGGCATCCTCTAGTCAAGGGTATGGATCAAACCTCAAGTAAAACTCATCACGTACGGAAAATCATCGTACGGCGGCATTAAGCTATAAGGGATCCTATCAACCTATAAGACGAGGAGGGTACAGACCTAACGTATCGCACGGCTATCACTCACGATTCACAATATATATAAATATATCTATATACCTATGTCCCAGGTCACATCCATAACAAACTCATATCAGGGGACCGGGAAGGTATCAATCATCTCAAACGACTCGCAACCGTATACCAACATATCATCATATCGCATGCCAAATCGTATTCTCTTTTCATCGCATTTATATCACACATAAGGTCAATTTTATATATACATTCTACCTTTACTATAAGCATAAGTATCTAATCTTACATACACACCTGAACCATACTATCAGTTTTTAGAAGGTGCGAATCGTAGTTTTGAAAGTAGGGGTTATGGTATTTTTAAGGAAAAGATATCGTTTGAAAATCCGTAACGTCCCTCAAGGTATCTATTTAAAAGATACATACGATTCTTCGGTTTAGAAATAGGTATGGTTCGGATGACACAATTTCGTCGGCTATCTAGTCCTATAGTACCCTAAACGGCAATATCATCAAATGTCATTCTCAAATTCCATCATCACATACTAGTCGTATCAAAACACTTCTAACTATCCTTTAGTTTATAATATGGTTTCACTAACAACCTTTTAACTTTAACCCAAGTTTCGTAATCTAGGTTTTCTTAACCATATGCTACAAATCGGTTTCCCCCAAAACTCTGCGGGGGTGATATACGCCATCCACCCGAATTCCCCTGTAGATATAGATCTACTTACCTTGCTTTTTGCTTGCCGAAGTCGATGACGCTACGCTCCGTCGCCTCGGAATCCACGCGAAGGTATCTACAATAATAACACATATCGCAACGTTATTAAAATCAATTTCTGAAAACCAAAACGGCACACGGATCGCCTATAGGTTAGAACCTATAGCCAACGCATGCAAAACCAACCAATTGTTCCTAGTTGTTGATGTACAAACATCCAACAACCAAATACATTATCAAATACTAAATTCCAAATTTCAGAGTACAGAAAACACGAAAACAGCAATATAGGAAAACCACTCTCAGATTTCGCCCTAGGCCAAACTAAGAGATTTTGCATATTGGGTTGCTCTAGATATAGGATAACAATACCACAGAAAAATTTCACCAATATCCACACTGCTCTGGCCGCAATTTGCGGCCAGGATGATTAAAATTGCGGCCATAAAATATAGGGAGGGGCTCAGGTTTCTAGGGCTGATTCAAGGTTGTCTGCACGTCTCATGGTCTAGGGAACTTCTTTAACAAGGGTCTCGGGTGATACCAGATTCCATAGACTATCACAAAATCCATAAAAACCCGATATCGACACATCTAAGTTAGTATTCCGGGTTCTAAACTCAGTTCCAGGTCTAGAATTTAATCCCTAGGGTCTTGTACAGCCACCACACATCACTAATTCCCCACAATTTCCCAAACCCTTCTCTTGGGATTTCTAAGATCACAATTCCACACAAAATCAATCTCTAAACTACACTATTATGCAAGGAAACTAGAAAATAAACTAAAGGAAATGGATTATACCTCATGGATGTAGACAAGCAAAACCCTAGCTTCCCAAGGTCCTCAAAATCCAACATTGATAGGTCCAAAGTGTAGAGGGTGAAGAGGGGATCAACTTTAATGAAAGGGGTTTAGGGTTTTGATGGAGTTTTTGAGATGATACCTTAGGGTGAAGGTGGAAGGAAGGTGAAGACGAAGAAGATGAAAAGAAATGGAGAGGAAAAGAAATGAGGCAGCCCCTCTCGCTCTCCTCACTTATTCTAACCCCTTCTCTCAATATTTACCCATATACCCTTTTTCATTTTCTTTTCTCTTTTATATTTTAAAACCAAAACACGAAATACCCATATTGCAACACAAATACAATAACATGTAACCAAATGCAATATGACATTGTGCACTAGCTATGGAAAACTGTTAAAACACGGATTTGGTTTAATCGCGATAAGAGTGCACTAATCGGGTTTTTATCCAAACTGCATATAATAAATTTTAAAAATGCCAAATACTTTAAATATATTTGTAAATGAATAAATCATTTTAATCTCCAATTATTTCACAATTATCGGTATATATTTATGCCCTTTTTCGAAAACCCCAATTTCGCAAATCGTGCAGTTTTCGGGAAAAATTTTATTTTAATATTAAATTCCAAAAACAATATTTTATATTTTCTGAAATGTTACTGCGATGATATACGCGGTTTTGTGATGAATGATGGCAGTCCCAATTTACTTTGCCCTCTTTCTAATCCCTTTATTTGTCTTTACTTATTATCTCCTGTACACCACACTTAGGCTAATTGGTTTTCTTCCTTCCCCACCTTTCGGCACCTGCCTATGGTTTGGAAGAAGACTATCCAATAAGCGCAATAGGTTTACCTTCTCCTAATCCTAGGAGCCCTCATAAACTAAGAGAAGGTAAAAGGAAAAGACAACTGAATAGTCCTATTCAATTCCTCCAGAACCAGAAACCATTCTCGAATCCGAAACAAGTTTCTTCGAGTTCGTATGTAACTATATGATGGTCATATCCAATAAATGTGAATCTTCGTAGTGATACGGAATATCCTGGAGAAATGCAAGGGGTAAAAGTAGGAGTGGCAATGATGTATGCAACTATGATAATCCAAAAGCCAGTGTGTCTTAAGAAGGTTCGGTTAACTTAGTTTATGAGTTCTAGTCTAGGGTCGGGCCATGGTCGCTGCCAAAGAGAGAGAGAGAAAAGAAACACTCAGCGTGCACTCTAATGTAGATCAGAATGGTTAATCACTTTATCTAATCAGGATGTCTCCCACTGTATCCTCAAATTCTCCTCCAAACCCGAAAGAAGAATTAGTCGGGATAATTTAAAATCACCCGAGGAGTAAACCAACTCATTAGTAGGAATCGGGATCCAAATATCATCGCATGATAACCTAATGGAATCCACTCAAGTTATCACACATCAGAAGGTATGCGTATGTCTGGCAAGTTTCTTATATGTTTGAAACTCTCGATGTGATTTTTACCCCATTCTCTTATGACCTTGACGAAGGTCAACAAATCATAAGTCACATGTCAAGTTCTACACGTTATTGTCCAGGTTAATTTGAACCTACCCGTACATACCCTTGACGAAGGCCAACAAAGTAGTACGACTGTCCCAAACCAACGCATCTATCCATGCAATAGAAAAGTAACAAATAGCTACCATACACTATGCTTTGATGAAGGCCAACACACATAGCATGAATACTAAGTGCTACCCGTCTGAAACGACGGAGGGCTACAAATGGTTTTTGGCGAAAATCCTTTAACGTAATGAACTTGATATCATTGAAGGAACCATATAGCTTTACAAATATATAGTGGCGAAAACTTTTGCTAAAGAGGTCACTCCCGATGAAGGGATCTCGGATCTTTCCTCGTGGAATGAGGTGCAGGATATTCCCAACTGAATACCACGATGCAAAGAAAAAAAGTAATCGACTATAGTGATGTTATTACCCTGATGCAAACTTCTGCCCAAGAGGTCACTCCCAGTGAAAGGATCTCGGCTCTTGCCTCAAGGAATGAGGTGCTGGATATTCATAACCGAATACTGCTGTGCAAAATAAAAGAAAACGTTCTTGTAATAACAGCTTTTGAAAATTGTTCCAGCAACATCGAATAGGTCTGTTTTCCTTGCATTGATCAGAATCAACGCAGTCCCATCAATTAATCACACCAGAAAAGAACGAAAATATGATGTACGTATATACCATCCGCATTCGCGACTTAGCCCCGTCATCACCCGTTAGGTTACTTAACTAACGACAGAACGGGGACTAGACTAGCGCGGGTGCAAAACATATACAACATCTACTAGTATATATATAACAATATATAATAATCCTTCCTGGCATGATAAATGTAACATCACAGATAACCGATAAGCATAAAAGAACAATACAGATAATCTGGGAGCCCCGGGTTTCGTTTGAACCGCAAGTGAAACCCGATGTTCCCCTGGTCGTGTGGATAGCCTGTGCAATGAAAACCTAGACCCCTACGAGCATGGCAAGTTATCCTCCAAAACCAGAAGTGAGGCAACCCCCTTCGTCAAAGTGAATGGGCCACCCGACACTTCACGGAATCCGGTAACTTGAGCACTTCTCCTTAGGTCAACCTGTACCCCCTACGAGTACGGCGAATAGCCCGCCAATTCTAAAGTGAGGCCCCTCCATCTCAACGCCATGAGTTGCGGGCCCGTTGCCCTCTAGAACCCGGCTATCCGTGCACTCTATTGCGGGGTAATCCTAGTACAGAAAAAAATTACGTACAACGGTGCCACCGACCTCAACCTGGTCGCGCCCCAAAAAAATAATATACAAACAGGCAGTGATGTCAGTCCACATGTCGGACGCTCGCCCCGCGATATCAAACGTACAAATAAAACTAAACTGTACTAATATTGCACTCAAGCTATCCACCACGATGATTCCGCCACAGCACAACACAAAACATCAACGTGAATGTCACGTTTGCAAACCCGTCTAAAAGAACTATAGCAATTAGACAAGTTGTACCACTCTAATAACATACACGGTCGCATATAGTAATGCATGTACTGTAAAACTTTAAACAGTGTTAGAAATATCGACTTCGAAACACCCCAAATAGCCTCCAAACTAATAGATAAAACTTTATCCAAACTGGGCTAAACAAGCAATACCACTGAACCAATATTCCAGAGACCAGAGAACACTACAAATTCCAAGTCCTCGCCCCAATATAAAATCGTCCATACCGGTTTTATGATGAATGTGGCCGGTCCATATCACGTAGATTGGGCTCGTATTTGGTGTGTGTTCTAGTGGTCGTACATGTAGTCTTCTGCAATTGCTTAAAAAATTTTGAAGACACAGAAAAATTTGACAGAAACTAGAATATGTGTTGGTATTGTTTCGAAGTTGTTTCGATTACGATACTTTAACATCGTCTAAATTAACTAGTATGTGGTTAATTGGTTGGCTCTGATACCATGTTGGGTTACGCCAATGCCCCGGCCATCAATCTGTGGCCAAATACGGAACAAAAACTTTTAAAAACCGGCGCCAACGGAACCCGATTCCCGGATCGTACCATTAATCCTACACTAGCTATATGAAAATGAGTTTAGAGAGGTTATACCTGTAACATTTCAGAAATATAAAATATTATTTTTAGAAATTTAATATTAAAATAATATATTTCGTGAAAACTATTCGATTTGCGAATAGGGATTTTTCGTAAAATGGTATAAGCATATACCAATATTTGGAAATTAATCGGAGATTAAAATGATTTATTTATTTTAATGATATTTATCGGATTTTTAGCCAAATCCGTATTTTTAAATTTTTCATGACTTGTGCATATTGTTATTTTGTGTTTGTGACTTGTGCATGTTGTGTTTGTGAGTTATGAGAAAGAGAATGAGTTAAGATAAGAAAAGAAAAAAGAAAAGGAAAAAGGAAACAAAGAAAAGAAAGATATTGAGTGTGAATGGAATAGTTTTAGATGCCATGGGATTTTGTGAAAGAAAACAAAATAGATATTTGTGTGAGAGGGTGAGTATAGGGAAGATATTTAAAGTGAGAGAGTGAGTTTAAGGGAAGACGTGGCTGCCCCCTTTCCCTCCTTCTCCATTGATTTACTCATCTTCTCCATGCTCATCAACCTCCACTACATCTAATGCATCATCTCCATTCCAGGCCAAAACCTCATGCCCATTTCATTAAAAACATGCACAAAACTATCCTAAACCCTTAGAACCCTTCAAGTTTGGATTTTGAAGATTTTGGGCAACTCAAGAATTTTCTCTTGTTGCTAATGAGGTATATCTCTTCACTTTTAGATTCTAGTCGTGTTAAATAACGTAGTTTATGTAGGGTTCCTAGGCACACTAATGAGGTCTCACAAGGCATCAACCATGCCAATTTCAAAAATTACAAGTGCCGAGAAACCCTAATACGGATCGTTGACTAGATTTTTAGGCGAAACAGAAACTAGTTAACAACTAAACTAAAAGAAAGAGGCTACAACCTTTGTAGATCCGGTTCTCCACTTCCTTAGCTCTATGTAGACGTCCCTCCGCTGTACAAATCGGATCTTGGACTCTAGTGTCGGCTTCATCGGAGAAATGGGCAGGCTTGGTCGTCGGCTTCGATGCCGAAGATGATCTACGTCGAGGCGACACAAGATCAAGCTCCAATTTCACCAAGCCATGAAACTTGTGAAGAAAACACCCTATACTACTTGGCAAGTGGTAGAGGATGAAGAAATAGGAAGTGGGTTCACTTTAGAATTGGATTTTTCACTCTTTTTCCCAAGTTGCCATTGATTGAGGCAAGCTTTCTTCATCTTGAAGAAGGAGAAGAAGAAGAAGATAATATGATAAGTTGTTTTTCAAAAAGAAAATAAAATGAATACTTATCATATTTCAACCATTGTCAAGTATAGAGAAAGAACTATGGTTAGTTTGGATGGTTAGGGTTAAGCATGAAGACAAAATGGTCACTTAGTCAAAGCTTCATGAAGCTTCAACAACAAACAAAGAAAGCCACCATTTTCTCTTTGTCATTTCCATAATAAATAAATAAATAAATAGATAAAAAATCAAAACCCTAACCATTTAAATAACCATGGTTTAATCTTTACACAAACTCAAGTGAGCATGTATCATCAAACATGATACAGTCAAGTGCACACAAAAATATATCACATATACAATGTGCACATCAAGTGAGAAAATCCTTTTAAAATGAACCAATACTAGTTAATGTAAAGTAATATATCAAATATATAATTATACATTAAATCATTAAATCAACACTTGATTTAACGATCCGGTCATATCGCATATGACCGACTAATATCCAATGTATCGGCTTATCGAATCAATCCTCGATTCGATAACTAGGTTATATCGCATACAACCAATCGATACATTTATCGCGAGAATAGAATACGGTATCACATACACGCATTATTCTCGGTCCCGCACATATCACATATGCGCTCCTATTTCGTTTTGCTTGAGCCAGAAAACCTCTGTGTAGGACTCTAAAGACTCGTCAATACGCCGGCAGCAGGTGATGATCATATCAAACACCCACAAGCCGCAAGCGGTCTGCTAAACGTAACGGCCACCCGGGTATTGAGCGATCAGAAGATCGACGAGCAAGCCCGCTCACACTCCTGTGAATCCAACCAGTAACACTTACCGTACAGTCCGGTCTGTTCGTCTGATATGTCGCATATCTCGCCTAGGGATGGTAAACGTCAGACCCCAATAGCTCGATAAGTCGTGCCGATATGAGGTCTATAACAATTCGAGAAACTACTGGTAACACTTACCAGTAAATCTCAGCAACCTTGGCCAGGGATTTCCGGTTATAGCCAATCGAACACAGCGCAACATCAACCCCCTATACCGGGAGAGACGAATCCCCTCCTATCGCTCATTGCCTCCATGTGATTCGGGACTGTACCCAAAAATCACCGTTTTGCATGCCCTCTTGGACGTGGTAAGGTGGAAATCAAAGCACAGTGGGAATCATACAAGACACTATGACGATCTCGGGTCAACAGACTACTCTGTACCAGTGTCACCAGAGAACTGCCATCTGACGTAAAGTATAATACCATCTTGGAGTTCTCGGCGAGTCCGTCCAGTATACCCAATCTCCACTGAGCACCCGTATATCATCTCTGATGTCAAACTCCAATGGATATGGGATCATCCATCGCCCATCTGTATGGGTCGAGAAGGTATACGCTAGTCTACTCTGGTATATCGATGCCCCATCTCGATACATCCACGACCAGGGACCTTGAAGGATGTACTTATGGACTACCATGTCCCCACTAGTATGATCCGCATCATAGTCCAGGTAGTCAAGTACACATCCTAAGGGCTTTACCAACATGTAACAGAGAGACAATCAGTGTACACGTTAAGGTAAAGGTCAACCAGATAGCATACTATCATGTCGAGCAAGAAAGTCCTCCCTATATATGTCCAACCATCCACTACAATATACATCCTATGTATAGTAATGGCCTCTAGGGCATACATATAACTAACAATCTCCCACTTGCACTAGGGCCATCTGATAGCAGTGGTTGTAGTATCTCATACTCAACCATCCCATCAAAGTCTCTCTCTGGGAAAAGGCCTTTGTGAGTGGATCCGCCGTGTTGTCCTCTGAGTCTACTCTCCTAACCTTGATCCCCTAGGAGATCAACCATCTCCATGATCATGTGATACTGCCTTAGAATGTGTCTGGATCACTGATGGGACGGACGTTCCTTGGCATAAGCCACAACTCCATTGCCTCACAATGGGAGGAACGTAGTTCATCTCATGAACATATATACATCCAGACTGCCTCTTTGGTAGCATCTTAAGTAGCGATGTATCGATCCTTTATCGTCTAGTATGCTACGGTATCTAGCTTGGAACTCTTCCAACATACCGTCCCTTTACTGAGGGTAAAGACAATGCCTGCGACTGATTTTCAGTCATCTTTATCACCCTGGAACCCTTCCAATGATTCCCCCCGGGATCGGTTGATACCATCTCACTACAACTAGTGAGAATCCTAACATCCAATTAGATCTATCTCATAGATCCAAAACCCAGGATTTAGGAGGTATCACTTTGATCCTATATAGAGAATCATTGTGATAAGCGGAGATTGATCGAGCGTAGCATAGGAAACTCCTTCCCTATCTAGAGTATGTCATCCACGTACTCTACGAGGATCGTCACCATACTCCCTACTCCCTTTTTGTTTATACAAGGTTCATCTACCATTTTGATGATGTCAAACTCTTTGACTACTTCATTAAAACAGACGTTCCAACTCCGCGAAGCCTGCTTTAACCTATAAAGCATCTTGTACACGTTTCTGCTGCTCCCACTGTCTACGAAGCCCTCTGGCTGTGTACTTACAGACGCTCTCTTCTAAAACATCATTTTAGAAAAGCAGTCATAACACCCAACAGCCAGATATCGAAGTCATGGTATGTAGCCGTGGCAAGTAGTATCCGGATGGACTTAAGCATAGCCACTAAAAAAGGTTTCATCATTATCCACGCCTGGTCGATGACGAAAACCTTTAACAAGTCTAGCTTTGAAAGTCTCAACTTTTCCATCTACACCAAGTAATCTTCTCAAGATATACTTGCTCCTGATGGGGATTTAACCCTTCAGATATAGCAACCAAAGTCCATACTTTGTTGGTGTTCATGGATTCCATCTCAGATCGCTAAGCATCCAGCCATTCTTACAGAGTCCCACTCCTGATGGCCAGCTCAAAAATTGTTGGGTCATCATCTCATGATGCCATCCTCGCTCCCACTGTCATAGAGAAACCAAAGTATCTCTCAGGTGGGTGAGGAACCCTACTAGATCGGCGGAGAGGCAGAGGTTCGTTGGAATCTACTGAATCTTTTGGTTCTACCAAATCATCTGCTGTTGTTTGTATAGCTGGAACCTTTCCAGTTGTACATAACAGATCTTGCCTCGAGCTTGTCCGGATTATACTTTTAGACATAGCCCGGACAACCCCAAATCTTAACCAACTTAAGATATGGGCTCTTCCCTTTCCATATCACATATGAAGCGGTAGGCAACTGATTTGATTGGAACCCTATTCAATAGGTATGCAGCTTCTCAAGTGCATAACCCCCAAAAGAAAATAGGTAACTCAGTAGTACTCATCGTAGAGCACACCTTATCATATAGGGTGTGATTGCTCCGTCCCGATATACCATCGTGCTATGGTGTATTCGGAGGAGTAATGCCGAGAGAGAATCTTATTCTCCTTTAGAATAGTCCAGGATTTCCGTGCTTAAGTATTCTCCTCCTCAATCTCATCAAAGGACATAATACTTATACCCGTGTTTTGGTTTTCTACTTCTAAATCATATTCTATGAATATCTCAAAAGGTTCGGACTTGTGTTTCAACAGGAACATATGTCTGAATCTTGAGAGATTATCAGAGAATGTAACGAAGTACAAAGAACCAGTCCTGGCATATGTAGATAGGGGACCTTACATACATCAACATGTATCATCCCAAGAGTTTACTAACTCTTTCTCTGTTTCGAGTAAACCGAGCTATGGTCATCGTATCTTTGTGACATGACTGGCAAGTTTCACAAGATGTAAATTCAAACTGATTTAAATATGCATCTAAATGTAACTTCAGCTAGTCAGGTCGCATTGATATGACCTAGTCTACAATACCTCAAGAAGGATCCATTCATTTCTGAACTCTTCCTCTTGTGTGTGTTCTGTATACAAGGAACTGTAGTTTGATTTAGAACGTCAATGCTTTTAGATAATGTGCCTGAACCGATCAACTTTTGATATAGAAAATGTTCAAAACATTATCCGACAATACAAAATTATATACTTTCTTTACTAATAAAGAGACTAATATGATTTTGTATATCAGGTTCGGTATCTAATAACATTCATTTAGAATCAATGTATTGGTAATACAGGGTGACAGTGACCAACAGACTTGGCTGCAACACTTGCCCCGTTTTCTGCCTCATGAAACTTATCACCCGTTCTCAGTTTTCTACCTTTCTGTAGCCCTATGTAACATATTACATATCTGGAATCCTGATCCGGTATCAAATACCCAGGACGTAGAGAATAGAGAAACAGTTCTGTATAAAGAACACACCCGAAGATGATGCATCAGATGCACTTTCTTCGTTTGGGTAGCACGGGAATTCTGGTAATCCCCTATTTCCTGCTCTGTCTTATAACAATTATAAGTTGGAGCGGGACCAACGTTCCCCAGCTCAGAATAACAAGCGGGTTCGGTCAATATTCCGTATTATTATCTTGATTAAGGCGTGATATGGTCGCTACCTGGAGAGAGAGAGAAGAAAACACTCAGCGTATGCTCTTGCAAGAATAGATTGGTTATTATTTTATCTAATCAGGATGGCTCCCACTGTTTTTATCAAATCTTCCTTCAAACCCTAAAAGGAAAGACTAGCCGGGATTAATTACACACTACAAGTTTGCCAATCTTTCAGCAAGGCCAGTGTCGGTACTTTGAGGGAGGTCCCCCGTGCTTTTGCACGAACCTAATTAATGTAAACCTCGTTTTCCCAGAGGCGTAACCCCGTTGACACCTTTCTAGACACCTACTTGATCGGCTAATTGTAAAGTGTAAAACTCTCCTAGGAGTAACTCTTACTCGCAGCGGGTATCGGGATCCAACTATCTCATAGAAGGTATGCAATCTCATTGCAAATTTCAACACTTGAAATTCCCGATAATATTTTGCCCCTAGCGTCCTATGATCTTGACGGAGGTCAACAAACCATAGGCTACTAGTCAAGTTCAACCCGCCATTTCTTGATCGAATTAAACCCACCCGCACGACCCTTGACGGAGGTCAACAAGGCCGCACGACTACCCTAATCCAATCTGCATCATATGCATAAGCAGATAAATACTAGTTAGCTACCGCACACTACGCCTTGATGGAGGTCAAAAAACGTAGCACGAATACTAAGTAGGACTTATCTGAAATGACGGAGGGCTACGACAGGTTTTTCTGAAAACCTATTGCGTAATGAACTTGATATCGTTGTAGAATCAAATGATTTTAAAATGGAGTGTTTTTGAGGCTTTTCTAGTTTTGCTAAATGGGTCACTCCCGGTGAAGGGATCGTCGGCCCTTTCCTCATCGAATAAGATGCGGGATATATCATATATATCACTGTGCAAAGCAAAAACACTTAAAAGCAATCAAAAGACAAACTGAGTGTGTATCATCTGCCAGTTATTGCTAAAGGAGTCACTCCCGGTGAAGGGATCTCGGTCCTTTCCTCATCGAATAAGGTGCAGGATATATCGCATATACCTCTGTGCAAAGCAAGAACTGTAGCTACCTTTTTTATTTTGAAATTCGATTTTACAATATCTTTAGGTTTCTTTTCTTTCATTAATCATATTAATAAAGTCCCATCATTTAAGTCCACCTAAACATCACAGATAAATATAACGTGCGCTTATGTCATCCGCATTCGCCTCAATGTCCCGTCTGCACCGTTAGGTTAGGTAACTAACGCCAGAGCGAGGCAGGGCTAGCGCGGGTGTAAAACATAAGCAACGTCTATATAATATATCATATATACTATATAAAGTATCCATCACAGAACATATCACATGATCACATCACAGATATCGCAGTAGAAGAATCATATGAAATATTAGATATACTAGGACGTCCGTGTTTTCAATACGAGCCAGTATAAAACACGGATTCCACAGTCGCGATGAATAGCCAAACCCACACCCCTAGACCCCTACGAGAGCAGCAAGCAACCCTACCAATTCTAGAGTTAGGAGACCCGGACTCGACTCCTCGAGTTGGTCTCCCACTGGACTCCAGAACCCGGTTACTTGTGCCCTCCTCCTTGGGTCTATCCTAGTGCGGAAAAGTAAATAATTTACAAAGGGTGACATCTTCCGCAACCTGGAAGTGCCCCAATAAAAGAATATTACATACAAGTTTTTACATGAATGAAAATGAAAAACACTCATCTCACATAAAAAACCCCGGCTATTCAAACACGACGATCCAATATAACATATCCAGCAACACATAACATCACATGTCATCAACGTAAGTAAATATGCGCATCCCAATTGTCGTTGACATATAGCAACGAAACCGGCGATATCATATATTACACTTACGGTCACAGAAAAGAAAGTGTAAAACTACAACAGTTGGAATCCGCAACCTACATAGACATCGCATGCCTAATCAAATGAATTCCTTAGACATCGCATGCCTAACAATTATAAACCCCGCATTTTAGTCTCATTATCGAAAACACTTTTCAATATCAAGTCGGGCAATTCAACAAGATTCCCGACATCCTGATCGAATGCTCGTCGCAAACTTTAGTAGGCGGCCGCACCCCCGATACCGTCGACGAAGTGCACCAAGGCGGAACACCGCTGCCGCGAGCACCCGAACGGACGCTTTCGGCGATGGGGTTCTCCTACAATCAATTGGTCGGGGCTATGGAGTGAGGCTGTCTATTAAGTTTACCCGGCGAGTATCCGCGTACGCTACGTGATTGCCATGGACTTTTGATCACATCAAAATTCCGTGGCAACCGATCAAGTGAGACTAAACTGCTATGTTTATAACATTCATTCAGTTATCTCATAACTACTTGTGAATTCCAAATGTTGTATCACATTCCGAGTAAATAGAAAATGTTAAACTTTCCGATCGAACAATCGAACACCCAAGTTTTCCCGAAACAGCTCAACACATGAAATAAATGTAAAAACATTCAGTTCATGCCTTAGTACCAACGGTCCAGCCATAGAAGGGTCAAGCCAACGCCTCACATGTGGCACGCCGTACTGCCCCAAACCCTAAGGTTCAAAGGTCAGTTCGAGACGGTCACATAATCGAGTTAAGGTTTGTTGTCTTCTAGAGGGACCATCGCGTTACTTGCACTACTTAGAACGTCTTTAAACCACGGAAAAATCCAACACTTCGAAATTTTCCGGCAGGGGAAAGATTGGATATTTATATCCGGTCGAACTTTTTAACATATTCAATAATTATCCGGAAAACATATAGACAAAATTAGACAATTCGATCGAAACACCGAGTCCCCAATACAACCCAGAAAACTCAACTCTTGAGTTCATATTAAAAATTCCCAGGAAAACCAGCACTGCAAATTAAGAATTACTGTGTAAAATTCAATGCAAGAGGAGACTAAAGGGCCGCGGAACCGCCGCATTAGCATGCTAATGCCGCGGTTCCGCCGCGCTTAGATGGATTCAAGAGTACGGGCTTCTCAGTAATTCTTAGAATCTCCTGCTGGGTTTTCTGCATATTTTTAATTCTCAAAAATCCATGATTTCAGAAAATGTACAGAGAGCATTTTTGTAATAGGGTTTCGGTTCGATCGGACTTCTAACTCCGTCTACGCATCGCCTAAGGGTCTAGCTAGGCTCTGATACCACTGTAGGGTTCCTAGGCACACTAATGAGGTCTCACAAGACATCAACCATGCCAATTTCAAAAATTACAAGTGCCGAGAAACCTTAATACGGATCGTTGACTAGATTTTTAGGCGAAACAGAAACTAGTTAACAACTTAACTAAAAGAAAGAGACTATAACCTTTGTAGATCCGGTTCTCCACTTCCTTAGCTCTACGTAGACGTCCTTCCGCTGTACAAATCAGATCTTGGACTCTAGTGTCGGCTTCATCGGAGAAATGGGCAGGCTTGGTCGTCGGCTTCGATGCCGAAGATGATCTACGTCGAGGCGACACAAGATCATGCTCCAACTTCACCAAGCCATGAAACTTGTGAAGAAAAACACCCTATACTACTTGGCAAGTGGTAGAGGATGAAGAAATAGGAAGTGGGTTCACTTTAGAATTGGATTTTTCACTCTTTTTCTCAAGTTGCCATTGATGGAGGCAAGCTTTCTTCATCTTGAAGAAGGAGAAGAAGAAGAAGATAATATGATAAGTTGCTTTTCAAAAGTAAAATAATGAATACTTATCATATTTCAACCATGGTCAAGTGTAGAGAAAGAACTATGGTTAGTTTGGATGGTTAGGGTTAAGCATGAAGACAAAATGGTCACTTAGTCAAAGCTTCATGAAGCTTCAACAACAAACAAAGAAAGCAACCATTTTCTCTTTGTCATTTCCATAATAAATAAATAAATAAATAGATAAAAAATCAAAACCCTAACGATTTAAATAACCATGGTTTAATCTTTACACAAACTCAAGTGAGCATGTATCATCAAACATGATACAATCAAGTGCACACAAAAATATATCACATATACAATGAGCACACCAAGTGAGAAAATCCTTTTAAAATGAACCAATACTAGTTAATGCAAAGTAATATATCAAATATATAATTATACATTAAATCATTAAATCAACACTTGATTTAACGATCCGGTCATATCGCATATGACCGACTAATATCCAATGTATCGGCTTATCAAATCAATCCTCGATTCGATAACTAGGTTATATCGCATACAACTAATCGATACATTTATCGCGAGAATAGAATACGGTATCACATACACGCATTATTCTCGGTCCCGCACATATCTCATATGCGCTCCTATTTCGTTTTGCTTGAGCCAGAAAACCTTTGTGTAGGACTCTAAAGACTCGTCAATACACCGGCAGCAGGTGATGATCATATCAAACACCCACAAGCCGCAAGCGGTCTGCTAAACGTAACGGCCACCTGGGTATTGAGCGATCAGAAGATCGACGAGCAAGCCCGCTCACACTCCTGTGAATCCAACCAGTAACACTTACCGTACAGTCCGGTCTGTTCGTCTGATATGTCGCATATCTCGCCTAGGGGTGGTAAACGTCAGACCCCAATGGCTCGATAAGTCGTGCCGATATGAGGTCTATAACAATTCGAGAAACTACTGGTAACACTTACCGGTAAATCTCAGCCACCCTGGCCAGGGATTTCCGGTTATAGCCAATCGAACACAGCGCAACATCAACCCCCTATACCGGGAGAGACGAATCCCCTCCTATCGCTCATTGCCTCCATATGATTCGGGACTGTACCCAAAAAACACCATTTTGCATGCCCTATTGGACGTGGTAAGGTGGAAATCAAAGCACAGTGGGAATCACAAAAGACTCTATGACGATCTCGGGTCAACAGACTACTCTGTACCAGTGTCACCAGAGAACTGCCATCTGACGTAAAGTATAATACCATCTGGGAGTTCTGGGCGAGTCCGTCCAGTGTACCCAGTCTCCACTGAGCACCCGTATATCATCTCTGATGTCAAACACCAATGGATATGGGATCATCCATCGCCCATCTGTATGGGTCGAGAAGGTATACGCTAGTCTACTCTGGTATATCGATGCCCCGTCTCGATACACCCACGACTAGGGACCTTGAAGGATGTACTTATGGACTACCATGTCCCCACTAGTATGATCCGCATCATAGTCCAGGTAGTCAAGTACACATCCTAAGGGCTTTACCAACATCTAACAGAGAGACAATCAGTGTACACGTTAAGGTAAAGATCAACCAGATAGCATACTATCATGTCGAGCAAGAATGTCCTCCCTATATATGTCCAAGCATCCACTACAATATACATCCTATGTATAGTAATGGCCTCTAGGGCATACATATAACTAACAGTTTAGTTTAGAAATTGAGTTAATTAGGTTTGTGATCTTGGAAAATTATAAGTTGCTGTTAAGTGGCCAATTGAGGTGTAGTGAGGGTTTACAAGACCTTAGAGAGTGTTTTACTGGCCAAGACCCGAGAATAGAAATCAAAACACGAACTTTCAAATCGGCCGATATCGTATTTTGTGGGAATTGTGATAGGATACTGAGATTTGCTATAACCCGGAGACTCTAAAAATTATTTAGCGATTACAGAAAGACGTGCAGGCAACTAGGAACCTACCCTAGAAACCCGAGCCCATTCCCTTTTGTTATGGCCGCAGATTTATTGCCTAGGGCTGCAATTTGCGGCCATTTTGTTGTGGAATTGTGTGATTTTTGTACAGTGGCTCCCTTATCCTATATCTAGAACAACCAGATGTGCAAAATTGACTAATTTTACCTTAGTCAAAATCTGGGATAGATTTCCTTAGTTGCTGAATTTCGTTTTCCGATTTCTAAAACGTGGATTTTAGATTTGAGTTTAGATTCCGTCGTTGGATGTTTATACGTCAACGGACGATGGTTATTTGGTTGATTTTGCATGCGAGGCTACAGGTTTTAACCTACGAGCGAACCGTGTGCCATATCGGTTTTCGAATTTGGTTTTAATTACATTGCTATTGTGTGTTGAATTGTAGGTACTTTGCGTGGACTTTCGAGACGACGAAGCACATCGACTTCGGCTAAGCGAGGAGTTTAGCAGGTGAGTAGATTTATATCTATGGAGGAAGTCTGGTGAATGGCGTATAGCACCCCCACGACCATTGATATAGAAAGATCATTTTATAATCATAATTTTGATAAAGGTTTTATTAAATTATAATTATGATAAAGTTGACGCTAATGGATATATTTCTTGAGAATATGAAATGAGAAGTGAATCATGATAGGTACGAATTGAAAGAGACCAAGAATGAGTTGATAATGGTATGATATGAGATCGAGATCGATAAACACGACACGAGATTTAGATAGATGTGTTGTGAAATAAATAAGATATGACGTTTATACAAATGTGATTTGAGATATGTGTGTGTGTGTGCGTGTGTGTATTTATTAGTATAATGAGTAATATGCCGTACGAGACTTTAGATCCGTACCCTCATTATTGTATAGGTCGATAGATTCCCTATTCTGTTTGATGACCCCGTATGATGGATTACCGTACGTGATGAGATGTACCGGATGATTGATCCACGCTAGTGATTTGAGGATGATGATCGAGGATTATTGTCATATCGGATGTTAAGAGGCGGGATCGCCGATATAGAGATTGCCACCTGAACCATACTTATTTTCAAAGCGACGATGTGTATCATTTAAAAGTGACCGTATGATTCTTGTGTAGATAGATACACCCATTTATTATTCATGTTGTGTAGGATATTACCCCTCGTGATGTACATACCACGTGCCAGTATTTAATGCTATATGATATCATTTGCTAGTACACCTGCACAATTACCGTTGATGCATATGTTACACATACACAGATTTGCCGGCTCACACACATTCTTCATCGGTAATTGCCATGTCATTACACAGTAGAATTTCCATGTCATTACATAGTAGAATTATCGTGCCATTTATACAGGAGAACTGCCCTATCATGATATCAATCTTAAAAGTAAAAGTACATTCATTGTTCAGTACTATCATCTGACATGCTTGCATGATATACCCGATATGCTCACATCACTACACTATGTTGCATAATATGACTATACGCATTGAGATGCTGTTTTCATGAGATTCTGGATTTGAGAACCGTGGTTATATTTCCAAAGAAATTATGTATTGTTTTAAAAACCCGGTTTCTCTTGATATGATATTTCGAGACGTTCACCATGTGTTTTCTCGGTTATGAGTTATGTGATACCCGATTCGAGGAGCTGGATGAGGCCGTTTGTGGGTATATGGTGGACCCGGTATGGTACCCCGGGGCAAGAAAGGTATGTTTTGCAGTAGACGATGAGCCTGGCAGAGGAACTACTACCTACTGGTGATAGTTTTGGGCCCGGCGGTTATCTGGAGGATACCGACCGGAGTTGTGAGATGATATGGGCCGATCCGGACTGATAGGGCCCGAGATAGTTTGGCGTGGCGGATATCTGGAGGTTACCGACCGTAGCCGTGATATGGGCTGATCCGGACTGACGGAGCCCGAGATATGAGGATTTACGTGTCGATGCTGGACACGGGGTTTTCATGATATTTCGAGTGTCGGTGTTGGACACTCAGGTTCCATGATTTTTATGTGTCGTTGATGGACATACGTGGTTGATATCCACACACACACACACACACACACATGCATATGTTTTCATGATGTTCGAGTGTCGGTGTGGGACACTCAGGTTCCATGTCGTTGATGGACACGTGGATAATATCCACTTGCATGCAGGCATATGATGTCGGATGTTTACTTCTATATGTCATTGCATTGATTGATTGTTGACATATAGGCATATGTGGTCACCTTAGATATCATAGTATTACCTTCAGGATATTGTGACTTAGGAAATCGTTGTTTTATTTGATTTCTACTTGCTGATGTTTTCTACTCACGAGTTGGCAACTCACCCCCGTTGTGCCACAGTTCTTGCAGGTTTGACCGCTTGGGATCAGTTGCGGTATCGCTGGCACACAGCTTCATCCAGAGTGTTTTGCTTTGGTAGGTGGGACACATGTTGGATCGTGCCCACTCTCGTACCTTTATATTCTATTATATCTAGATAAACCCCATCACATCAAATCAGAGACTAGAATTGTTTATTGGCAGACCTAGTCAGACTTGGGTTTTGTGCGAGACTTGAGCGATGGGTTTATGATCGCTTTCTTGAGTTTTGATGTCTTGCTTCCTTTTTGTTCTTTCTGGGTTGATTCTTCATCGTTGGGCATCGCATATATGTTATTGCGTGGTTGTGATTCAGCGAGTTGGCAAAAAGCTAGCTCCCGCTTAGGGATTGTAGGGTTACTAGGCACTGTCACAAGGGTCTATAAGGCATCAACCATGCCCGATTTAAAATTTAGACGTGCCGAACAACCCTTAACCATGATCTTAAACTAGAGATTAGGCAAAACAAAGCATGTTTAACACTTCAACATCTAAGAGTTTGGGATTACAACCTTTGTAGTCTAGTCCTTCACTTTTAAAACTCCGTGTTGAGGTCCCTTCACTGCGATCATCGAGTACCCGGACTCTAGAGAGGCTCCTCGAAGAGAAAGATGCAAGCTTGCTTCCGATCTTCGATAACAAATATGATCTACCTTGATGTTTCTTTAACACAAGCTCTCACTCACTAATGAAGTGAGCACCCTAATCTAAATGGCTAGGATAGATTAGGATGATGAAGTAGGATTTTAGCTTTCATTTATTTTCTCAATCTCACTCATTTTCATCACATCATAAAAATCTTGAAAGCTTTTCATACAAAGAAGAAGAAGGAAGAAGATGATCTATTTCTTTTGTGATGAATAATGAAAACTCAAGTGAGGTTAGAAATGCAACCATGAGTTAAGTATGAAGACTTAACCCATGTAGAGAAACACCTATGGTTAAGGGTTGGGTTGGGTTAAGCAAATATCTACACAAAATATCCAAAGCCAAAGTCAAAACTTCAAGAAGCTTCTTGAAAGCATCATGCATGCTTAACCCTAATCCAAACCCTAACCATAATTAAACTCCACAAAACATGTTGCATTTATAACCCTAATATGTTATAATATTATATATCACATATACAATATTTATTGTAACAAAAAAAATTAATACAATTAACATATATATCAATGTATTACCCGAGCGAGAAAAAGAATCTTTTAGTGAGCTTATATTAGTTAATGTAATTTAATATATCAAGTATATCATTATACATTAAATTATCGAATCAACACTTGATCCGATAATCCGGCCATTTCATAAATAACCGACTAATATAATCTGTATCAGTTCATCGAATCAACACTTGATCCGATGACCCGGCTACATCATATATACCCGGCTGATATCTCATATCGCGAGAATCTAGTACGGTATCACATACACGTATTGTTCTCTGTCCCCCACATATCACATATGTGCTCCTACTCCGTATTGCCCGAGCCAGGAAAGCTCTGTGTAGGACTCTAAAGAATCGTCAATACGTCGGCAGTAGGTGATGATCATATCAAACACCCACAAGCTGCAAGCGGTCAGCTAAACGTAACAGCCACCCAGGTATTGAGCGATCAGAAGATCAACAAGCAAGCCTGTACATTCTCCTGCGAATCCAATCAGTAACACTCCCGTACAGTCCGGTCTCTTCGTCTGATATGTCGCATATCTCGCCTAAGGGTGGTAAACGTCAGACCCTAGTAGCTTGATAAGTCGTGTCGATATGAGGTCTATAACAGTTCAAGAAACTACTGATAACACTTACCAGTAAATCTCAACAACCCTGGCCAGGGATTTCCAGTTATAGCCAATCGAACACAGCGCAATATCAACTCCCTATACCGGGAGAGACGAATCCCCTCCTATCGCTCATTGCCTCCATGTGATTCGGGACTGTACCCAAAAGCCACCTTTTTGCACGCCCTCTTGGACGTGGTATGATGGGAATTAAAGCACAGTGGGAATCACACAAGACTCTATGACGATCTCGGGTCTACAGACTACTCTGTACCAATGTCACCAGAGAACTGCCATCTGACGTGAGGTATAATACCATCTGGGTGTTCTCGGCGAGTCCGTCCAGTGTACCGAGTCTCTACTGAGCACCCGTACACCATCCTTGATGTCAAATACCGATGGATCTTGGATCATCCATCGCCCATCATATTGGTCAAGATGCGTATACGCTAGTCTACTCTGGCGTATCGATGCCCTGTCTCGATACACCCTCAACTAGGAACAGTTATAGGATGTATTCGTCGACTACCGTAGCCCCACTAGTATGATCTCATCATAGTCTCAGTAGTCGAGTACATATCCTAAGGGCTTTATCAACATGTAACATAGAGACTATCATAGTACTTGTTAAGATAAAGAGCAACCGGATAGCATACTATCATGTCGAGCAAGAAAGTACCCCCTATATATGTCCAAGCATCCACTACAATATACATCGTATGTACAGTAATGGCATCTAGGGCATACATATAACTAACAATCTCCCACTTGCACTAGGGTCATCTGTTGTGGTATCACATACCCAACAATTAGCTGTGGTTGAAGTATCTCATTCTCAACCATCCCATAAATGTCTCTACTGGGAAAAAGTCCTTTGTGATTGGATCCGCGCTGTTGTCCTCTGTGTCTACTCTCTTAACCTCGATCTCCCTGGAGATCAACCATCTCCATGATCAGGCGATACTGCCGAAGAATTATATCTGGATTACTGATGGGAAGGGGGTTCCTTGGCATAAGCCACAACTCCATTGTCACATAATGGTAGGAACGAAGTTCATCTCATGACTTAAATATATCCAGACTGCCTCTTTGGTAGCATCCTTGGTAACGATGTATCTTGCCTTTAATCGTCTAGTAAGTCACGGTATCTAGCTTGGAACTCTTCCAACATACCGTCCCTCCACTGAGGGTAAAGACAATGCCTGTGACTGACATTTCGTCGTCCTTATCACCCTGGAACCTTTCCAGTGATTCTCCCCAGGATCGATTGATACCATCTCACTACAACTAGTGAGAATCCTAAAATCCAATTAGATCTATCTTATAAATCCATAACACAGGATTTAGGAGGTGTTACCTTTATCCTATATGGAGAATCATTATGATAAAAGGAGATTGACCGAGCGTAGCATAGGAAACTCCTTCCCTATCAAGAGTATGTCATCCACGTACTCTACGAGGATCATCACCAGACTCCCTACTACCTTTTTGTATATACCTGTTCATCTACCATTTTGATGAAGTCAAACTCTTTGACTACTACATCAAAACAGATGTTCTAACTCCATGATACCTGATTTATCACATAAAACACCTTGCTCATGTTTCCGCTGCTCCCACTGTCTACGAAGCCCTCTGGCTGTGTACTTATAGATGCTCTCTTCCAAAACATCATTTAGAAAAGCAGTCATGACACCCAACCACCAGATATCGTAGTCATGGTATGTAGCAGTGGCAAGTAGGATCTGGATGGACTTAAGCATAGCTTTGAAAGTCTCAACTTTTCCATGTACACCAAGTAATCTTCTCAAGATATACTTGCTCCTAATGGGGATTTAACCCTTTAGATAAAGCAACCAAAGTCCATACTTTGTTGGTGTATAAGGATTCCATCTCAGATCGCTAAGCATCCAGCCATTCTTACAGAGTCCCACTCCTGATGACCAGCTCGAAACTGGTTGGGTCATCATCTCATAATGCAATCCTTGCTCCCACTGTCATATAGAAAACCGAAGTATCTTTCATGTGGGTGAGGAACCCTACTAGATCGGCGGAGAGGCTGAGGTTCGTTGGAAATTATTGAATCCTTTGGTTCTACCAAATCATCAGCTGCAGTTTGTATAGCTGGAACTCTTTCCAGTTCTACCTCATGACCACTAATTTCGTCACAAGAAATACCCTTTCACAAAGGTAGCATGCTGAGAAACAAAACATCTTTTGCTCCTCGATGTGGTAGAAGATATTCCCTTGCGAATGCTTAGGATATCCAACAAACTTCCACAGAGCTGACTTTGCCTCGATCTTGTCCGGATTTTTCCTTTTAGACATAGGCCGGACAACCCTAAATCTCAATACACTTAAGAGATGGGCTCTTCCCATACCATATCACATATGGAGAGGTAGGCATCTGATTTGATTGGAACCCTATTCAATAGGTATGCAGCTTCTCAAGTGCATAACTCCCAAAAGGAAATAGGCAACTCAGTAGTACTCATCATAGAGCACATCATATCATATAGGGTGCAATTGCTCCGCCCCGATATACCATAGTGCTATGGTGTATACGAAGGAGTAATGCTGAGAGTGAATCTCATTCTCCTTTAGAATAGTCCAGGATTTTCGTGCTCAAGTATTCTCCTCCTTGATCTCATCAAAGGACATAATACTTATACCCGTTTTTGGTTCTCTACTTCTAACTTATATTCAATGATTATCTCAAAAGTTTTGGACTTGTGTTTCAACAGGAGCATATGTCTGAATCTTAAGAGATCATCGGTGAATGTAATAAAGTACAAAGAACAAGTCTTGGCATGTGTAGACAGGGGACCTTCATACATCAGCATGTGTCAATCCCAAGAGTTCACTAACTCTTTCTATGTTTCCAATAAACGGAGCTGTGGTTATCTTATCTCTGTGACATGACCGGCAAGTTTCACAAGATGTAAATTCAAACTAATTTAAATATGCATCTATATGTAACTTCAGCTAGTCGGGTCGCATTGATATGACCTACTCTACAATGCCTCAAGAAGGATTCGTTCATATCTGAACTCTTCCTCTTGTGTGTGTTCTGTACGTTAAGAACTGTGGTTTGATTTAGAACGTCTATGCTTTTAGATAACGTGCCTAATCCGATCAACTCAACATTATCCAACAATACAAAATTATATCCTTCTTTACTAATAAAGAGACTGATATGATATTGTATATCAGGTTCGGTATTTAATAACATTCGTTCAGAATCAATGTATTCTGGTAATACAGGGTGATAACTACCAACAGACTTGGCTGCAACACTTGCACCGTTTCTATCTCATGAAATTTATCACCCGTTCTCAGTTCTCTATCTATCTGTAGCCCATGTAACAAGTTACATATGTGGGATCCTGATCCGGTATCAAATACCCAGAACGTAAAGGATATTGAGAAATAGTTCTGTGTAATTAACACACCCGAAGAAGATGCATCAACATACATTTTCTTCGTTTGGGCGGCACGGGAATTCCGGTAATCCCCTATTTCCTGCTCTGTCTTATAACAATTATAAGTTGGAGCGGGACCAACGTCCCCTAGCGCATTATAACAAGCAGGTTCGGTCAATACATAGGTATTATTATCTTGATTAAGGGGTGACATAGTCGCAACCAGGAGAGAGAGAGAAGAATACACTCAGCGTATGCTCTTGCAAGATTAGATTGGTTATTAATATATCTAATCAGGATGTCTCCCACTGTTTTAGTCAAATCTTCCTTCAAACCCTAAAAGGAAAGACTAGCCGAGATTAATTACACTCTACAAGTTCGCCAATCTTTCAGCCAGGCCAGTGCCAGTACTCTGAGGGAGGTTCCCCATGCTTTCGCACGGACCTAATTAAAGTAAACCTCGGTTTCCCAGGGACGTAACCCCATTAACACCTTTCTAGACACCTACTTGATCGGATAATTATAATGTGTAAAACTCTCTCAGGCGTAACTCTTACTCGCAGCGGGTATCGGGATCCAACTATCTCATAGAAGGTATGCAATCTCATTTCAAATTTCAACACTTGAAATTTCCGATAATACTTTACCCCTAACGTCCTATGACCTTGACAAAGGCCAACAAACCATAGGATGCTAGTCAAGTTCAACCCGTCATTTCCTGATTGAATTAAACCCACCCGCATGACCCTTGACAAAGGCAAACAAAGTCGCACGACTACCTAAACTCAATCACATCATATGTTTATACAGATAAGCAGTAATCAGCTACTGCACACTACGCCTTGACAAAGGCTAACAAATGCAGCACGAATACTAAATACTACTTATCTGAAATGACGGAGGGCTACGACAGGTTTTTAAGAAAACCCTTTGCGTAATGAACTTGATATTATTGTAGAATCGAGTGATTTTTAATAGGAATGTTTTTGAGGCCTTTTCTAGTTTTGCTAAAGAGGTCACTCCCGGTGAAGGGATCGTCGGCTCTTTCCTCATCGAATAAGGTGCAGGATATTTCACAAATATCACTATGCAAAGCAAAAACTATAGAAGCAATCTAAAACAACCGAGTTTGTAGCATCTGCTAGTTTCGCTAAAGAGGTCACTTCCGGTGAAGGGATCTCGGCTCTTTCCTTATCGAATAAGGTGCTGGATGTTCTACAAGGAACACCGCTATGCAAAGCAAGAACTAGAGCTACCAGTTTTTTAAAAAGTTTCTACAACATCTTTAGGTTTCTTTTAGTTTCATTAATCTCATTAATGAAGTCCCATTTTAATATGCTTCACAAGCATCACATTTGAAACGAAATATCAATATAACATATATCTCATATATATAATATAAACATTCTTCTCAGGCAGTAATATGATCTCATCACAGAACATTGCAGCAGAAGAAACATATATGAAATATTGGATGTACTAGGAGGTCTGTGTTTTAGTACGAGCCTGTATAAAACACGGATTCCACGGTCGCGAAGAATAGCCAAACCCACATCCCTAGACCCCTACGAGAGCGGCAAGCAACACTGCCAATTCTAGGATTAGGAGACCCGGTCTCGACTCCTCGAGATGGTCTCCCACTGGACCCTAGAACCCGGTTACTTATGCTCCCCGCCATGGGTCTACCTAATACGGAAAAGTATATAATATACAATGGTGACATCATCCTCATCCCGGAAGTGCCCTAATAAAAGAATATTGCATACAAATGAATTTTATATGAATGAAAAAGAAAAACTCTCATCTCACATAAAAACACCGGCGATTCAGAACACGACGATCCAATATAAAATATCACAGCAACACATAATATCTCATATCATCAACGTAACCAAGTATGCGTATCCTGATTGTCGTTGATGTATAGCAACGAACCCGGCGATACACCACATACTACGCTTACGGTCGCAGAAAAGAAAGTGTAAAACTACAACAGTTGGAATCCGCAACCTCCTTAGACATCGCATGCCTAACCAAATGAATTCCTTAGACATCTCATGCCTAACAATTATAAACCCCGTATTTTAGTCTCGGTATCGAAAACTCTTTTCAATATCAAGTCGGGCAATTCAACAAGATTCCCGACATCTTGATCGAATGCTCGTCGCAAACATTAGCAGACGGCCGCACCCCCGGATGTCGTCGACGAAGTGAACTAATGCGGAACACCGCTGCCGCGAGCACCCGAACGGATGCTTTTGGCGACGGGGTTCTCCTACAGTCACTTGGTCGGGGCTATGGGGCATGGCTATCTATTAAGTTTATCCGGCGAGTATCCGTGTATGCAACGTGATTGCGACGGACTTTTGATTGCATCAAAATCCCGTGGCAACCGATCATCTGAGACTAAACTGCTAGATTTATAACATTCACAATTAGTTATCTCATAACTTTTTGTGGATTCCAAATATTGTATCACATTCCAGATAAATAGACAGTGTTAAACTTTTCCATCGAATAATCAAACACCCAAGATTTCCCAAATAGCTCAATACTTGAGCGGAGTTCAAAAAGTATCCATCACATGCCACAGTACCAATGGTCCAGCTGTAGAAGGGTCAAACCAACGCCTCACATGTGGCAACGCCGTACTGCCTCAAACCCTAAGGTTTAGAGGCAGTTCAGACGGTCACATAATCGAGTTAAGCTTTGTGTTCTTCTAGAGGGTCCACCGTGTAAGTCCATGTCACGCACCCCACGAACTTGCGGGGAGGCGAAATATATGAAAAACGATTATCAATGCTTCGTAACACGGACTTGAGCGCATGAATCGTATCTAAACCATTACTAGCAAACTAAGAAAGGTTTAACTACTCTGATTCGAAGTTATACCTCACGTTACTTGTCCTTCGGGTCTTCATCACCGTCCTCCACTCTTTGTAGGCTCTTTGGAACGTCGGCACCTCAACGGCCTCCTCGAGTTAAAGACGATCCACCCGAGAGCTCCTACTCCAAGCTTGACCTCTAACTTGAGGTAACCAGGTTTCTCAAAGTGCTAATCTAAGCAACCTAGGTGATATAGAGTTGGATTATGGATGTATTAGTCTAACTAACCCTTGATCTCAACACATGAGAGGTTAGGGTTAGGGTTTGAAGAGAGAGAGAGAAGGTGAGAATGAGAATCATTTTGGATAAATGATATCATTTGTGTATATATGAAACATATCATATATATTAAATGAATAACAAAAAATGATATATCATCATGTTTCATTAATACACTAAGTGATTCATCACATGAGTCATATGAATCATAAATGAATCATTAACTCCATGGATGATTCACTCTCATGACTCATTAATCCAATAAATGCAAATGCCACCTTACCCTCCAAGTCATCATCCTTCTAGAAGCTTCCCGACAAATTACGAGAACGCCCCTCCTATCTGTGAAAACACGGAAAAACTTTAGACTGTATAAATCCAATAATCCGATACTAGAATCTGGCTTAAACCAAAGCCGACTGGTAAAAACTGTCCGAACATCGTACGTGCGTAAAAACACGTATGCGTCCGAACCCTGTCGTAAAACCATACGACCTCTATATCGTTTCGCCCGAAGCAAGGAAACTCTCTGTGTGGGATTCTAAAGACTCGACACTACGCTGGCAGGGGGTTTAACCACAGACCGCAAGCGGCACTAGCTGTACGCAACGGTCCCCAGGTAGATGTCGATAAGAAGGCCGATGAGGAAACCCATCCGAACTCCTGTTGAGCCTGCTGTGACAATCTCCGTACAGTCCGGTCTGTTCGTCTAGGACTATCGCATATCGGGCCTAGGAGGCGGCAAACGTCAGTCCCCTAAAAGCGGTATAAGTCATGTCGGAGCGTAGCCTATTACACCTTGAGAAACTACTAGAAAACCTACCAGTAAATTTCACTTGCCCTGGCCAGGGACTTTGCATAATGGCTTTCTGACACAGCGCGACATCAACTCCCAATACCGGGAGAGATGAATCATGTCTAACCGCTACTGCCTCCAAGTGCTCGGGACTGCACCCAACCGCTTCCTGTTTGCACGACTCCTTTGAGCCGTGGTAGGGTAGCAATCTAAGAACAGTGGGACACACTCGAGGTGAAGTAGCAGTGTCAAGTCTGCGGACTATACTGTACTCATGTCACCTGGGAACTGTTAGCTGGTGACGGGTAAAATACCAACCAACAGTTCCCCGCGAGTCCAGTCCGGTGTACCCGTAACCTAACGAGCACCTGTATACTATCTCCAGTACGACGTACTGATGGCTGTGGGACAGACCATCTCCCCAACTGGGATGAGAAGCGTACACACTAGTCTACTCTGGAGTATTGATGCCCTGTCTCGATAATCCTACGACTAGGGACCTGTATAGGATGTTGCTTATAGACTACCAAGCCCCCACTAGTGTGACTACCATCACAACACTGGTAATCAAGCAAAGATCCTAAGGGCTCTACTAATATGTATAAGCGATACGTTACAAGAAACATATGCACATATTAAAGTAGACACAAACCAAGCAGCATACTACCATTTTTAGCAAGACTGTCAATACAACTGTGAATATCCGAAACTTCCATTAAGTAATATACAAACTAGTATGATACAGTAATGGCCTTCTAGTGCATAAACACTTACAATCTCCAACTTGCACTAGGGCCATGTACTGGCATATCGCAGACCTATCATCTCGAATAGCCTCTCAAACTACGTCTGAGGAATGGCCTTTTTGAATGGATCGGCATTGTTATTCTCTATATCTACTCTCTTTACCTCGATCTCCCGACGATCTACGATCTCCCTGATCAGGTGATACCGCCTTAAGATGTGTCTGGACTTCTGATGGGACCTGGGTTCTTTCGCTAAAACTATAGCGCCGTTGTTGTCACAATACAGAGGTATTGGACCAACACTGGTAGGAATCACCTAAATTTCTGTGAGGAACTTCTTCATCCAGACAGCTTCTTTTACGGCATCGCAAGTAGCTATGTACTCTGCTTCCATTGTTGAGTCAGCAACGGTCTCCTGCTTAGAACTCTTCCAACAGACCGCCCCTCCATTGAGGGTAAAGACATAACCCGACATGGATTTGGAGTCATCCTTGTCACTCTGGAAGCCGGAGTCGGCAAAGGCCTCCATCTGGAGGTCTTTTCCGCCATACACTAAGAACATCTCCTTAGTCCTCCTCAGGTACTTTAGAATGTTCTTTACTGCTATCCAGTGCTTCTCCCCTGAGTTTGCCTGATACCGGCTTACAACGCTCAATGCGTATGCTACATCTGGTCTGGTACATAACATCGCTTACATTATAGAGCCTACCGCAGAAACGTATGGTATAATCGACATGCGATCCCTTTCCAAATCAGTCTTGGGAGACATCTCTTTGGAGAGGGTGATTCCGTGACAAGCCGGTAGGTTACCATGTTTAGAATCATCCATGCTGAATCTCTTCACTATGGTGTCTATGTACCTGGACTGCGAAAGTCCCAACATCCTTTTTGATCTATCACGATAGATCCGGATCCCCAGAATGTAGGTGGCATCACCCAGGTCTTTCATGGAGAATTTCTGTGATAAGAATCTTTTGACTGACTGTAACATAGGAATATCATTTCCTATTAGGAGAATGTCATCCACGTACAAGACGAGGAATACTATAGCTCTCCCTACAATCTTACTGTATATGCAAGGTTCATCTGGATTTTTGATAAAGTCGAATTCTTTGACAGTATCATCAAAACATATGTTCCAACTCCGCGATGCCTGCTTTAGTCCATAAATGGATTTAAGCAACTTGTATACTTTACCGCTGCTCCCATTCTGAATGAATCCCTCTGGCTGATCCATATAGACGCACTCTTCCAAATTACCATTTAGAAAGGCCGTCTTTACGTCCATCTGCCAGATCTCATAATCGTGGAAGGCAGCAATAGTAAGAAGGACCCGAATGGATTTGAGCATAGCCACTGGAGAAAAGGTTTCGTCATAGTCCAAACCAGGTCTTTGACGGAAACCCTTTGCAACAAGTCTAGCCTTATTGGTTTCAACCAGTCTATCTACACCAATCTTCTTTTTGAAGATCCATTTGCATCCTACGGGTTTTACCCCATCTGGAGCAATGTCCAAAGTCCATACTTTGTTAGTGTACATGGACTCCATTTCGGTCTGCATTGCATCCAGCCATTTTACCGAGTCACTGCTCTGAATGGCTTACTGGAAGCTAGTAGGGTCATCATCATCAATGACGCAATCCTCTCTATCCCCATCTATGAGAAAACCGTAGTATTTCTTTGGCGGATGAGACGGCCTACTACTCCTGCGGAGGGGTGAGGGAATGTCCTGTTCTTCTTGAACTTCTGGTTCTACCAAACTTTCAGTAATTGTTTGTGGTTCTGAAATTTCTTCCAGTTCTATTTCGCTCCCACTTGTTTCTTTTTCTAAAAACTGATATTCAAGAAAATGGGTATTACGAGAAACAAAAACCTTTTGTTCCTCTGCGTAATAGAATAGATACCCCTGGAGTTCTTTGGATATCCCACAAACTTACATAGTACTGATCGTGCCATGAGTTTGTCCGCATGCTGCTTTTTAACAAAAGCCGGACATCCCCTAATCTTCAGATACTGAAGATACGGTTTCTTCCCACTCCACATCTGATAAGGTGTGTAGGCACAGTCTTGGTGGGAACCTGGTTCAAAAGATATGCAGCTGATTCTAGTGCATATCCCCGGAATGATCGCGATAACTCAGCGTTACTCATCATGGAACGAACCATATCCAATAGGGTTCGATTCCTCCTTTCTGATACACCGTTGTGTTGTGGTGTGTATGGAGGAGTAAGCTGAGAGAGAATTCCATTCTCTTTTAAGTAACCCAGGAACTCGGCACTTAAGTATTCACCACCTCGATCAGATCTCAGTGTCTTTATACTCTTGCCTGTTTGTTTTTCCACTTCATTCTTGTATTCTTGGAATTTCTCAAAGGCCACGGATTTATGTTTCATTAAGAAGACATATCCATACCTAGAGAAATCATCCGTAAAAGTAATGAAGTAGGAATAACCACCTCGCGCATGTGTAGACATTGGACCGCACACGTCACTGTGTACGAGTCCCAAGAGCTCGCTTGCTCTTACTCCGTGTCCAGTGAACGGAGTCTTTGTCATCTTTCCTTTGAGACAAGATTCACAAGTAGCATAAGATTGATATTCGAACGGATTCAAATATCCTTCTCTATGTAACTTAGTCAATCTTCTCTCATTGATGTGACCTAGTCTACAATGCCATAAGAAAGCCTGATTTATTTCTGGAGACTTCTTTTAAGTGTGTTCTGGACATTGAAAACCTGAGCTTGACTCAATACGTATATGCCCTTATCTAATGTACCGGACCCAATCAAAACTTGATTTAGGTGGATGTGAACTACATCGATTACGAATGTAAAATCATATCCCTCTCTCGAAAGTGAGGATACTGATATGATATTACAAGTCATACTAGGTACATACAGACAGTTACGTAAAATCAATATCTGCCCACTTGTGAATCCTAGGCGATATTCTCCCACGGATTCAGCGTCCACGCTCATTCCGTTTGCAACTCTGAGAGTCCAATCACCTACCTTTATAACTCTATGGTTTCTCAAAGCATGTAATGAATTACAGATCTGAGATCCTGCTCCGGTATCTAGTACTCAGGAAGTAGAGTTAATTGACAAATAGTTCTCAATAACAAATACACTTGAGGCCGAAGCCACAACATGCTTTGTATCCTGGCTACTGGCTTCTAAATCCCGGCAATCTTTCTGCCAATGCCCAGTCCCATAAAAATAGGAACATTCCTCTTTTACTACATTCAGTCCCGAAACTTTTGCCCTTCTCTTTCTTTCTTCTTCCCTGGATCTTCAGGGTTGAAGGCAGAGACTGTAGAAATAGGAGGTGGGTTCACTTTAGAATTGGATTTCACTCACTTTTGCTCAAGTTGCCATTGATGGCATCTTGTTTTCTCTCTTGAAGAAGAAGGAGAAGATGAAGCTAGAATATGATAAGTTATTTTTAAAATGAAAAGAAAAATGCATACTTATCATAATCTAACAAGGGTTAAGTGTAGAGAATAAACCATGGTAAGTGGATGGGTTAGGGTTAAGCATGAAGACAAAATGGTCTCTTTGGTCAAAGCTTCATGAAGCTTCAACAAGCTTCATGACAAAAACAAACCATTTTATTTTCATTTATCCAATGAAATAAATAAAGAAATGAATAAATAAATGATAAGGCAAAACCCTAATTATCATTTAACCATGGCTTAATTCTTTACACTTAACCAAATGATCAAGTATCATCAAACATGATACAAATATGTGCACGAAAGTATATCACATATACAACTTGCACATCAAGTGAGAAAATCCATATAAAGTGAACCAATACTAGTTAATGCAAAGTAATATATCAAATATATAATTATACATTAAATCATTAAATCGACATTTGATTCAATGATCCGGTCATGTCGCACATAACCGACTAGTATTCAATGTATCGTTTTATCGAATCAATGATTCGATAACTAGGTCATATCGAATATAACCAATCGAAACATTTATCGCGAGAATGAAATGCGGTATCACATACACGCATTATTCTCGCTCCCGCACATATCTCATATGCGCTCCTATTTCATTTCGCTTGAGCCAGTAAACCTCTGTGTAGGACTCTAAAGACTCGTCAATACGCCGGTAGCAGATGATGATCATATCAAGCACCCACAAGCCGCAAGCGGTCTGCTAAACGTAACGGCCATCCGGGTATTGAGCGATCAGAAGATCGACGAGCTAGTCCGCTCACACTCCTGTGAATCCAACCAGTAACACTTACCGTACAGTCCGGTCTGTTCGTCTGATATGTCGCATATCAAGTCTAGGGGTGGTAAACGTCAGACCCCAATAACCGATAAGTCGTGCCGATGTGAGGCTCATAACGGGTCGAGAAACTACTGGTAACACTTACCAGCAAATCTCTGATCAGCCCTGGCCAGGGACTTCCCTGTTACGGCCAATCGAGCACAGCGCAACATCAACCCCCAATACCGGGAGAGACGAAACCCCTCCTATCGCTCATTGCCTCCATGTGACTCGGGACTGTACCCAAAGACCACCGTTTTGCACGCCCTCATGGACGTGGTAAGGTGGAGATCAAAGCATAGTGGGAATCACACAAGACTCTATGACGATCTCGGGTCTACAGACTAACCTGTACAAGTGTCACCTGAGAACTGCCATCTGACGTGAGGTATAATACCATCTGGGAGTTCTCGGCGAGTCCGTCCAGTGTACCCAGTCTCCACTGAGCACCCGTATACCATCTCTGATGTCAAACACCAATGGATATGGGATCATCCATTGCCCATCTCATGGGTCGAGAAGCGTATACGCTAGTCTACACTGGTATATCGATGCCCTATCTCGATACACCCACGACTAGGGACCATGAAGGATGTACTTATGGACTACCATGTCCCCACTAGTATGATCTGTATCATAGTCCAGGTAGTCAAGTACACATCCTAAGGGCTTTATCAACATGTAACTATAAGACAGTTTAAAGAGACAAGTGTACATGTTAAGATAAAGAGTAACCAGATAGCATACTATCATATCGAGCAAGAAAGTCATCTCTATATATGTCCAAGCATCCAATATAATATACATCATCTGTACAATACTGGCCTCTAGGGCATACATACAACTAACAATCTCCCACTTGCACTAGGGCCAGCTGCTGTAGTATCGCATACCGAGCATCCCGAAGAGTCTCTCAAAATGTATCTGGGGAATGGCCTTCGTGAGTGGATTCGCCGTGTTATTCTTCGTGTCAACCCTCCTGACCTCGATCTCCCGGCGATCAACTATCTCCCGGATCAGGTGATACCGCCTCAGAATATGCCTGGACCACTGATGGGACCTGGGTTCCTTGGCCAAAGCCACCACTCCATTGTTATCGCAATACAAAGGTATTGAATGCTCAATGGATGGAACCACTCCAAGTTCTGTAATGAACTTCTTGATCCAGACAGCTTCTTTGGCAGCATCGTTGGCAGCGATGTATTCAGCCTCCATCGTCGAGTCTGCCACGGTTTCCTGCTTGGAACTCTTCCAGCTAACCGCCCCTCCGTAAAGGGTAAAGACAAAGCCCGACTGCGACTTAGAGTCGTTCTTATCACTCTGGAAGCTCGAATCGGTAAAGGACTCTACTTGGAGTTCTCCGTTACCATACACCAAGAACATATCTCTAGTCCTTCGCAAGTACTTGAGAATGTTCTTCACAGCTGTCCAGTGACTCTCTCCAGGATCTGCTTGATACCGACTCACTACACTTAGTGAGTATGCAACATCGGGTCTGGTACATAGCATCGCATACATGATAGAGCCTACTGCCGAAGCATAGGGTATCCCTTGCATGCGAGCTCTCTCCAAATCAGTCTTGGGAGACATCTCTTTGGAGAGAGTGAGTCCAGAGATCGTGGGCAAGTTCCCACGCTCGGATTCTTCCATACTAAACCTCTTTAGTATGGTGTCAATGTACCTGGATTGGGACAATCCCAATATCCGTTTGGATCTATCTCTATAGATCCTAATCCCCAATATGCAAGAGGCATCACCAAGATCTTTCATCGAGAATCTTTGTGATAAGAAGAGCTTGACCGATTGCAGCATAGGAATATCATTTCCTATCAAGAGTATGTCGTCCACGTACAATACGAGGAAGACAACCTTACGCCCTGCCACCTTCTTGTAGATACAAGGTTCATCTGGGTTTTTGACGAAATCAAACTCTTTGATAACGACGTCAAAGCAGATGTTCCAACTCCGCGATGCTTGCTTTAATCCATAAATGGATTTAAGCAGCTTGCACACCTTCCCGTTGCTCCCACTATCTACGAAGCCCTCTGGCTGAGTCATGTACACGCACTCTTCTAAATCACCATTTAGAAAGGCGGTCTTAACATCCATTTGCCAGATTTCGTAATCATGATATGCAGCGATGGCAAGCATGATCCGGATGGATTTAAGCATAGCCACTGGAGAAAAGGTTTCGTCATAGTCCACACCTGGTCTTTGGCGAAAACCTTTTGCAACAAGTCTAGCTTTGAAAGTCTCCACTTTCCCATCTACACCAAGTTTCTTCTTGAAGATCCACTTGCTCCCAATGGGTTTTACCCCTTCAGGAGCAACTTCCAAAGTCCATACTTTGTTGGTGTACATGGATTCCATCTCAGACCGCATAGCATCCAGCCATTTCACTGAGTCCCCACTCGTGATGGCCTGCTCAAAGCTAGTTGGGTCATCATCCTCCATGATGCAATCCTCGCTCCCACCATCCATGAGAAAACCGTAGTATCTCTCAGGTTGGCGAGGAACCCTACTAGATCGGTGGAGTGGCTGGGGTTCATCGGGAACTACGGAATCCTCTGGTTCCACCAGATCTTCTGTTGTAGCTTCTGCAGCTGGAACCTCTTCCAGTTCTACCTCATGACCATTAATCTCTTTTTCAAGAAATTCCTTTTCTAAAAAGGTGGCAAGCTGAGAAACAAACACTCTTTGTTCCTCAGGGTGGTAGAAGATATACCCTTGAGAATTCTTGGGATATCCTACAAATTTGCATAGAACAGACCGTGCCTCGAGTTTGTCCGGATTTTGTCGTTTGACATAGGCTGGACAACCCCATATCTTAACATAGTTAAGACTTGGTCTCTTTCCTTTCCATATCTCATATGGAGTGGTAGGCACAGATTTGGTTGGAACCATATTCAATAGATGTATGGCTGTCTCAAGCGCATACCCCCAGAAGGAAATAGGTAACTCGGCTGTGCTCATCATAGAGCGCACCATATCTAATAGGGTGCGATTCCTCCGTTCTGATACACCGTTGTGCTGTGGTGTATATGGAGGAGTCAGCTGAGAGAGAATCCCATTCTCTTTTAGGAAGTCTAAGAATTCATTGCTCAAGTATTCACCTCCTCGATCAGATCGAAGGATTTTAATACTTTTTCCTGTTTGGTTCTCGACTTCTTGTTTATATTCTCTAAATTTCTCAAAAGCTTCAGACTTGTGTCTTATCAAGTACACATGTCCGTATCTTGAGAGATCGTCAGTGAATGTAATGAAGTACGAAGAACCTTCCCTGGCATGTGTAGACATGGGACCACATACATCACTATGTATCAGTCCCAAGAGTTCGGTAACTCTTTCTCCGTGTCCCGTAAACGGAGTTTTGGTCATCTTGCCTTTGAGACATGACTGGCAAGTGTCATAAGATGAAAATTCGAAAGGTTTCAAATATCCATCTTTATGCAACTTAGCCAGTCGTGTCGCATTGATGTGACCTAGTCTAGAATGCCACAAGAAAGAATCGTTCAGTTCTGAACTCTTCCTCTTGTGTGTGTTTGTTATACTCAGAACTGTTGATTGGTTTAGAACATAAATGCCATTGCACAACGTGCCTGATCCAACCAACTTTTGGTTATGGAAAATGTTCATAACATTGTCCTGTAATACAAAATTATATCCTTCTTTACTTAGCAAAGAAACCGATATAATGTTGCATATCAGGTTCGGCATGTAATAGCATTCGTTCAGAACCAATGTATTACCAGTTGGTAATTCAAGGTGATATTCCCCGACAGTCTTAGCTGTAACAATTGCACCATTTCCAACTCTAATGTCTTTATCACCTTCTCCAAGTTCTCTACCTTTCCTAAGCCCATGTAACTGATTACATATATGGGATCCTGATCCGGTATCTAATACCCGGGACGTAGGGCAAATGGAGAAACAGTTCTCTGTAACGAACACACCCGAAGAAAATGCATCAACATGTACTTTCTTCATTCGGGTGGCATGGGAATCCTGGTATTCCCCTATATCCTGTTCATTCCTATAACTCTTATAAGAAAGAACAGAACCAACGTTCCCCAGTACAGTATAACATGCGGGTTCGGTCAATACATCCATATTATTATCTTTATTAAGGCATGAAATGGTCGCTACCTGGAGAGAGAGAGAAGAAAACACTTTAGCGTAAGCTCGTGCAAGATCAGATTGGTTATTATCTTATCTAATCAGGATGGCTCCCACTGTTTTTATCAAATCTTCCTTCAAACCCTAAAAGGAAAGACTAGCCAGGATTAATTACACACTACAAGTTCGCCAATCTTTCAGCCAGGCCAGTGTCGGTACTTTGAGGGAGGTCCCCCGTGCTTTCGCACGAACCTAATTAATGTAAACCTCGTTTTCCCAGAGGCGTAACCTCGTTAACACCTTTCTAGACACCTACTTGATCGGCTAATTGTAATGTGTAAAACTCTCCCAGAAGTAACTCTTACTCGCAGTGGGTATCGGGATCCAACTATCTCATCGAAGGTATGCAATCTCATTGCAAATTTCAACACTTGAAATTCCCGATAATGCTTTTGCCCCTAGCGTGCTATGACCTTGACGAAAGCCAACAAACCACAGCCCGCTAGTCAAGTTCAACCCGTACATTTCTTGACTGAATTAAACCCACCCGCACGACCCTTGACGAAAGCCAACAAAGCCGTACGACTACCCTAATCCAGTCGCATCATATGCAGCAGATAAACAGCACATAGCTACCGCACACTACACCTTGACAAAAGCCAACAAATGTAGCACGAATACTATATGTAACTTATCTGAAATGACGGAGGGCTACGACAGGTTTTTCTGAAAACCTATTGCGTGATGAACTTGATATCATTGTAGAATCAAATGAAGTTTTGAAATGGAGTGATTTTGAGGCTTATCTAGTTTTGCTAAAGGGGTCACTCCCGGTGAAGGGATCGTCGGCCCTTTCCTCGTCGAATGAGGTGCGGGATATATCATATATATCACTGTGCAAAGCAAAAACTCTTAAAAGCAATCAAAGCCAAACCGAGTGTGTAGCATCTGCCAGTTACTGCTAAAGGAGTCACTCCCGGTGAAGGGATCTCGGTCCTTTTCTCATCGAATAAGGTGCAGGGTATATCATATATACCGCTATGCAAAGAAAGAACTGTAGCTACCTGTTTTGTTTTAAAATTTGATTCTACAACATCTTAGGTTTCTTTTCTTTCATTAATCACATTAATGAAGTCCCATCATTTAAGTACCTAAACATCACAGATAAATACGACGTACACTTATGCCATCCGCATTCGCCTCGATGTCCCCTCGTGCACCGTTAGGTTAGGTAACTAACGACAGAGCAGGGCAGGGCTAGTGCGGGTGCAAAACATAAGTAACGTCTATATAATATATCATATATACTATATACTGTATCTATCACAGAACATCACATGATCACATCACAGATATCGCAGCAGAAAAACATATGAAACATTGGATATACTAGGACGTCCGTGTTTTCAATACGAGCCAGTATAAAACACGGATTCCACGGTCGTGATGAATCGCCAATCCTACACCCCTAGACCCCTACGAGAGCGGCAAGCAACCCTGCCAATTCTAGGGTTAGGAGACCCGGACTCGACTCCTCGAGTTGGTCTCCCACTGGACCCCAGAACCCGGTTACCTGTGCTCCCCTAGTTGGCTCTATCCTAGTGCAGAAAAGTAAATAATATACAAAGGGTGACTACTTCCGCAACCTGGAAGTGCCCCCAAATAAAAGAATATTACATACAAGTTTTTACATGAATGAAAATCAAAAACACTCATCTCACATAAAAAAAACCCGGGCTATTCGAACACGACGATCCAATATAACATAACCAGCAACACATAACATCACATGTCATCAACGTAAGTAAGTATGCATACCCCAATTGTCGTTGACGTATAGCAACGAAACCGGCGATATGTACATACTACACTTACGGTCACAGAAAAGAAAGTGTAAAACTACAACAATTGGAATCCGCAACTTCTTTAGACATCGCATGCCTAATCAAATGAAATACTTAGACATCACATGCCTAACAGATATAAATCCCGCATTTTAGTCTCATTATCGAAAACTCTTTTCAATATCATGTGGGACTAAACTGCTAGATTTATAACATTCATTCAGTTATCTCATAACTGTTTGTGAATTCCAATTATTGTATCCCATTCCAGATAAACAGAAAATGTTAAACTTTCCGATCGAACATACGAACACCCAAGTTTTCCCGATACAGCTCAACACATGAAATAAGTCTAACAACATTCAGTTCGTGTCTCAGTACCAACGGTCCAGCCGTAGAAGGGTCAAGCCAACGCCTCACATGTGGCACGCCGTACTGCCCCAAACCCGAAGGTTCAAAGGGCAGTTCAAGACGGTCACATAATCGAGTTAAGGTTTGTTGTCTTCTAGAGGGTCCATCGCATTACTTGCACTACTTAGAACGTCGTTAAACTACGGAAAAATCCAACACTTGGAAATTTCCCGACAGGGGAAAAATTGGGTATTTATATTCGGTCGAACTTTTTAACATATTCTAAAAATTATCCGGAAATATACAAAGACGAAATTTGATAATCCGATCGAAACTACGAAGCTCCAAAACACCCCAGAAAATGCAACTCTTGAATAAATTTTAAAAATTCCCATAAAACTCAGCACCAGAAAAGAAGAATTACTGTGCAAACAATATAGCGCAATGTGAACAGTAGGCGGCGGAACCGCGGCAGAAGCCATGCTTCTGCCGCGTTTCCGCGGCTGTTTAGATGAATCATGATCTCGTGTTTCACCATAATTCTTAGATCTTCCTGCTGAATTTTTTAGGCATTTTTAATATTGAAAAATCCCAGATTTTAGAAAATGTACAGAGAGCATTTTGTGAGTTAGGGTTTCGGTTCGTTCGGACTTCAAACTCCGTCTAGACTTCGCCTAAGCCTCTAGCTAGGCTCTGATACCACTGTAGGGTTCCTAGGCACACTATAATAATGTTGAAGGAATCCTACCTACATTCATCAAACTCCAAATGGTATGCAACACTAGCAAATTTCAGTTTCTTTAGAAACTCCCGATATGGATTTTTGCCCCATGCTCTTATGAGTTTGACTAAGGGCCAAAAATGTCATAAGTCACATGTCATGTTCTACCTGTCATTATCAAGGTTAATTTGAACCCACCCGTATATACTCTTGACTAAGGGCCAAGAAAAGTAATACGACTGTCCCAAACCAACGCATCTATCTATGCAACAAATGAATACCCCAGCAGCTACCAAACACTATGTCTTGACTAAGGGCCAAAAATACATAGCTTGAATACTACTGAATACCCAAATGAAATGACGGAGGTCTACAAATGGTTTTGGCAAACCCATGAACGTAGTGAACTTGATATAATCGAAGGAACCTGATACTTTTTAAAAGGAGTGGTTAAGGCTCCGTAATTAAAAATTCTAATTTTTTAAAATAACCGAGTGGATTCTTTTAAATTTGTTCCAACGATTGAACTTTTGTTTATTTTCTTTGCATTATAATAATGCGTCCCATCATTGCAGAAAACAACGAAAATACCACGTCCTCTTATGCCATCCGCATTCGCCACTGGGTCCCGTCATCACCCGTTAGGTTACTTAACTAACGACAGAGCGGGGGCTGGGCTAGTGCGGGTGTAAAACAGAAGTGATGTCTAATAGCTATCATATATAGATATTGTACATTCGTCAGACGCAATAATAAGCATTCAAGATCACCGATGAACTTTATTGGATATGCAAGCAATCCTCGTTTGCTTTGAGCCTGCAACAAAAGACGGATTACACAGTTGTGATGAAAAGTCATTACCCCACCCTAGACCCCTACGGGTATGGCAAACTACCCGCCAAGTACCCGAAGTGAACCGGTCTCCCTCAACAGCGTGAGTAGGCCACTAAACACTTCGACGTACCCGTTAGTTTGTGTACCCCACCTTGGGTCTATCCTAGGAGCAAAAAATAGTAAAAAAGAAATAATACAACGGTGGCTACAACCGCAACCTGGATGTGCCCTGTAAAATAATATTACATCATATTACATTTACATCGAATGAATGAATATTAAACCCATCTCAAACCCCGCCTAATCATCACAACACTCCAATCAAGTCCATATACACAAACATAAAACATTACAGAAATGTGCAACCCCCTGCCAACCGACATACTAGCAGTTAGGGGAGGTTTACGAACACATTAAATATTACAGATAAAAACCCAATTAGTAAATAACTTAGAACATCGATCAATAACCTTTTTCCGTGTCTACCCAAAAAGCAAACCAGCACTGAAGTAACCTGGGCAGAAACAGAATATACAGGAAAACAGAACACCACAAAATATGAATTACTGAGCAAATCGGAGTCAACTCGGAGTTGACTCCGCCGCGGATCCGCGGCCAAAAGCACACTCTTGCCGCGCATCCGCGGCCATCAAGCCGAGTTCGAACTCCTTATTTTCCCAGAATTCTTATATTTACCTGCTATGAATTTTAAGGCATATCAAATATTTTTTTAGACATGTTTAAAATTAAAATAACGGTTAGGGTATCCTGGGTTTCGTTTTCGCGTTTTCTAACGATCGAAGTTCTAATCAGTTGCTAACAAGCTAGTAATGGTATAGTTGGCTCTGATACCAGTGTAAATCCTTGTCACGCACCCCACGAACTTGCGGGGAGGCGGAATATATGAAAAACGATTATCAAAGCTTCGTAACACGGACTTGAGCGCATGAATCGTATCTAAACCATTACTAGCAAACTACGAAATGTTTAACTACTCTAATTCAAAGTTATACCTCACATTTCTTGTACTTCGGGTCTTCATCACCGTCCTCCACTCCTTGTAGGCTCTTTGGTACGTCGGCACCTCAACGGCCTCCTCGAGTCAAAGACGATCCACCCGAGAGCTCCTACTCCAAGCTTGACCTCTAACTTGAGGTAACCAGGTTTCTCAAAGTGTTAATTTAAGCAACCTAGGTGATATAGAGTTGGATTATGGATGTATTAGTCTAGCTAACCCTTGATCTCAACATATGAGAGGTTAGGGTTAGGGTTTGAAGAGAGATAACTAGAGGAGAGAGAAGGTGAGAATGAGAATCCTTTTGGATAAATGATATCATTTGTGTATATATGAAACATATCATATATATTAAATGAATAACAAATAATGATATATCATCATGTTTCATTAATACACTAAGTGATTCATCACATGAGTCATATGAATCATAAATGAATCATTAACTCCATGGATGATTCACTCTCATGACTCATTAATCCAATAAATGCAAATGCCACTTTACCCTCCAAGTCATCATCCTTCTAGAAGCTTCCCGACAAATTACGAGAACGCCCCTCCTATCCGTGAAAACACGAAAAAAATTTACACTGTATAAATCCAATAATCTGATACTAGAATCTGGCTTAAACCAAAGCCGAATAGTAAAAACTGTCCGAATATCGTACGTGCGTGAAAACACGTATGCGTCCGAACCCTGTCGTAAAACGATACGACCTCTATATCGTTTCGCCCGAAGCAGGGAAACTCTCTGTGTGGGAATCTAAAGACTCGACACTACGCTGGCAGTGGGTTTAACCACAGACCGTAAGCGGCACTAGCTGTACGTAACGGTCCCTAGGTAGATGTCGATAAGAAGGCCGATGAAGAAACCCATCCGAACTCCTACTGAGCCTGCTGTGACAATCTCCGTACAGTCCGGTCTGTTCGTCTAGGACTATCGCATATCGGGCCTAGGGGCGGCAAGCGTCA
Source organism: Agapanthus africanus (assembly GCA_030015575.1). Lineage (NCBI taxonomy): Eukaryota > Viridiplantae > Streptophyta > Magnoliopsida > Asparagales > Amaryllidaceae > Agapanthus > Agapanthus africanus. The sequence goes on along the minus strand of CM057341.1, from coordinate 616,085,499 downwards.
GTCCCCTAAAAGCGGTATAAGTCGGGTCGGAGCGTAGCCCATTACACCTTGAGAAACTACTGGAAAACCTACAAGTAATTTTCGCTTGCCCTTGCAAGGGACTTTGCGTAATGGCTCTCTGACACAGCGCGATATCAACACCCAATACCGGGAAAGACGAATCTTGTCTAATCGCCACTTCCTCCAAGTTCTCAGGACTGCACCCAACTGCTTCTTGTTAGCACGACTCCTTTGAGCCGTGGTAGGGTAGAAATCTAAGAACATATGGACACACTCGAGGCGAAGTAGCTGTGTCAAGTCTGCGGACTATGCTGTACTCATGTCACCTACGAACTGTTAACCGACGACGGGTATAATACCATCCAACAGTTCCCCGTGAGTCCTGTCCGGTGTACCCGTAACATAACGAGCACCTGTATACTATCTCCAGTACGACGTACTGATGGCTGTGGGACAGACCATCTCCCCAACTGGAATGAGAAGCGTACACACTAGTCTACTCTGGAGTATCGATGCCCTGTCTCGATAATCCTACGACTAGGGACCTGTATAGGATGTTGCTTATAGACTACCCAGCCCCCACTAGTGTGACTGCCATCACAACGCTGGTAATCAAGCAAAGATCCTAAGGGCTCTACTAATATGTATAAGCAATACGTTATAAGAAACATATGCACATATTAAAGTAGACACAAACCAAGTAGCATACTACCATTTTTAGAAAGACTGTCAATACAACTTTGAATATCCCAAGCTTCCATTAAGTAATATACAAACTAGTATGATACAGTATTGGCCTTCTAGGGCATAAACACTAACACACCGCGTTACTTGCACGACTAAGAACGTTCTTAAACTACGGAAAAATCCAACACTTGGAAATTTTCCGGCAGAGGAAAAAGTGAGTTATTGATATCCGTTCGAACTTTTTAACACGTTCTAAAATTATCCGGAAAAACTTAAGCGAAATTAAATTTTCCGATCCAATCAACGAGTCCCCAATACATCCCAGAAAACTCAACACTTGAGTATAATTAAAAATTCCCAGAACCATCAGGAAGTGCCTACGGATGTTACTGTGCAAACAGTAACCCCTAATTCTCCTATACGGCCGCAGAACCGTCGCGCAAGCCATGGTACGGCCGCGGTTCCGTGGCGCTCTAGTGGGATTAGTGTCTCATTTTGCACAGTAATTCCTAAAATACCCTGCTTAATTTTCTGAGTTTTTTTAATACAGAAAAAATCAAAATTTGAAATTTTTTCTAAAAACTAGTGTTTTACGGGTATTCGGAGTTCGATCGGACTTTAAACTTCACCTAGACTTCGCCTAAAACTCTAGCTTGGCTCTGATACCACTGTAGGGTTACAAGGCACTGTCACAAGGGTCTATAAGGCATCAACCATGCCCGATTTAAAATTTAGACGTGCCGAACAACCCTTAACTAAGATCTTAAATAAGAGATTAGGCGAAACAAAGCATGTTAAACACTTTAACATCTAAGAGTTTGGGATTACAACCTTTGTAATCCGGTCCTTCACTTCTAAAGCTCCGTGTTAAGGTCCCTTCGCTGCGATCATCAAGTACCCGGACTCTAGAGAGCCTCCTCGAAGAGAAAGATGCAAGCTTGCTTCCGATCTTTGGTAACAAAGATGATCTACTTGAAGTTTCTTTAACACAAGCTCTCACCCACTAATGAAGTGAACACCCTAATCTAAATTGCTAGGATAGATTAGGTTGATGAAGTAGGATTTTAGCTCTTATTTATTTTCTCAATCTCACTCATTTTCATCACATCATAAAAAACTAGAAAGCTTTTCATGCAAAGAAGAAGAAGGAAGAAGATGATCTATTTCTTTTGTGATGAATAATGAAAACTCAAGTGAGCTTAGAAATGCAACCATGGGTTAAGTATGAAGACTTAACCCATGTAGAGAAACAACTATGGTTAAGGGTTGGATTGGGTTAAGCAAATATCTACACAAAATATCCAAAGTCAAAGTCAATGCTTCAAGAAGCTTCTTGAAAGCTTCATGCATGCTTAACCCTAATCCAAACCCTAACCACAATTAAACTCCACAAAACATGTTGCATTTATAACCCTAATATGTTACAATATTATATATCACATATACAATATTTATTGTAACAAAATAAAGTAATATAATTAACATATATCACATATATATCAATGTATTACCCGAGTGAGAAAAATAATCTTTTAGTGAGCTTATATTAGTTAATGTAATTTAATATATCAAATATATCATTATACATTAAATTATCGAGTCAACACTTGATCCGATAATCCGGCCATTTCACAAATAACCGACTAATATAATCTGTATCAGTTCATCGAATCAACACTTGATCCGATGACCCGGCTATATCACATATACCCGGCCGATATCTCATATCGCGAGAATCTAGAACGGTATCATATACACGTATTGTTCTCTGTCCCGCACATATCACATATGTGCTCCTACTCCGTTTTGCCCGTGCCAGGAAAGCTCTGTGTAGGACTCTAAAGAATCGTCAATACGCCGGCAGTAGGTGATGATCATATCAAACACCCACAAGCTGCAAGCGGTCAGCTAAACGTAACAGCCACCCAGGTATTGAGCGATCAGAAGATCAACAAGAAAGCCTGTACATTCTCCTGCGAATCCAATCAGTAACACTCCTGTACAGTCCGGTCTCTTCGTCTGATATGTCGCATATCTCGCCTAGGGGTGGTAAACGTCAGACCCTAGTAGCTTGATAAATCGTGTCGATATGAGATCTATAACAGTTCAAGAAACTACTGATAACACTTACCAGTAAATCTCAACAACCCTGGCCAGGGATTTCCAGTTATAGCCAATCGAACACAGCGCAACATCAACTCCCTATACCGGGAGAGACGAATCCCCTCCTATCGCTCATTGCCTCCATGTGATTCGGGACTGTACCCAAAAGCCACCTTTTTGCACGTCCTCTTGGACGTGGTATGATGGAAATCAAAGCACAGTAGGAATCACACAAGACTCTATGACGATCTCGGGTCTACAGACTACTCTGTACCAGTGTCACCAGAGAACTGCCATATGACGCGAGGTATAATACCATCTGGGAGTTCTCGGAGAGTCCATCCAGTGTACCTAGTCTCTACTGAGCACCCGTACACCATCCTTGATGTCAAGCACCGATGGATCTTGGATCATCCATCACCCATCATATGAGTCAAGATGCATATACGCTAGTCTACTCTGGTGTATCGATGTCCTGTCTCGATACACCCTCGACTAGGAACAGTTATAGGATGTACTCGTCGACTACCGTGGCCCCACTAGTATGATCTCATCATAGTTCCAGTAGTCGAGTATATATCTTAAGGGCTTTATCAACATGTAACATAGAGACTATCATAGTACGTGTTAAGATAAAGAGCAACCAGATAGCGTACTATCATGTCGAGCAAGAAAATCCTCCCTATATATGTCCAAGCATCCACTACAATATACATCGTATGTACAGTAATAGCCTCTAGGGCATACATATAACAAACAGGGATGCCTATATTTTGTTGTGTATATGTTTTGGATCAAAATATACAAGGGAAGTGCTGCGCAAATTTTTAAAAGACGAAACATGTTTTTAACTGTAATATAACCCACTTGCATTTTCATGTCTCATTAGCTATGCATTCAAAGAAAAACAAGATTCATTATACCTTTATTTTAAAACTGCACCCTTACTATTTTCCGCAAAAAGGTTTAGAATTTCTGGGCTTCGGCTTGCTTGATTTACGTCACGCCTTTAGACGTTGTGTAATTTAAGTGCCGGTCACGTGCTAATTTACGGGTCGTGACAAAGTTGGTATCAGAGCATTAGGTTTAACCTTGGTTTGAGTCTGGATTTGACTATGCGGAGTCTAGGGCGTATATATTTCGGAACCTAGGCTTGACCTTACGGAACTTAGACTTAACGGGAGGGTATTAAACCCGAACTTTCGTTTCATAGGTTGACCTTGATTGATGTAGTAGGTAGCTTGAGTAGAGTGACATACCGTACGTATGTTCCACGGTATATTTACGATATGATACTCCAGTTAAGAAACCTTAGGATGTACATATCTTGAGATCTTTGATACTATTCGTTCCTATGATCATATATCCATTTGGGATCTGTTGATTCTTTCATTCATTGATTTATCTTTATCGATACCTGCTTGAGGTTCCTGTCACCATGGTTTAAGCGCGGATTGAGCTACTGCTGGTGTTGCGGTCTAGGCGAGCTCGTCATGGAGGAGGACTGACCATGTTGTTTCTGGTGACATAGGGACGTGTAGGTATAGTGTTGGTGTTGTGGTCTCTCGTTGAGGCGAGTGTTTGGTTTTGCACCGGATGATCGGGCCATTGATAGAGGCTGCCGGATTGAGAGGACTGTAGATGTAAAGCCTACCTCAGAGATCGTGATGTTGTCTACCGTGTAGAAAGATGACCCAGCTGTTGCTGAGATTGATGGGATGCCATTTCCAGAGTTTATGAGCTGAAACCACTGGAGCTGTCAGGAAGAGATGTGACAGGAGGTAGCTAGTCTATCTCGAGTGGAGCGATTATTATGATTCATCAGATTTGATGTGCCGATGTAGGCTCAGTTGGGTTGAAGAATTCCAATTGAAGGATCTTACTTGGATCTAGAGTAGATCAAGAGATGACGTTTTTCGTCGGATGCTCCGATGTGAGATCGGTATATTGACCAGTTTCAGATAGAAGGACCTTACCCAGATGCGTTGTGAGTTGATCGAGAATGGACGAATAAAGTGTATTCTACCGATGTTGGGACGAGTTCCCGAGGACGTGTTCGGCTAGATATCTTCTACAGAGTGATGAAGATACCAAGTTCATAAATTCGAGTTCGTGTGAGAGACTCCAGATTGACTGTAGCCGAGAATGAATTGAAATATGCAGACAGCAAGAGATGACGTCGAAGTGGACGATAATAAAGACGAGTGGAACAAGTGGTTCGTGCGAGATGTTAACGAGCGGTCGTTACTCTCCGTTAATGCCAGAGGATTGATATGTGTGCAGAGGCGTTAGATACAGCCAAATTTAAGAGGAAAGTCATGCTGAGGACACAGCTGTCCGGTTACGAGAAAAGAGTTAAGCAAGAGTGCCAACCTTCGTATAGTTCGGCATAGGTGAGATCGGAAGAAGCCATGAGCAGGTTCTTTCTAGGACACCGCAACAATAGAAACTTGCTCCCAGGATTAGTTATATCGTGCTTATTCAGAGGGACAGATGCCGCCGTCAGTATTGTGCTATTGCGAGTGGTCATGTTGATTGGCCAAACGGTGATCAGAGGAGTTCCAGAGTGGTACTGTTCCATTTGTATGCCTGACCAGGCTGACGAGCAGAAGGATCGTGAGATTGGTAATCCACAGAGAAAACGAGAAGCTAGAGACCACAGACCGTGAGCGGGAGGCAAGTAGATGATCTTGGTCTGCCAGTTTGGGCGCACCGGCATATTTTTCGACATTGTAGGAGGTGTACTTCAATGTCAGTTGTTGCAATTTGTGTTTCGTGATTCGAGTATCACATTTTTATCGCTTGGACTTGAGTTTCGATGATTGGGTTTCGTGATTAATGTTTTGTGCACCATGGCTGCACCTACTGGAGATTTACATTTTTGTGCATAGTTATTGCACTTAATTTATATTTTATACACCGCTACATTTGGTATCGATTTGTGCCTTCGTTGCACGTATTTATGGTTTCATGGATTCGGTACTGTTGATATGGTATTTCATGCACTGGATGCACCGGATTTGTATTTCGTGCACTAGATGCACCAGAATTGTATTTCGTGCATTTGTTGCACTAGATTTATATTTTGAGCATTTGTTTCACCAGATTTATATTTTTGTGTGCGTTTGTACTTGACGTTCGTTATCGTGCACACTATTGCACTAGATGTTTTATACGGACCAGACGCACTTGATTTGGATTTTCGCGCATGTTGGGCGCATGATATGAGATTTTGTGCACACCGGATGCACTTGATGGAAATTTTTATTCGTGCATGTCGGATGCACTTGACTGAGATTTTATTCGTGCATGTTGGATGCACTTGACTTAGATTTTATTCGTGCATGTCGGATGCACTTGATTTGGATTCTCGCGTAATGTTGGGCGCATGATATGAGATGTGATTTTATGAACACCAGATGCACTCGATTGGGATTTTCATTCGTGTATGTTAGTTGCACTGGATTGTGATTTTCATGCACTAGATGTTGTTGTCGTGCACACTCGTTGCACTGGACAGATGCTTCCATGCACACCAGTTGCACTTAGTTTTGCTTTTGTGCATATTCATGGCACTTGTATTGGATTTGGTTTTTCGTGCGCACCAGACACATGTGATGTTGGATACGCCTTTTGAACCTGATTTTAATTATGCGTATTGCATTTTGATGATGGATACTATATTATATAGTAGCCGAGCATGACTGGTCTTAGGACAGTGCCTGATTACTTTTGCATGCATAAAAAGTTACCAAAGGTTTTCAAAAAGGGGTTATAGTCTCGCTATTCAGTACGTGTCCGCGAGTGACACGAAATTTTACAAAGAGAACCGTCTGGGGTATTTTAAAAAGGCTGGACGTATAAATTTAGCAAAACATATATAGGTATATATTTACTACTTTACAAATGATCGTCCGCCACTTGTGCCGTGAGCTACGCATAGCACGGAGATTTGGAAATGATTTGGTATGAGTTATTCATTTTTTAAAATGGTTTTACAAAGATGCGTGCTATATACGTATTATGATTTGACTATAGTGCATTTGGATTCCAGTGGTGGAATTCGAGATTCGTATTTCCATTTTAACTCCGATTATTGCGTGATGCTTGACGGAGATTGATTTGAGTTTCGTACTCGTTTTCAAGCGCACATGATGCACTGTGGTATTTCTGTATCTTTCGTGATTTCGGAACCCCGTTGATTTGAGATGATTATTGAAATGTTTTAATATTTGGGGAGTTAAATTTTAAATTCGAGGACCAAATTTATTTAAGGGGGAAGACTGTAACATTTCAGAAATATAAAATATTATTTTTGCAAATTTAATATTAAAATAATATATTTCACGAAAACTATTCGATTTGTGAGTAGGGATTTTTCGTAAAATGATATAAGCATATACCAATATTTGGAAAATAATCGGAGATTAAAATGATTTATTTATTTTAATGATATTTATCAGATTTTTGGCCAAATCCGTATTTTTACATTTTTCATGACTTGTGCATATTGTTATTTTGTGTTTGTGGCTTGTGCATGTTGTGTTTGTGAGTTATGAGAAAGAGAATGAGTTAAGAAAAGAAAAGAAAAAAGCAAAGGAAAAGGGAAACAATGAAAAGAAAAGAAAAGAGATTGAGTGTGAATGGAATAGTTTTAGATGCCATGGGATTTTGTGAAAGAAAACAAAAAAGATATTGTGAGAGAAAGTGGGTGTAGGGAAGATATTTAGAGTGAGAGAGTGAGTATAAGGGAAGACTTGGCTGCCCCCTTTCCCTCCTTCTCCATTGATTTCCTCATCTTCTCCATGCTCTTCAACCTCTACTACCTCCAATGCATCATCTCCATTCCTTGCCAAAACCTCATGCCCCTTTCATTAAAAACATGCACAAAGCTATCCTAAACTCTTAGAACCCTTCAAGTTTGGATTTTGAAGATTTTGGGCAACTCAAGAATTTTCTCTAGTTTCTAATGAGGTATATCTCTTCAGTTTTAGATTGTAATCGTGTTAAATATCATAGTTTAGTTTAGAAATTGAGTTAATTAGGTTTGTGATCTTGTAAAATTATAAGTTGCTGTTAAGTGGACAATTGAGGTGTAGTGAGGGTTTACAAGACCTTAGAGAGTGTTTTACTGGCCAAGATCCGAGAATAGAAACCAAAACACGAACTTTGAAATCGGCTAATATCGTATTTTTTGGGAATTGTGATAGGATACTGAGATCTGCTATAACCCAGATACCCTAAAATTTTTTTAGCGATTACAGAGAGACGTGCAGGAAACCAGGAACCTGTTAGTTATATATATGCCCTAGAGGCCATTGTTGTACATACGATGTATACTATAGTGGATGCTTGGAGATATATATATATATATATATATATAGAGAGAGAGAGAGAGAGAGAAAGAGAGGACTTTCTTTCTCGATATGGTAGTATGCTATCTGGTTTCACTTTGTCTTAACATGTTGACTTGTATTGGTTTACTGTCTTGCTCTCACTTGTTGATAAAGCCCTTAGGATTTGTACTCGACTACTTGGATTATGATGCATATCATACTAGTGGGGCCAGGGTAGTCTAATAGTACATCCTATAACTGTTCCTACTCGAGGGTGTATCGAGACAGAGTATCGATACTCCAGAGTAGACTAGCGTATATGCATCATGACCCATTTGATGGGCGATGGATGATCCCATATCCATTGGTGTTTGACATCAAAGATGGTGTACGGTGTTAGTGTATATGCCCTAGAGGCCATTACTGTATCATACTAGTTTGTATATTACTTAATGGATGCTTGGGATATTCACCTTGTATATACAATCTTGCTCAAAATAGTAGTATGCTACTTGGTTTGTTTCTACTTCAATGTGTACTTGTGTTTATTTCAGTATATCACTTATACGCATTAGTGGAGCCCTTAGGATCTTTGCTTGATTACCAGCGTTGTGATGGCAGTCACACAAGTGGGGGCTGGGTAATCTATAGGCACATCCTTATACAGGTCCCTAGTCGCAGGACTATCGAGACGGGGCATCGATACTCCGGAGTAGACTAGCGTATGCGCTTCTCATCCCAGTGTGGGAGATGGTCTGTCCCACAGCCATCAGTACGTCGTACTGGAGATAGTATACGGGTGCTCGTTGGGTTACGAGTACACTGGACAGGACTCGTAGGGAACTGACAGGTTGGTATTATACCTATCGTCAGTTATCAGTTCCAAGGTGACATGAGTACAGCTTAGTCCGCTGACTTGACACTGGCACTTCGCCTCAAGTGTGTTCCCACTGCACTTTGATCACTACCCTACCACGGCTCAAAGGAGTCGTGCAAACAGGTGGTGGTTGGGTGCAGTCCCGAAGCACTTGGAGGCAGTGACGGTTAGACAGGATTCGTCTCTCCCGGTATTGGGGGTTGACATCGCGCTGTGTCTAGGAGAGCCATTACACGAGTAGTCCCTGGCCAGGGCAAACGAGATATACTGGTAGGTTTCCAGTGTTATCTCAGGGTGTTTTGGGCTTCGCTCCGGCACGACTTGTACCGCTATTGGGGGACTGACGTTTACCACCCCCTAGGCCCGCCATGCGATGTATCAGACGAACAGACCGGACTGTACGGAGACTGTCACATTCAGACTCAGTAGGAGTTCAGATGGGGTTTCACCTCGTCAGCCTTCTTGTCGACATCTACCTGGGGACCGTTACGCACAGCTAGTGCCGCTTGCGGTCTGTGGTTAAACCCACTGCCAGCGTAGTGTCGAGTCTTTAGAGTCCCACACAGAGGGTATTCGCCTCTGGGCAAAACAGAGTAGAGGTCGCATGGTTTTGCGACAGGGTTCGTTCTCATCCGCGCACTTGTGCACGTTTGGAGTCCGGACGGATTATACTGGCAGGCTCTGGTTTGAGCCAGATACTAGTATATATATTTGGGGTTGCTTTTATATCTTGGTATTCTTGTTTTTCGGAACGAGAATGCAGGTGTGTATGCACAGTTGCTTGAGGAGGAGAATGAGGTTTTTCATTAGGGTTTCGGAACGGGTGCGTATGCACAGTTGACAGTTATCTTTTTCCAAACCCTAATGGATTTATGGATTATCTATTTATAATAGTAATTAAATGAGAATTTTGTTATGGTTGATTTTGTTGACTTGTTGACCATGGTTGAGTTGTTGACCATGGTTGAAAGTTGACCACCATCATGCTTCAAAAGTCTTCCTTGATTTATGCTTACATTTTTAAATGAAGCATGGTTGTGGTCATTCCAAATTGCCATCAACTATTCTCATTTTCAATTATTATTATTAGATAATTCTTTTCTTTTGCATTATGGTTGCAAGAAAGAAATAATATAGCTCATTCTATCATTCTCATTCTCTCTCCTCTCTTCATCTTCTTCTTCCTCTAGTAAAGAGAAACCCTCTCATGAGTTGAGAATCCTTCTCTTTTAAAAGGAAAGCAAACCCTAGTCACTCTCTACTCACCCTAGGATCAAAGGATTAGCAAACCGGAGATTCTAGTTCACTCCAAGTCCGAGAAAGAGCCCAAGGTCGAACCCTCGAGGTGGATCCATCTTCGACGGAAGAAGGCGACAAAAGAGAACCATCAACCTCTACAAGATTTCAAGAAGAAGGAGTTCAAGTTTAGGTATAACCCTCATCCGAGTAGCTAACTCCTTTTAGCGTATTTGCTAGTTTAGTTTAGACACGATCCCGACCAAGTCTAGTCCATGTTGCCTCTTGTACTAAAAATTTGATTTTTATACCGTTTCCGCCTCCCCGTAAGAACCGGGGGTCGCAACGTGGACTTACAGTGGTATCAGAGCCTAACTAAACTTAAACTAGCTTGGTAGTGAAGTGTAACGAAGTTCGGAAACAAAAAATCACAAAACCGGAGAAATCACAAAACCTGAGTTTCTGTTGAAAAATTTTTGGCTCAAAATGAAAAAATTTATACATGTAAATTTGGCTCAGGCTTTTGTGTGAACACCCAAGAAAAACGATACAGTAACTCGTCCAAACCGCCGCCCATCCGCCGCATAAACTATGTATTTGCCGCGGAACCGCCGCGTTTTGTCGTGTTCTCTGCATCGTTTTTCGTGCAGTGTGTGTCTGTGTTGGTTTTAGGATTTTTAAAATATATTATATGTGCCCAGATTTTGCAGAAAAGAAATTTCCTTTTGGGGTCCTATAATTCCGTATTTTTTTCCGAACTTCACTACACTTTGACTATGATGGTTATATCTGTGATGTTTGCTTGTATTGAACGTCGGCTAATCGCTATAAGACGATTAGTCGGGGTTATACAAGATCTGTAATGTGCTGGAATGTGTATATAAATATGTTGGATTGTCGCGGGTGAATAGCCGGGGGTTGTGAGACGAGAGTTTTCTTTTCTTGCAATTCATTGTAAATGTAAATTGATGTAATTATATTATTTGTTTGGCCGCACAACCGGGTCGGGGTTGTAGCCGTCATTGTATAATTCTTTTTACTGTTTTTGCTCCTAGGATAGACCCATGGAGGGGTGCACAAACTACCGAGGACTTGGCGGGTAGTTTGCCGCACCCGTAGGGGTCTTGGGTGGGGATTTGGCTATTCACCGCGACCGTGTTATCTGTTTTTTGTTACAGGCTCGTACAAATTACAGATTGCTAGTATATCCAATGTATTTATCTGTGATCTGAAATGTCTATCATTGCTTTCTATTTAGGCGTTGCTTATGTTTTACAGACGCGCTAGCCCAGCCCCCGCTCTGTCGTTAGTTAAGTAACCTAACGGGTAATGACGGGGCCCCGTGGCGAATGCGAATGGCATAAGCGTACGTCATATTTTGGTTGTTTTCTGCAATGGTAGGATTAAATGATGGGACGCATTAAAAGTACTAATGCAAGAATATCACGCATTAAAAGAACTAATGCAAGATAATAAACCAAGTTTAAGTCGATGGAACACTTTCGAAAAACCACTCGGTTCTTTTCAAAACTAACTTTTAAATGCGGAGCTTGAGCCACTCCTTCTAAAAGCTATCTCGTTCCATCGATTATATCAAGTTCACTACGTTCACGGTTTCGCCAAAACCATCCGTAGCCCTCCGTCGTTTCATATGAATATTCAACAGTATTCAAGCTGTGTTTGTTGGCCTTAGTCAAGGCACAGTGATTGGTAGCTGGTGGGTATTCATATGTTGCATAGATAGAATGCGTTGGTTTGGGACAGTCGTATTGCCTTGTTGGCCATAGTCAAGGGTATATACGGGTGGGTTCAAATTAACCTGGATAACGACGGGAAGAACTTGACATGTGACTTATGATTTGTTGGCCTTAGTCAAGGTCATAAGAGCATGGGGCAAAAATCCACATCGGGAGTTTCATAAGTACTGAAACTTGCTAGATTTGCATACCATTTGGAGTGTGATGATTATGGTAGGATTCCTTCATTTTCGTCACACAATGATATTTGGATCCCGATCCTACTGTGAGTATATGCTACTCTTCGGGAAATTTCTCACTTAACGATCAATGCTATAAACCTAGTAGGTGCCTAGAAAGGTGTTAGCGGGGTTACGCCCCCAGGGAAAAGAGGTTCTTTAATTAAGGAACTTCGCGAAAGCGTTGGAAAACCTCCCTCGAAGTACCGACACCGGCCTGGCTGAACGGTTAAGCAAGTATTGTACGGTGGGATTGATCCTGACTAATTCTTCCTTTATGGTTTGAGGAGGGATTCGAGAAACAGTGGGAGCCATCCTGTTTAGACAAACTAAAAACCACTCTAAACTTGCAAGAGCATCATGCTGAGTGTTTCTTCTTCTCTCTCCTAATTGCAGCGACCAATCAACATGACTGGACTTAAGTTACTCCTAGATAAAAACAAACTGACAGGGCCAAACTACAAAGATTGGCTCAGGAATGTCAAGATAGCAATCACTTATGACAAGCTGGGGTATCTTCTTACCACCAAAGCTCCCCCTGTCCCTGGTCCAACTTCCAGTGTCGCGGATAAGGAAATCCGCAAGACTTGGGAGATTGATAGCGCGAAGGCCAAGTGCCTCCTGCTTGCCTCGATGGACAACGAACATCAGAGGAGGCATGAGAATATGGACATGGAGTCCATATTGCTCCATACAAAAGAACTGTATGGAGAGCAATCACGTATCGCAAGATACGAAGCGTCAAAAAAGTTGTTTTCGACAAAGATGGCCGTCGGATCATCAGTAGCCGAGCACGTGCTAAAGATGATCGGCTACATTGAGGAGCTCGCTGACCTAGGGATCACATTGGAGAGTGAGCTATATACGGATATAGTTCTCCAGTCCCTTCCTTCCACTTACGCCCAGTTTATACTGAACTTCAACCTACAAGAAAAAGAGGTTGAACTATCAGAGCTCCTCAACATGCTGAGGAGCGCAGAGGGCACCCTACAGAAAAGTAGGGATACATCCACTTTGTTTGTAGGAGGATCATCTTCTTCTAGGTCCAAGGCGAAAGCCAAGGGAAAGAAGAAGAAGGCCCCCGCCAAACCAAGGGGCGGTGTTAGGGAAAAGGGAAAGCAACAAAGATAGCGGGGAAGCTTGTGGATAAGGAAGAATGCTTCTTTTGTCATAAGAAAGGACACTGGAAGAATGATTGCAGGGCCTGGAAGGCCAGAACACAGGAATTGAAGCAGGTTGCAGCTTCAGCTTCAGGTGTGTATGTTATTGAAAACTGTCTTTCAATAAACTCTACTTCCTGGGTATTGGATACCGGATCAGGATCTCATATCTGTAATTCTTTGCAGACGTTGAGAAACCGTAGGGATTTGAAGGCAGGTGACATGACCCTCAGAGTTGCGAACGGAGCTAGCATGGATGCTAAAGCCGTGGGGGACTATCACCTGGGAATGTCAGATGGACATGTTTTGGTTTTGCGTAATTGCTTTTTTGTACCCAACGCAACTTGTAATATCATTTCTGTATCTTTAGTTTCTAAAGAAGGTTATGAATTTGCGTTTGTAAGTAATGTTGTAAACATTCACCTTAATCAAGTATTGATTGGGTCAGGTACTCTGAGTAATGGTATATACGTGTTAAACCAACCACAGATTTTCAACGTCCAGAATACACACAAAAGAAAGTCTCCAGATATCAATCGGGCTTTCTTATGGCATTGTAGACTGGGTCACATCAATGAGACACGGTTGACTAAGTTACATAAAGAAGGATACTTGGATCCGTTCGAGTATCAGTCTTATGCCACTTGTGAATCTTGTCTCATGGGAAAGATGATAAAGACTCCGTTCACTGGACACGGAGAAAGAGCGAGCGAGCTCTTGGGACTCATACACAGTGACGTGTGTGGTCCAATGTCTACACATGCGCGAAGCGGTTATTCATACTTCATTACTTTCACAGACGATTTCTCTAGGTATGGACATGTCTTCTTAATGAAGCACAAATCCGAGGCTTTTGAGAAATTTCGGGATTACAAGAATGAAGTTGAAAAACAAACAGGCAAAAGTATCAAGATCCTAAGATCGGATCGAGGTGGTGAATACTTGAGTGCCGAGTTCCTGGACTATTTAAAAGAGAATGGAATTCTCTCTCAGCGTACTCCTCCATACACTCCGCAACATAACGGTGTATCGGAAAGGAGGAATCGAACCCTATTGGATATGGTTCGTTCCATGATGAGTAAGGCTGAGTTACCGCGATCTTTCTGGGGATATGCACTAGAAACAGCTGCACATCTCTTGAACCAAGTTCCTACTAAGACTGTGCCTACCACACCATATCAGATGTGGAGTGGGAAGAAACCCTGTCTTAAAGCCTTTAAGACATGGGGATGTCCGGCTTTTGTAAAAAAGCAGCATGCGGACAAGCTCGAGGCACGCTCAGTACAGTGCAAGTTTGTGGGATACCCAAAGAACTCCAAGGGGTATCTATTCTATTACGCAGAGGAGCAAAAAGTCCTTCTTTCTCGTCATGCCCACTTCTTGGAAACTGAGTTTTTGGAAAATCAGATAAGTGGGAGCGCAGTAGAACTGGATGAAATTCCAGAACCTCAGACTATTACTGAAAGCTTAGTGGAACCAGAGGGTTCAAATGAACAGGACATTCCTACGCCGCTCCGCAGGAGTAGTAGGCAGTCTCATCCGCCCGAGAGATACTACGGTTTTCTCATAGACGGGGATAGAGAGGATTGCATCATAGATTATGATGAGCCTACTAGCTTCCAGCAGGCCGTTCAGAGCGTTGACTCAGTGAAATGGCTGGATGCAATGCGGACCGAAATGGAGTCCATGTACACCAACAAGGTATGGACGTTGGACATTGCTCCAGACGGGGTAAAACCCGTAGGATGCAAGTGGATCTTCAAAAGGAAGATTGGTGTAGATGGACAGGTTGAGACCTATAAAGCTAGGCTGGTAGCAAAAGGTTTTCGTCAAAGACCTGGCTTGGACTACGACGAAACCTTTTCTCCAGTAGCCATGCTGAAATCCATTCGGATCCTTCTTGCCATTGCTGCCTTCCACGATTATGAGATCTGGCAAATGGACGTAAAGACAGCTTTTCTAAATGGAAATTTAGAGGAGTGTGTCTATATGGACCAGCCAGAGGGTTTCATTCAGAGTGGGAGCAGCGGAAAGGTGTGCAAGTTGCTTAAGTCCATCTATGGACTAAAGCAGGCATCGCGGAGTTGGAACATCTGCTTTGATGAGACAGTCAAAGAATTTGGCTTTATCAAAAATCCAGATGAACCATGCATCTATAGTAGATTTGTAGCGAGAACTGTAGTATTCCTCGTTTTATACGTGGATGACATTCTCTTGATAGGAAATGACATTCCTATGCTACAATCTGTCAAGGGATTCTTGTCACAAAGGTTCTCCATGAAAGACCTGGGTGATGCCTCCTACATCCTGGGGATCCGGATCCATCGTGATAGATCCAAGAGGATATTGGGACTTTCTCAGTCCAGGTACATCGACACCATAGTGAAAAGATTCAGTATGGAAGATTCCAAGCGCGGTAACCTACCGGCTTGTCACGGGATCACCCTCTCTAAAGAGATGTCTCCCAAGACTGATTTGGAGAGGGATCGCATGTCTATTATACCCTACGCTTCTGCGGTAGGCTCTATAATGTATGCGATGTTGTGTACCAGACCGGATGTAGCTTATGCACTGAGTGTGGTAAGCCGGTATCAGTCTAACCCTGGGGAGAAACACTGGATAGCAGTAAAGAACATTCTCAAGTACCTGAGAAGGACTAAGGAGATGTTCTTGGTGTATGGCGGAAAAGACCTCCAGATCGAGGCCTTTGCTGACTCCAGCTTCCAGAGTGACAAGGATGATTCCAAGTCCATGTCGGGTTTTGTCTTCACCCTCAATAGAGGGGCGGTGTGTTGGAAGAGTTCCAAACAGGAAACCGTTGCAGACTCGACGATGGAAGCGGAATACATCGCTGCATCTGATGCCGCAAAAGAAGCTGTCTGGATGAGGAAGTTCTTGAAAGAACTTCAGGTGGTTCCGTCCATTGTTGACCCAATACCTCTGTATTGCGACAACAACGGGGCTATAGCTTTAGCGAAGGAACCCAGGTCCCATCAGAGATCCAGGCACATCTTGAGGCGGTATCACCTGATCAGGGAGATCGTGGATCGCAAGGAGATCGAGGTTCGGAGGGTTGCTTCAGAAGAGAACACTGCAGATCCATTCACCAAGGCCTTGCCCCAGACTCAGTTCGAGCGGCTGATCGAGATGATAGGTCTTCGATACGCCAGTACATGGCCTTAGTGCAAGTGGGAGATTGTTAGTGTATATGCCCTAGAGGCCATTACTGTATCATACTAGTTTGTATATTACTTAATGGATGCTTGGGATATTCACCTTGTATATACAATCTTGCTCAAAATAGTAGTATGCTACTTGGTTTGTTTCTACTTCAATGTGTACTTGTGTTTATTTCAGTATATCACTTATATGCATTAGTGGAGCCCTTAGGATCTTTGCTTGATTACCAGCGTTGTGATGGCAGTCACACAAGTGGGGGCTGGGTAATCTATAGGCACATCCTTATACAGGTCCCTAGTCGCAGGACTATCGAGACGGGGCATCGATACTCCGGAGTAGACTAGCGTATGCGCTTCTCATCCCAGTGTGGGAGATGGTCTGTCCCACAGCCATCAGTACGTCGTACTGGAGATAGTATACGGGTGCTCGTTGGGTTACGAGTACACTGGACAGGACTCGTAGGGAACTGACAGGTTGGTATTATACCTATCGTCAGTTATCAGTTCCCAGGTGACATGAGTACAGCTTAGTCCGCTGACTTGACACTGGCACTTCGCCTCAAGTGTGTTCCCACTGCACTTTGATCACTACCCTACCACGGCTCAAAGGAGTCGTGCAAACAGGTGGTGGTTGGGTGCAGTCCCGAAGCACTTGGAGGCAGTGACGGTTAGACAGGATTCGTCTCTCCCGGTATTGGGGGTTGACATCGCGTTGTGTCTAGGAGAGCCATTACACGAGTAGTCCCTGGCCAGGGCAAACGAGATATACTGGTAGGTTTCCAGTGTTATCTCAGGGTGTTTTGGGCTTCGCTCCGGCACGACTTGTACCGCTATTGGGGGACTGACGTTTACCACCCCCTAGGCCCGCCATGCGATGTATCAGACGAACAGACCGGACTGTACGGAGACTGTCACATTCAGACTCAGTAGGAGTTCAGATGGGGTTTCACCTCGTCAGCCTTCTTGTCGACATCTACCTGGGGACCGTTACGCACAGCTAGTGCCGCTTGCGGTCTGTGGTTAAACCCACTGCCAGCGTAGTGTCGAGTCTTTAGAGTCCCACACAGAGGGTATTCGCCTCTGGGCAAAACAGAGTAGAGGTCGCATGGTTTTGCGACAGGGTTCGTTCTCATCCGCGCACTTGTGCACGTTTGGAGTCCGGACGGATTATACTGGCAGGCTCTGGTTTGAGCCAGATACTAGTATATATATTTGGGGTTGCTTTTATATCTTGGTATTCTTGTTTTTCGGAACGAGAATGCAGGTGTGTATGCACAGTTGCTTGAGGAGGAGAATGAGGTTTTTCATTAGGGTTTCGGAACGGGTGCGTATGCACAGTTGACAGTTATCTTTTTCCAAACCCTAATGGATTTATGGATTATCTATTTATAATAGTAATTAAATGAGAATTTTGTTATGGTTGATTTTGTTGACTTGTTGACCATGGTTGACTTGTTGACCATGGTTGAAAGTTGACCACCATCATGCTTCAAAAGTCTTCCTTGATTTATGCTTACATTTTTAAATGAAGCATGGTTGTGGTCATTCCAAATTGCCATCAACTATTCTCATTTTCAATTATTATTATTAGATAATTCTTTTCTTTTGCATTATGGTTGCAAGAAAGAAATAATATAGCTCATTCTATCATTCTCATTCTCTCTCCTCTCTTCATCTTCTTCTTCCTCTAGTAAAGAGAAACCCTCTCATGAGTTGAGAATCCTTCTCTTTTAAAAGGAAAGCAAACCCTAGTCACTCTCTACTCACCCTAGGATCAAAGGATTAGCAAACCGGAGATTCTAGTTCACTCCAAGTCCGAGAAAGAGCCCAAGGTCGAACCCTCGAGGTGGATCCATCTTCGACGGAAGAAGGCGACAAAAGAGAACCATCAACCTCTACAAGATTTCAAGAAGAAGGAGTTCAAGTTTAGGTATAACCCTCATCCGAGTAGCTAACTCCTTTTAGCGTATTTGCTAGTTTAGTTTAGACACGATCCCGACCAAGTCTAGTCCATGTTGCCTCTTGTACTAAAAATTTGATTTTTATACCGTTTCCGCCTCCCCGTAAGAACCGGGGGTCGCAACGTGGACTTACATACGGGTGCTCAGTGGAGACAGGGTACACT
This sequence comes from Agapanthus africanus, assembly GCA_030015575.1. Classification (NCBI taxonomy): domain Eukaryota; kingdom Viridiplantae; phylum Streptophyta; class Magnoliopsida; order Asparagales; family Amaryllidaceae; genus Agapanthus; species Agapanthus africanus. The sequence goes on along the minus strand of CM057341.1, from coordinate 616,066,821 downwards.
GAACGGACTTGCCGAGAACTCCTAGATGGTATTATACCTATCGTCAGATAGCAGTTCTCTGGTGACACTGGTACAAGTTAGTCTGTTGACCCGAGATCGTCATAGAGTCTTGTATGATTCCCACTGTGCTTTGATTTCCATCTTACCAAGTTTAAGAGGACAAGAAAAATGGTGTCTTTTGGGTGCAGTCCTGAATCACATTGATGCAATGAGCGATAGGAGGGGTTTCGTCTCTCCTAGTATTGGGAGTTGATACTGCGCTGTGTTCGATTGGCTATAACTGGAAGTCCCTGACTATGGCTGATATGGAGACCTATTGGTAAGTGTTATCAGTAGTTTATCAACCCGTTATGAGCCTCACATCGACACGACTTATCGGTTACTGGGGTCTGACGTTTACCATCCCTAGACTAGATATGCAACATATCAGACGAAGAGACCGGACTGTACGGGAGTGTTACTGATTGGATTCACAGGAGTGTGTACAGACTTGCTTGTTGATCTTCTGATCGCTCAATACCTGGGTGGCTGTTACGTTTAGCTGAACGCTTGCAGCTTGTGGGTGTTTGATATGATCATCACCTACTGCCAGCGTATTGACGATTCTTTAGAGTCCTACACAGAGGTTTCCTGGCTCAGGCAAAACGGAGTAGGAGCATATATGTGATATGTGCGGGACCAAGAATAATACGTGTATGTGATACCGTATTTGATTCTCGCGATATGTGATATCGGCCGGGTATATGTGATATAGCCGGGTTATCGGATCAAGTGTTGATTCGATAAAAAGGTACATATTATATTGGTCGGTTATATGTAATATAGCCGGGTTATTAAATCAAGTGTTGATTTAATAATTTAATGTATAATTATATATGTGACATATTATATTACATTAACTAATATAAGCTCACTTAAATTATTCTTTTTCTCACTTGATAATACGTTGATATATATGTTATATATGTTAATTGTATTCTTTTCTTTTGTTACAAAATATTATATATGTGATATATAATATTGTAACATGTTAGGGTTATAAATGCAACTAGGGTTTATGAGAGTTAAACCATGATTAGGGTTTATGGTTGGATTTATATTTATTTTGGAAATTCAAATTGAATGGATTAAGTTTTGGATGAGCTTTGAAGAAGCTTCATGATGCTTTGACTTAGTCCACCCTTTTGGATATTTCTAAGAAATTTTGTTAACCCATTCCTAACCCTAATCCATGGTCAACTCTCTACAAGGGTTAAGCATGACATGCTTAACCCTTGGTTTCATTTCTAACCTCAACAATAATTCATTCATCACAACTTCATCTTCTTCCCCCTCTTGAAAAAAAAGCTTTCTAGCTTTTAGTTTTGTGATGAATAAAAGTGAGAAATAGAAAACAAAAGAGAGCAAAATTCCTACTTCATCATCCTCATCTATTCTAGCCACTTAGATTAGGGTGTTCACTTCACTAATACCTCATTAGTAAAGTGAGAGCTTGAGTTTGCGATTCCTCAAGGTAGATCGTCTTGGATTTCGAAGACTTCAAGCAAGATGTATCATTCACCTCATAGAGCCTCTCGAGAGTCCGGGTGATTGGTGATCGCAGCGAAGGGACCTCAACTCGAAGCTTATGAAGCAAAGGAATGGACTACAAAGGTTGTAATCCCTAACTCTTAGAAGTAAAGTTGTTTACTTGTTGCTTTTAACCCTAATTCTCTAGCAAAGATTCTTACTTAGGTTGTTCGGCACTTGAAAATTTAAAATAGGGCATGTTTGATGCCTTGTGGAACCTTGTCCTAGTGCCTAAGAACCTTACACTGGTATCAGAGCCTAGCTAGAGCATTAGGCGTTGCGTAGGCGAACTTAAAAGTCCGATCGAACCCCGAAAACCCAAATCATACCCTTTCTCTGGAAATTTTTCAAAAAGTTGGATTTTTCCATGTTAAAAATATTCAGAAAAACATGTAGGGAATTCTATGGACACACCTGAAGAACGAAACCCTAACTCGTCTAAGTGACCTCGGATCCACGGCTAAAACCTGGTTTTGGTGGCGGATCCGCGGCACCACTTAAGAGGCTTGGGTCGGGCCCTTCAGCTGTAGTTCCGTAGGTACTGGGGCATGCTTTTGGGAATTTTTTGTTATGCTCAAGTGTTGAGCTTTCTGGGAGTTTTGGGAATTCATTGATTCGATCGAATTATTTAACGTCGTCTAGCTTTCTCTAATGTGATACAATATGTGGAATTCATATTGTTAGGCATGAAATCCGCAATATGTGATATTTCAGGTTTACGATATCTAAAGTGATTGTGGATTCCAAATGTTGTAGTTTTACATTTTTTTTCTGCGACCGTAAGTGTAGTATGTAGTATATCGCCGATTTTGTTGCTATACATCAATGACAATCGGGGTACGCATCTTGCTTACGTTGATGACATATGATGTTATGCGTTGCTATGATATGTTATATTGGATCGTCGTGTTCTGAATAGCCGGGGTTTTTTATGTGAGATGAGAGTTTTTATTTTCATTCATGTAAAATTCATTGTATGTAATATTCTTTTATTGGGGCACTTCCGGGTTGAGGATGATGTCACCATTGTATATTATTTACTTTTCTGCATTAGGATATACCCAAGGAGGAGAGCACAAGTAACCGGGTTCTAGGCTCCAGTCAGAGATCAACTCGAGGAGTCGATTCTGGGTCTCCTAACCATAGAATTAGTAGGGTTGCTTGCCGCTCTTGTAGGTGTCTATGGATGTGGGTTTGGCTATTCATCACGACCGTGAAATCCGTGTTTTATACAGGCTCAAAATAAAACACGGACCTCCTAATATATCAAATATTTCATATGTTATCTTCTGCTGTTGATATACTGTGATGTGATCATTTTATATGCGTAAGACGAATGCTTTATTATTATATATGTGATATATAGTAAACGTTGCTCATGTTTTGCACCCGCGCTAGTCCCTTCCCGGTATGACGTTTGTTAAGTAACCTAACGGTGAATAACGGAACATTGTGGCGAATGCGGATGGCATAAGCGTGTAAGTGCACGGCGGCGTCCCGGCCGTCAATCCGAGTCCAAAATGCGGAAACGATACTTTTACAGAACTTGTAAACCGGCACCACCGCGCACAATAAAATCCTGGATCGGGCCATTAACCTAATTCTAGCTAACTAAAGAACGGGGTAGAGAGATATACCGAGCGATCTGTGTCCTTCGGTCTTCTCGTCGTCCTCCCGATCTCACGCGGAATCTCCGGTCTTCGCCTCCTCGCCGGAAGGGCACCACATCGCCGGCTTCTTTTATGGGCTCCCACCTTTGGACCGAGGCAACTCGGGCACGATGTTGGCGAGTCGACGCACCCAAAGATTGCTGTAGAATAAGTGTAGTGCCATATCTCATTGGGGTTTTAGGAAGTTTCCTTTTGGTTGGAGGAATCAAGTGAAAGCTTTTTGAGATGAACTATATGATTTTGCAAGCCAAATGAGAGCTTATCCCTGCAGAACAAATTGGGACAGCCCCATGAGGAAGTGGCCGGCCTTGGCTCCCAGAATGAATGAGAGGAGACACTAATACAAAGGGGGTGAGCCAAAAGAATAATACAAGAGAGAGAGAGAAAATGAGTCATCATGTGAAGAAATGATCACAAGCAAATCCAACACTCCACCAACCATCATCACATCCAAAGTCAAGCAATCATGAAGTCATGGAGTCAATGAAGGCTACACCCATCATGAAAACTATCATGAAGCAAAAAGTCTTCTCAATTGTTAATTGCACAATTGCAAACAACCCCTTCCACCAAATTTCAGCCAAAGACAGGAAACAAAGGAAAATGGCCGAAACGGAAAGCAAACTGGCAACTTCAGAAAACTGATCCCGTAATAAATTACAGGAAACCCCGCTACTGTATATACATACCCGCATTTGTATTCCGACTGAATACAAATGCAATGAGACAAATCTACACTGTACAATACTAGGATCCGGCTTAAACCAAAGCCCGCTAGTATCAACCGTCCGATCATGATCCGTGCAATACCGCACGTATCTGATCGAACCCTGCCATATCTCCATACGGCCTCTACAGCGTTTCGCCCGAAACTTGAGAAAACGGTCTGTGGGGGACTCTAAAGACTCGTCAATACTTTGGCTGTGGATTTAACCACTAGCACGTCAGAGGTATTAGACATCCGTAATGGGCTACTAGGTATTGACCAAAAGGGACGTCGATGAGTGAACTCATCCTGACACCCTACTGAGCCAGTCAGTGACAATATCCGTACAGTCCGGTCCGTTCGTCTATGAGTATCACATGGCGGGCCTAGGGGGTTGGTAAAAGTAAGACCCCCAAAAGCGGTACAAGTCGTGTCGGAGTGTAGCCCAGAACACCCCGAGATACTACTGGAATGCCTACCAGTAAATCTCCTTCCTCGGCCGAGGGCTTTGTGTAATGGCTCTTCTAGACACAGCGCGACCTCACCCCCAATACCGAAAGAGACGAACCCCTGCAGATCCGCTCACTGCCTCCATGTGGCTCGGGACTGTACCCAACTAAAACCTGTTTGCATGACTCCTTTGAGCCGTGGTAGGGTAGTAATCAAAGTACAGTGGGATCTCACACGAGACAAATGACGATCCCAGGTCGATGAACTAACCTGTACACATGTCACCAGGGAACTGCTATCTGACGTCAGGTATAAGACCAACTAGCATGTTCCCGGCGAGTCCTGTCCGTTGTACTCATAACCTAATGAGCACCTGTATACATCTTAGGTGAACCAACTGACACTAGTGGTTTGTGAGACCTGTAAGTCTGCGGCGGCGCCCCGGCCGTCTAACAGACGCCGATATGCGGAACAAAACTTTTACGACTGGCGCTATCGCGTACTTTATCCCGGATCGTCCATTAAAGCTAAACTAACAAATTGTGAAGAGGGTAGAATTGTTATACCGAATGATCCGAGTCCTTCGGTCTTCAACCATCATCCCACGCTATGTTGCAACTGATCCGAACTTGCTCGATCTCCGGTCTCGTCGTCCAAGTGGCACCACGTCGACGGATCTTTAAACGGGCTCCCGCCTCTGAACCGAGGCAACTCGATCGTCAAGTTTGCTAAAAGAGACGACCAAGATGAAGTAGAGAATGAGTAGAATACTTTGTCTCGTTACGTCCAAGGCTATGGACGAACGGTTAAAAGAAGTTGCCAATTGGAATCGGGTAAATGGAAATTGAACTGTATGAGATTTCCATACCCTAAACTATCATAATCTTTTCTCTCAAGCAAATGAAAAACCATCATCCAACCTCACAAGAGGGGGCCGGCCACTTATAGAAGAGGGAGGGTGAGTGTAGGAGAGGGGAGGGTGAGCTTAAGGAAAATATCAAGGATATTTATCATTAGATAAGAATGAGTGGTATGAACACATTAAATGAAAACCAATCACAATTAACCTTGTCATCCTCCATCATTAATGAACCATTAATGACCCAAGTGAGTCACAAGCCTTGTCATCACTTCTAGAACCTTCTAGAAGCATGACTCACTCTGAAGACGAAAAGAAAAATCCGTATTTAACCGAATGTTAAAATACGGCGGATAGAAAACTGGAAACTGGCAACTTCCAAAAAATCATCCCGAAACGAATTTCAGGATAACCCCGTATTGGTATAAACATACCCGCATTTGTATTACGACCGAATACAAATGCAACTGAGACAAAGATATTATATCTACACAGTATAATACTGGGTTCCGGCTTAAACCAAAGCCTACCAGTATTATCTGCCCGAAAACTGACACGTGCGAAAACGCACGTGCATTTTCCGAACATTGCCATAAACCCATACGACCTCTACAACATTTCGCCCGAACTTGGGAAAGTGTCGGTGGGGGACTCTAATGACTCATCAACACACTGGCACTGGGTATAACCCTAGCACGTCAGAGGTACGAGCTGTACGTAACGTTTTGCCTATATATTGATTGGAAGGGAAGCTGACGAGCGAACTCATCTATAAACCCTACTGAGCCTGACAGTGACAATAACCGTACAGTCCGGAACATTCGTCTATGAGTATCGCATATACGGCCTAGGGGGCCAGTAAACGTCAGACCCCCAATAGCAATATAAGTCGTGTCAGAGAGCAGCCCAGAACATCCTGAGATTCTGCTAGTATACCTACCAGTATATCTCGATTACCCTGGCCAGGGATTTCGTGTAATGGCTCTCCTAAACACAGCGCGATCTCACCCCCAATACCGGGAGAGACGAATCCCCGAAGATCCGCTCACTTGCCTCCAATGTGGCTCGGGACTGTACCCAACTAAAACCTGTTTGCACAACTCCTTTGAGCGTGGTAGGGTAGTAATCTAAGCACAGTGGGAACTCACACGAGACAAATGACGACCTCAGGTCGATGAACTAACCTGTACACATGTCACCAGGGAACTGCTATCTGACGATATGTATAATACCAACTAGCATGTTCCCGGCGAGTCCTGTCCGGTGTACTCATAACCTAATGAGCACTTGTATACATCTTAGGTGATCCAACTGACACCAGTGGCTTGTGAGACCGGCCACCGCCCCTCGTCGGGGTCTCGACTGTATACACTAGTCTACTCTGGAGTATCGATGCCCTGTCTCGAAACTCCCACGACTAGGGACACTTTAAGGATGTGCTTATAGACCCCAGCTCCCACTTATATGATCGCCATCATACTGCTGGTAGTCAAAAAAGAATCCTATGGGCTTTATCATGATGATAAAGCTAAACCAGATAGCATATTATCATCTCGAGTAAGACTGTTTTATCGGTATAGGTCCTCCCTCAATCATTGCAATCACGTACCTGCGATCCAATAATTGACTTAGAGGGCACTATATCCAACAATCTCCCACTTGCACTTAAGGCTAATTATTGCGATGTCGAGTACTCACAGCTCATGTGATACCGAGCATCGAACTCCTCTACTAATCAGTTTCACAAAGCTCGTTTGTAAAACTGTTGTATTCGAGAAATAGCCTCAGTGAGTGGATCCGCCTTGAAGTTTCTTTCTATGTCTCTCTTAATCTCAAGTTCGCGGTGAAAACCATCTCCCGAATCGAGTAATACCTGTCTTAGAATATGTCTGGATATCTGATGGGACCTAGTTCATAAATGAACTCCAAATCCAAACTTCTTAGACTGCATCGATCACTAAAACTAATCAGTGTTGCGCACCATGCCTCCCACAGTATCCTCTTGGACCGCCTGTCCATTATACTGTCCTTTGTCAGAGGAAAAACTATAACCTTGACAATCATTCTATCATCTATGTCACCTTTGAAGCCTGGAATGATAACCGTCTCCCGAAGGAGGCCGCCGTCATCTTATCCGTAGAACATTCACTTATGTTCTAAAACTGCTTCCTAATGTTTCTCCAGGATTGGATTAATATAAACTTATTGCATCTAGTGCAATAACAACATCTGGTGTGGTACTTGACATCTCACGATTGACTCAATTGCCTAAGCAAGTGATCTGTCAATCATGCACATCCCTCTCCCCTTTAGTCTGTAAGATACCTTTAGAGAGGGTGACTCCATCACCTGCAGTTACACCACCATGCTTGGAGTCATCTATTCTAAAATACTATTAGAATATTGTCAAAGTACCCAAATTGGGAAAATACCCAAATCTAGATCTAAAACCATAGATCTAGTTACCAGAATGTTTTATATTATATCCATATCCTTTGTAAAGAAACAACTGTGTGACGACCAAAGTACAACCTGATCGTAGTATAGGAATTTTACTTCCTATTATGTGCATGTCATCCAAATACCAGGACATCACACGTTACTACTTTCTTAACAGATTCATCCCCTATTCTGAAGAAGCCAAACCCATGACTGTTACATCAAAAATAGATGATTTATCTCCGCTATTCCTGCTCAAGTCTATAAATAGACATAAGCATCTTGCCCACTATGCTTCCGCTGCTCCCACTGACTACGACAACTCTCTGGCAGAATAATATATATACGTACACTTCTAAAACTAGTTTAGAACGACGCTATACATTTCCTCCTGCCCGGTCTCATAGTCTGGAACAACAGTAGTGTCAAGTCTGGGTAAGCAAGAACCTCCCTGTCACCGTCCTTGTGGCTACAGGAGTACCTCTCGGGTGTCTGAGGTTACCCACCATATCTGCGGAGTGGCTATTAGAATGTCAAACCTGATTGAATATATAGGTCTTATTAAAACTTTCCGTAATCGTTTGCGGTTCTGGAATCACTTCCAGTTCTACCATGCTCCCACTACTGTTTTTCTGAAAAAATCCATTTTAATAAAACTGTGGCGAGTTAAGAACAATATCACTATTGATCTTCTAGATGGTAGAAAATCAACCCTCGTCAAAGCTAGGGTCAACCCACAAACTGTCATTACAGAAACGTGCCTTGAGTTTTCCAGTGTCTGTTTTAAAGCATATGCTGGACAACTCCACTTTACCTTAACATCGTTAAGATATGAAGCAATCTATATCCAATATAGAAACATAGGCACTTATTTTAATTTGGAACTAAATTCTAATCATGCAGCTGTCTCCAGTGCATATCAACTTAATGGAGAGAGGCTAATCAGTATTATTCAACTTAGGAATCCATCCAATTACGAGTAACCTGAAAGAGAAACAAGTTTCTCAAAACCATTACTATCAATTGAAAACCATTCACAAGAATCTACATCTTCGATTTCTTTGAAGAATCCCGATACTTGTGACACTTGGTTCTCTACTTTATTCCTATACCCACAACTTCTCAAAACTTAGACATTGTATTTCTACGAAACACTTGTCTAAAAACTAGAAAAGTTACAAGTAAACAGAATATAGTACGAGGACAACCCCTTTTGTCCTGACGGACACTGGACAACATACATTACTCTGTATAAGTCCACTGAGTTGAATAACTCATAACCTGTACGTCGTAGGTTGAAAACTGTTCCCAGGCGATTTCCTCAAATATCACCAATTACAACGAATTCCGATATAATGAGGATGATCACCTAATTGCCAATAACTCACTCCCACTCAACGTCTGTAAAACCATGCAGATGTGAGAATCGTTCCTGGTAAATACATACCCTGGAGTAAGTATCCAATCGGGAAATCAGTTTTCTATTAACAATGCACAGTGAATATGAAACATAAATATGTTTCGTAGGGGCATCCTGGTATTCTTTAGTAATGCCTCTTCCATAATCCAAATCATGACTTTAACCGTATATTTCCCTGCCATCTTTCCATTTCCCTTTATTTGTCTTTAGTCGTTACCTTCTGTACACCATCATTAGGCTAAGTTGTTTTCTTCCTTCCCTACCGTTCGGCACCAGCCTATGGTTTGGAAGAAGAATATCCAGTAAGCATAATAGGTGTACCCTCCTAATCCTAGGAGTACTCGCAACTTGAAAAGAGGTGATGATAAAAACAACTGAATAATACCTTATTCTTATTTCCCCTGAACCAGAATCCATCCTCGAAAAAATGTCCTTCGAGTTCGTATATAACCATACGATGGATTTATCCAATGGAATTGGATGTTCATAGTGATACGGGTTGTTCTGGAGAAATTAAAGGTGATGTAGGAGTGGCGATGAAATACGTGGTTTGGTCGTGAATGTTAATAGTCGCAATTTACTCTGCCCTCTTTCTAATCCCTTTATCTTGTCTTTACATATTACCTTTTGCACACCCTACTTAGGCTAATTGGTTTTCTTCATTCCCTACCGTTCGGCACCAGCCTATGGTTTGGAAGAAGACTATCCAATAAGCGTAATAGGTGTACTTTCCTAAACCAAGGAGCCCTCGCAATCTGAGAGAAGGTGATAATAAAAGACAACCGAATAAACCAGTTCTATTTCTCCTGAACCTGGATCCATCCTCAAAGAAGTCCCTTTGAGTTCGTATATAACCATATGATGGATCTATCCAATGGAAGTGGATGTCCGTAGTAATACGGGTTGTTCTGAGAAATACAAAGGGTAAAAGAAGGAGCTGCAACGACTTATGCAACTATAGACAATCCAAAAGCCAGTAAAATAAGAAAGTTCGGTCAATTTGGTCACTGTTATAGTCTAGGGTTGGTCAAAAGTCGCTGCCATAAGAGAGAGAGAAAAGAAACACTCTGCGTGCACTCTAGCCTAAATCAGAATGGTTATCATTTTATCTAATTAGGAAACCTCCCACTGTTTTCTCAAATTCTCCTCCAAACCTGAAAGAAGAATTAGTCGGGGTCACCCGAAGAGTAAACCAACTCATCAGTGAGAATCAGGATCCAACTATCATCGAATGATAACTTGATGGAAGCCACTAAAGTCATCACACTCCAGAAGGTATGCGCAAATCTGGCAAGTTTCATGTATGTTTGAAACTCCCGATGTAATTTTTATCCTATGCTCTTATGATCTTGACGTAGGCCAACAAATCATAAGCAACATGTCAAGTTCTACCCGTCGTTGTCCTGATCAACTTAAGTCATCGTACAAGCCCTTGACGTAGGCCAACAAGGTGTACGTCTTACTTAAACTAATGCATCTATCTATGCAACAAATGAATACCCAGCAGCTACCAAACACTATGTCTTGACGTAGGCCAACAAACATAGCTTGAATACTACTGACCATCCATAAGAAACGACGGAGGATTACGGCTGGTTTTTGGCGAAAAACCTTTAACGTAATGAACTTGATCTCGTTGAAGGAACCTGATAGCTTTATAAAAATATATAGTAGCGAAAACCTTTTGCTAAAGAAGTCACTCCCGGTGAAGGGGTCTCGACTCTTTCCTCGTGGAATGAGGTGCAGGATATTCCAACTGAATACCGCTATGCAAAACAAAAGGAAACGTCTTTGTAATAATTTTAAATTTGTTCCAACAACATCGAATATAGGTTTGTTTTATCTCTGCATTGATAAGAATCAACGCAGTCCCATCAATCAATCACACCAGAAAAGAACGAAAATAAAATATACGTATATGCCATCCGCATTCGTCACTGGGTCCCGTCATCACCCGTTAGGTTACTTAACTAACGACAGAGCGGGGACTGGACTAGCGCGGGTGTAAAACATATACAACATCTAATAGTATAAATACTAATATACAGTAATCGCTCCAGGCGTGATAATATGCAACATTACAGAAAAGTAATAAGCATCACAGAACAATACAGATAATCTGGGATCCCCGGGTTTCACAGAGCCGCTACTGAAACCCGACGTTCCCCTGGTCGTGTGGATAGCCTGTGCAATGAAACCTAGACCCCTACGGGTGCGGCAAGTTACCCGCCAAAACCTGAAGCGAGGTAGTCCCCACAACATAGTGAATAGAATACCCGGCACTTCACGGAATCCGGTAAATTGAGCACCCCTCCTTGGGTCAACCTGTACCCCCTACGAGTGCGGCGAATAGTCTGCCAATTCTAGAGTGAGGTCCCTTTGCCTCTCAATGCCATGAGATACGAACCCGTTGCCCTCCAGAAACCGATTATTCGTGCACCCCACCGCGGGGTAAACCTAGTACAGAAAATAAAAATAGTACAACAGGTACATCGACCGCAACCTGGTCGTGCCCCAAAAGAATATTATACAAACAGGCAGTGACGGCAGTCCACAAGTCGGACGCTCGTCCCGCAAAATCAAATGTACAAATAAATTTAAACAACACTATCATTGCACCCTGCTATCCACCACGACAAATCCGCAACATTACAGCACAACACAGAACATCAACGCGAATGTCACGTTCGCAAACCCGTCTAAAAGAACTATAGCAATCAGACGCGGTTTACCGATCAAATGACATTCCCGGTCGGAGATATAATGAAAGTACTGAAAAAATAACAAGTTTAAAATTTCGATCGACCAAATTTCCCGAAGTGGGCCCCACATACTTCTGGTGTACAGTAACAAAATCTGGGCCCAAAAGATATATACCAAAACCCCCAAAATCCAACAGAGAACCCACTGTACAAATTTAGGAGCATGAGCTCACCAAGTGGCCGCGGATGCGCGGCCAAACCATGGGTTTGGCCGCGTTTCCGCGGCGATTTGGTGGAGTCACGTGCCCAAATTTGGTCGTGGTTCTTAGAAAAGCCTGCACAGATTTTTAAGACATGTAGAAAAATTTTAGGAGACCATTTAAAATCGACAGAAACTGTGAGCTTGGAATTTTGCAATTTTCGATTTCCGGTTCGATCGATGTTTTAAACGCGTTAGCACAAGTTAGCATAGCAAAATGGTTAGGCTCTGATACCACTGTAAGTCCGCGGCGGCGCCCCGGCCGTCTAACAGACGCCGATATGCGGAACAAAACTTTTACGACTGGCGCTATCGCGTACTTTATCCCGGATCGTCCATTAAAGCTAAACTAACAAATTGTGAAGAGGGTAGAATTGTTATACCGAATGATCCGAGTCCTTCGGTCTTCAACCATCATCCCACGCTATGTTGCAACTGATCCGAACTTGCTCGATCTCCGGTCTCGTCGTCCAAGTGGCACCACGTCGACGGATCTTTAAACGGGCTCCCGCCTCTGAACCGAGGCAACTCGATCGTCAAGTTTGCTAAAAGAGAAGACCAAGATGAAGTAGAGAATGAGTAGAATACTTTGTCTCGTTACGTCCAAGGCTATGGACGAACGGTTAAAACAAGTTGCCAATTGGAATCGGGTAAATGGAAATTGAACTGTATGAGATTTTCATACCCTAAACTATCATAATCTTTTCTCTCAAGCAAATGAAAAACCATCATCCAACCTCACAAGAGGGGGCCGGCCACTTATAGAAGAGGGAGGGTGAGTGTAGGAGAGGGGAGGGTGAGCTTAAGGAAAATATCAAGGATATTTATCATTAGATAAGAATGAGTGGTATGAACACATTAAATGAAAACCAATCACAATTAACCTTGTCATCCTCCATCATTAATGAACCATTAATGACCCAAGTGAGTCACAAGCCTTGTCATCACTTCTAGAACCTTCTAGAAGCATGACTCACTCTGAAGACGAAAAGAAAAATCCGTATTTAACCGAATGTTAAAATACGGCGGATAGAAAACTGGAAACTGGCAACTTCCAAAAAATCATCCCGAAACGAATTTCAGGATAACCCCGTATTGGTATAAACATACCCGCATTTGTATTACGACCGAATACAAATGCAACTGAGACAAAGATATTATATCTACACAGTATAATACTGGGTTCCGGCTTAAACCAAAGCCTACCAGTATTATCTGCCCGAAAACTGACACGTGCGAAAACGCACGTGCATTTTCCGAACCTTGCCATAAACCCATACGGCCTCTACAACATTTCGCCCGAACTTGGGAAAGTGTCGGTGGGGGACTCTAATGACTCATCAACACACTGGCACTGGGTATAACCCTAGCACGTCAGAGGTACGAGCTGTACGTAACGTTTTGCCTATATATTGATTGGAAGGGAAGCTGACGAGCGAACTCATCTATAAACCCTACTGAGCCTGACAGTGACAATAACCGTACAGTCCGGAACATTCGTCTATGAGTATCGCATATACGGCCTAGGGGGCCAGTAAACGTCAGACCCCCAACAGCGATATAAGTCGTGTCAGAGAGCAGCCCAGAACACCCTGAGATTCTGCTGGTATACCTACCAGTATATCTCGATTACCCTGGCCAGGCATTTCGTGTAATGGCTCTCCTAAACACAGCGCGATCTCACCCCCAATACCGGGAGAGACGAATCCCTGAAGATCCGCTCACTTGCCTCCAATGTGGCTCGGGACTGTACCCAACTAAAACCTGTTTGCACAACTCCTTTGAGTGTGGTAGGGTAGTAATCTAAGCACAGTGGGAACTCACACGAGACAAATGACGACCTCAGGTCGATGAACTAACCTGTACACATGTCACCAGGGAACTGCTATCTGACGATATGTATAATACCAACTAGCACGTTCCCGGCGAGTCCTGTCCGGTGTACTCATAACCTAATGAGCACCTGTATACATCTTAGGTGATCCAACTGACACCAGTGGCTTGTGAGACCGGCCACCGCCCCTCGTCGGGGTCTCGACTGTATACACTAGTCTACTCTGGAGTATCGATGCCCTGTCTCGAAACTCCCACGACTAGGGACACTTTAAGGATGTGCTTATAGACCCCAGCTCCCACTTATATGATCGCCATCATACTGCTGGTAGTCAAACAAGAATCCTATGGGCTTTATCATGATGATAAAGATAAACCAGATAGCATACTATCATCTCGAGTAAGACTGTTTTATCGGTATAGGTCCTCCCTCAATCATTGCAATCACGTACCTGCGATCCAATAATTGACTTAGATGGCACTATATCCAACAAGACCGGCCACCGCCCCTCATCGGGGTTTCGACTGTATACACTAGTCTACTCTGGAGTATCGATGCCCTGTCTCGAAACTCCCACGACTAGGGACCTTTTAAGGATGTGCTTATAGACCCCAGCTCCCACGTATATGATCGCCCTCATACTGCTGGTAGTCAAGCAAGAATCCTAGGGGCTTTATCAACGTACAATAGCGACTCGTAAGGTCACCTAAAGCAGTACACGATGATAAAGATAAACCAGATAGCATACTATCATCTTGAGTAAGACTGTCGTACCGGTATTGGTCCTCCCTCAATCATTGCAATCACGTGCCTGTGATCCAATAATTGACTCTGAGGGCACTATCTCCAACAATCTCCCACTTGCACTCAAGGCTAATTATTGCAATGTCGCATACTCACAGCCCGTGTGATATCGAACACCCAACTCCTCTACTAGTCAGTCTCACAAAGCTCGTTTGCGAAACTATTGCGTTCGATGAATAGCCTCAGTGAGTGGATCCGCTGTGATGTTTCTTTCTATGTCTCTCTTTATCTCAAGTTCGCGGAGAAAACCATCTCCCGAAATGAGCAATACCTGTCTTAGAATATGTCTGGATATCTAATGGGACCTAGATCATAAATGAACTCCAAATCCAAACTTCTTAGACTGTATTGTCAACTAAACTTAATCAGGATCTTGCGTCATGCCTCCCTCAGTATCCCATTGGGCCACCTGTCCAAAATACTGCCCCTCGTCAGAAGGAAAACTATAACTCTGACAACCTCTTTGTCATCTATGTCACCTTAGAAGCCTGGAGTGATAACTGTCTCCTAAAAGAGACTGTTGTTATCATATCCCTAGAACATCCACTTATGTTCTAAAACTGCTTCCTTTCATTTCTCCAGGATTGGATCAATATCAATTTATTGCATCCACTGCAAAAACAACATCTGGTGTGGCACTTGACATCTCATGATTGACTCAATTGCCTAAGCAAGTGATCTACCAATCATGCACATCCCTCTCCTCTTTAGTCTGTAAGACACCTTTAGAGAGGGTGACTCCATCACCTGCAGGTATACTACCGTGCCAGGAGTCGTCCATTCTAAAACACCTTCAGAATGCTGTCTAAGTACCCTGATTGGGAAACTACCCAAATCCAGATCTAAAACCATAGATCCAGTAACCAGAATGTATGATATAATATCCAATTCCTATGTGTGACAACCAAAGTATAACCTATCGTAGTATAAGAATATCATTTCCTACTCTGTGTATGTCATCCAAATACCAGGACATCACAGCCTACTACCTTCTTAACAGATCCATCCCCTATTCTGATGAAGTCAAACCTATGACTTTCACATCAGAAATAGATGATCTATCTCCGCTATATCTGCTTTAGTCTATAAATAGACATAAGCTACCTGTCCACCAATGCTTCCGCTGCTCCCACTGACTATGACAACCCTCTGGCAGAGTCATATACACGTACACTTCTAAAGCTAGATTAGAACGATACTATACTCATCCTCCTGCCAGGTCTCGCAGCCTGGAACAACAGCAATGGCAAGTCTGGGTAAACAAGAACCTCCCAGTCCCCATCCTTGAGGCTACAAGAGTACCCCTCGGGTGCCTAAGGTTACCCACCGTATCTGCGGAGTGGCCAATGGAATGTCAAGCCAGATTGAATCTTTAGGTTCCTATCAAACTTTCAGTAATCGTTTGCGGTTCTGGAATCACTTCCAGTTCTACCATACTCGCACTACTGTTTTCTGAAAAAATCCATTTTTGTTAAAACTGTGGCGATTCAAGAACAATATCACTATTGATCTTCCAGATGGTAGAAAGTCAACCCTCGTCATAGCCTGGGTCAACCCACAAACAGCCATTACAGAAACGTGCCTTGAGTTATCCAGAGTCTGGTTTTAATCATAAGCCGGACAACTCCCCGTACCTTAACAATGTTAAGATATGAACTGTTCTATATCCAATACAGAAACAGAGGCACATATTTAATTGAACCAGATTCAAATCATGCAACTGTCTCCAGTGCATGTCAACTAAATGGAGAGAGGCCGATCAGCATTACTCAACTTAGGAGTGCTTCCAATTATGAGTAATCTGAAAGAGAAGCAAGTTCTCTTAATCATTACTATCAACTGAATACCCTACACAAGTATCTACATCTTCGATCACCTTGAAGAATCCCGATGCTTGCAACACCTGGTTCTCTACTTTATTCATATACCTATAACTTCTCAAAACTTAGACCCTGTGTTTCTACGAAATACCTGTCTAAAACTAGAGAAGTCATAAGTAAACCGAATATAGTACGAGGACCAACCCCTCTGTCCTGATGGACACTGGACAATATACAATACTCTGTATAAGTCCCCTGAGTCTAATAACTCATTCCCTGTGTGTCGTAGGTTGAAAACTATACTTATGGTTAAGAAGAATTACACTGCTGTTTAATGCTCCTTACCTAACCATCCACTGATATAGGTAAATGTCATAGACATAATTTCAAAAAGTTATATCTCACTCTATAAAATTAGACGTACAGATATATCAATTTGAAATTGGTGCACAACAACGGATATTCAAAACCAAATATTTGCCGTCCGGCAAACAACTGAGGCGATTTCCTCAAATATCACCAATTACAAAAAATTCCGATATAATAAGGATAATCACCTAATTTCCAATAACTTACTACCACTCATCATCTGTAAACCATACAGATGTGAGAACTAAACCTGGTAAATACATACCCTGGAGTAAGTGTCTAATTAGGAAATCAGTTTTCTTTTAACAGTACACAGTGAAACTGAAACATTGAAATGTTTCGATGGGGTATCCCGGTATTCCTAGTAATGCCACTTACATTATCCAGATTCACAACTGTAACCGTATAATTCTTTGCCATCTCTCCAAATCCCTTTATATGTCTTTAGTCATTACATTCTGTACACCCCTTTAGGCCAAATGGTTTTCTTTCTTCCCTACCCTTCGGCACCAGCCTATGGTTTGGAAGAAGACTATCCAATAAGCATAATGGGTGTACTGTCCCAATCCTAGGAGCACTCGCAATGCAGGAGAAGGTGAAGATAAAAGACAATCGAATAAACCTTATTCCTATTTCTCCTGAACCAGAATCCATCCTCGAATTGGAACAAGTTCCTTTCGAGTTCGTATATAACCATACGATGGAATGTCCAAATAACTGTGGATCTTCGTAGTGATACGGAGTATCCTGGAGAAATACAAAGGTGAAGTGGGAGTGGTAATGAAATACTTGGTTTGGTCGTGAATAGCAGTCGCAGTTTACTTTGCCCTCTTACTAATCCCTTGATATGTCTTTACTTGATACATTCTGCACACCATCGTTATGCTAATTGGTTTTCTTCATTCCCCACTGTTCGGCATCAGCCTAAGGTTTGGAAGAAGACTATCTAATTTGCATAATAGGTGTACTATCTCCTAAACCAAGGAGTACTCGCAACCTGAGAGAAGGTAAAAGGAAAAGACAACTGAATAGTCCTATTCGTTTTCTCCAGAACCGGAAACTATCCTCGAATAAATTCCTTCAAGTTCATATATAACCATACGATGGTTTTGTCCAATGGAAGTGGACGTTCGTAGTAATACAGGGTGTCCTGGAGAAAAGGGTAAAAGTAGGAGTGGCAATGAGGTTTGCAACTCTGATAATCCAAAAGCCAGTGTTTGAGAAGGTTCGGTTAATTTTGGTCACTGAGTCATAGTCAAAAGTCGGGTCATGGTCGCTGCCAAAGAGAGAGAGAAAAGAAACACTCAGCGTGCACTCTAACCTAGATCAGAATGGTTACCAATTTATCTAATCTGGAAACCTCCCACTGTAACGTCAAATTCTTCCCCAAACCTGAAAGAAGAATTAGTCGGGATCACCCGAGGAGTAAACCAACTCATCAGTGGGAATCGGGATCCAACTATCATCGCATGATAATGTGATGGAATCCGCTCACGTTATCACACTCCAGAAGGTATGCGCATATCTGGCAAGTTTCATTTTCTTTAGAAACTCCCGATGTGATTTTTGCCCCATACTCTTATGACATTGACTTTGGCCAACAAATCATAAGTCGCATGTCAAGTTCTACCCGTCATTCTCCAGGTTAATTTGAACCCACCCGTACAAGCCCTTGACTTTGGCCAACAAGGCTATACGACTGTCCCAAACCAACGCATCTATCTATGTTGCATATGAATACCCAATAGCTACCAATCACTGTGCCTTGACTTTGGCCAACAAACACAGCTTGAATACTTATTGACTATCCATATGAAACGGCGGAGGGCTACGAATGGTTTCTGGCGAAAACCTTTAACGTAATGAACTTGATATCGTTGAAAGAACCGGATAGCTTTTAAAAATATAGTGACGAAAACTTTTGCTAAAGAGGTCACTCCCGGTGAAGGGATCTCGGCTCTTTCCCCATAGAATGAGGTGCAGGATATTCCAACTGAATACCACGGTGCAAAGCAAAAGTAATCGGCTATAGTGAAGTTATTGCCCTGACGCAAACTTCTGTCCAAGGGGTCACTCCCGGTGAAGGGATCTCGGCCCTTGCCTCGTCGACTGAGGAGCAGGATATTCCAACTGAATACTACTGTGCAAAACAAAAGTGAACATCCTTGCAATAACAGCTTTTATGGAAAAATGTTCCAACAACATCAGAATAGGTTTGTTTAGCTTGCATTGATCCGAATCAACGCGGTCCCATCAATTGATCACACCAATAAAGAACGAAAATAATGATGTACGTATATGCCAACCGCATTCGCCACTGGGTCCCGTCATTACCGGTTAGGTTACTTAACTAACGACAGAGCGGGGACTGGACTAGCGCAGATGCAAAACATATACAACATCTACTAGTATATATATCAATATATAATATTTGCTCAAGACGTGATAAAATGCAACATCACAGAAATGTAATAAGCATCACAGAAAAATACAGATATCTGGGATCCCCGGGTTTCATAGAGCCGCTACTAAAACCCGATGTTCCCCTTGTCGTGTGGATAGCCTGTGCAATGAAATCCTAGACCCCTACGGGCGCGGCAAGTTACCCACCAAAACCTGAAGCGAGGCAGCCCCCTTCAGCAACGTGAATGGACCACCCAGCACTTCACGGAATCCGGTAACTTGGGCACCCCTCCTTAGGTCAACCTGTACCCCCTACGGGTGCGGCGAATAGCCCGCCAATTCTAGAGTGAAGCCCCATCCGTCTCAACGCCATGAGATGCGTACCCGTTGCCCTCTAGAACCTGGCTATCCGTGCACCCCACCTTGGGGTAATCCTAGTACAGAAAGTAAAATATACATACAACGGGTACATCGACCTCAGCCCGGTCGTGCCCCAAAAGAATAATATACAAACAGGCAGTGACGCAGTCCACATGTCGGATGCTCGCCCCGCAATATCAAATGTACATAAATAACCAAACTGTACTACCATTGCATCCAGGCTATCCCCCACGACCAATCCGCAACATCACAGCACAACACAGAATATCAACGTGAATGTCACGTACGCAAATCCGTCTAAAAGAGCCATAGCATTTAGACAGGATTTACCGATCAAGTTACATTCACGGTCGCAGATATAATGTAAATACTGTGTAATAACATGTTCAAAATATTCGATAGATCAAATTTTCCCAAGTGGGCCCCAAGAACTACTGTAGAACATAAAGAAATTCTGGGCCCAAACAGAATATACCAAAACCCCTATTTTCAACACAGAGACTCACTGGAAAAATTTGGTGCATTGATCCTTCATTACGGCGGCGGAACCGCGGCCAAAATAGGGTTACGGCCGCGGTTCAGCGGCTGAATAGGAAGAACATGCCACCAAATTTTCCCAGATTACATCTAAATCCCTGCCTGTATTTTTAAGATGCACCAAATAATTATTCGAGCCAAATAAAATTCGACAGAAAACTGATGTTTTGAAAATGCGGGTTTTGGAATTTTGTTCGATCGAAAATGTAAACACATTAGACCAAGCTAGATTAGGTTAATAGCCTGGCTCTGATACCATTGTAAGTGCACGTCGGTGCCCCGGCCGTCAATCCGAGGCCAAAATGCGGAAACGATACTTTTACAGAACTTGTAAACCGGCACCACCGGGCACAATAAAATCTTGGATCGGGCCATTAAACTAATTATAGCTAACTAAAGAACGGGGTAGAGAGATATACCGAGCGATCCATGTCCTTCGGTCTTCTCGTTGTCGTCCCAATCTCCCACGGAATCTCCGGTCTTCGCCTCCTCGCCGGAAGGGCACCACATCGCCGGCTTTTTTACGGGCTCCCACCTCTGGACCGAGGCAACTCGGGCACGAAGTTGGCGAGTCGACGTGCCCAAGGATTGCTGTAGAATAAGTGTAGTGCCATGTCTCATTGGGGTTTTAGTAAGTTGCCTTTTGGTTGGAGGAATCAAGTGAAAGCTTTTTGAGATGAACTATATGATTTCGCAAGCCAAATGAGAGCTTATCCCTGCACAACAAATTGGGACAGCCCCAAGAGGAAGTGGCCGGCCTTGGCTCCCAGAATGAATGAGAGGAGACCCTAATACAAAGGGGGTGAGCCAAAAGAATAATACAAGAGAGAGAGAGAGAAAATGAGTCATCATGTGAAGAAATGATCACAAGCAAATCCAACACTCCACCAACTATCATCACATCCAAAGTCAAGCAATCATGAAGTCATGGGGTCAATGAAAGCTACACCCATCATGAAGGAAAAAGTCTTCTCAATTGTTAATTGCACAATTGCAAACAACCCCCTCCACCAAATTTCAGCCAAAGACAGGAAACAAAGGAAAATGGCCGAAACGGAATGCAAACTGGCAACTTCCGAAAACTGATCCCGTAATAAATTACAGGAAACCCTGCTACTGTATATACATACCCGCATTTGTATTCCGACCGAATACAAATGCAATGAGACAAATCTACACTGTACAATACTAGGATCCGGCTTAAACCAAAGCCCGCTAGTATCAACCGTCCGTTCATGATCCGTGCAATACCGCATGTATCTGATCGAACCCTGCCATATCTCCATATGGCCTCTACAGCGTTTCGCCCGAAACTTGAGAAAACGGTCTGTGGGGGACTCTAAAGACTCGTCAATACTTTGGCTGTGGATTTAACCATTAGCACGTCAGAGGTATTAGCCATACATAACGGGCTACCAGTTATCGATCAAAAGGGACGTCGATGAGCGAACTCATCCTGACACCGTATGAGCCTGTCAGTGACAATATCCGTACAGTCCGGTCCGTTCATCTATGAGTATCGCATAGCGGGCCTAGGGGGCTGGTAAATGTCAGACCCCCAAAAGCGGTACAAGTCGTGTCGGAGTGTAGCCCAGAACACCCTGAGATACTACTGGAATGCCTACCAATAAATCTCCTGCCTCGGCCGAGGGCTTTGTGTAATGGCTCTCCTAGACACAACGCGACCTGACCCCCAATACTGGGAGAGACGAACCCCTGCAGATCCGCTCACTGCCTCCATGTGGCTCGGGACTGTACCCAACTAAAACCTGTTTGCACGACTCCTTTGAGCCGTAGTAGGGTAGTAATCAAAGTACAGTGGGAACTCACACGGGACAAATGACGATCCCAGGTCGATGAACTAACCTGTACACATGTAACCAGGGAACTGCTATCTGACGTCAGGTATAAGACCAACTAGCATGTTCCCGGCGAGTCCTGCCCGGTGTACTCATAACCTAATGAGCATCCGTATACATCTTAGGTGAACCAACTGACACCAGTGGCTTGTGAGACCGGCCACCGCCCCTCGTCGGGGTCTCAACTGTATACACTAGTCTACTCTGGAGTATCGATGCCCTGTCTCGAAACTCCCACGGCTAGGGACCTTTTAAAGATGTGCTTATAGACCGCAGCTCCCACGTATATGATCGCCCTCATACTGCTGGTAGTCAAGCAAGAATTCTAGGGGCTCTATCAACGTGCAATAGCGACTCGTAAGGTCACCTAAAGCAGTACACGATGATAAAGATAAACCAGATAGCATACTATCATCTTGAGTAAGACTGTCCTACCGGTATAGGTCCTCCCTCAATCATTGCAATCACGTGCCTGTGATCCAATAATTGACTCTGAGGGCACTATCTCCAACAAAGCGTACGTTGTATTTTCGTTTCTTCTGTGATGCTTAGGAAGCATAATTGATGGGATTCATTAATGAGATTAATGAAAGAAAAGAAACCTAAAAGATGTAGTAGAATCAAATTTATAAAAAGGGCAGCTTTAGTTTTTGCTTTGCATAGCGGTAATCCATGTAGAATATCCAGCACCTTATTCGATAAGGAAAGATCCGAGATCCCTTCACCGGGAGTGACCTCTTTAGCGAAACTAGCAGATTCTACCACTCATTCGGTTTTGTTTTTGATTGCTTCTATAGTTCTTGCTTTGAATAGCGGTATTTGTGAAATATCCCGCATCTTATTCGGTAAGGAATGAGCTGAGATCCCTTCACCGGGAGTGACCTCTTTAGCGAAACTAGTAAAAGCCTCAAAAACACTCCTTTTCAAAATCACTTGTTTCTACAATGATATCAAGTTCATTACGCAAAAGGTTTCCAGAAAAACCTACCGTAGCCCTCCGTCATTTTAGATAAGTCCTACTTAGTATTCGTGCTGCGTTTGTTGACCTCCGTCAAGGCGTAGTGTGTGGTAGCTGACTAGTATTTATCTGCTGCATATGATGCGATTGTTTTAAGGTAGTCGTACGACCTTGTTGACCTCCGTCAAGGGTCGTGCGGGTGGGTTTAATTCAATCAAGAAATGACGGGTTGAACTTGACTAGTAGCCTATGGTTTGTTGACCTCCGTCAAGGTCATAGGACGCTAGGGGCAAAACAATTATCGGGAATTTCAAGTGTTGAAATTTGCAATGAGATTGCATACCTTCTATGAGATAGTTGGATCCCGATACCCACTGCGAGTAAGAGTTACTCCTGGAAGAGTTTTACACATGACAATCATCCGATCAAGTAGGTGTCTAGAAAGGTGTTAACGGGGTTATGCCTCTGGGCAAATGATGTTTATTTTAATTAGGTCCGTACGAAAGTATGGGGAATCTCCCTCAAAATACCAACACTGGCCTGGCTGAAAGATTGGCGAACTTGTAAAAGTGTAATTAATCCCGGCTAATCATACCTTTTAGGGTTTGGAGGAAGATTTGATAAAAACCAGTGGGAGCCATCCTGATTAGATAAGATAATAACCAATCTAATCTTGCAAGAGCATACGCTAAAGTGTTTTCTTCTCTCTCTCTCCAGATAGCGACCATATCAGGCCTTAATCAAGATAATAATATGGATGTATTGACCTAACCCGCTTATTATACTGAGCAGGGGGAACATTGGTCCCGTTTTTTCTTATAAATGTTATAAGACTGAGCAGGGAATAGTGACATATCCGGATTCTCACGCCACCCAAAAGAAGAATAAGCATGTTGATGCATCTTCTTCGGGTGTGTTTGTTATCGAGAACTGTTTCTCAGATCACTCTACGTCCTGGGTATTAGATACCGGATCGGGATCCCACATATATAATATATTACATGGGCTGCGGAAAGGTAGAGAAAAGGGAGTGGGTGATCATTCTATAAGAGTAGGGAATGGTGCAAATTTTGTAGCCAAAGCAGTTGGCGAATATCACCTTGTATTACCAAAGGGTAATACATTGATTCTGAACGAATGCTATTACATACCGACCTTGATATGCAATGTTATATCAGTTTCTTTATTAAGTAAAGAAGGATATGATTTTGTAATACATGATAATGTTATGAATATCTTCCCGAATCAAAAGTTGATTGGATCAGGCTCGTTAAATAATGGCATATACGTTCTAAATCAAACCACAATTCTTAATGTACCGAACACACACAAGAGGAAGAGTTCAGAAATGAACGAATCCTTCTTGTGGCATTGTAGACTAGGTCATATCAATGCGACACGACTAGCAAAGTTACATAAATATGGATATTTGAATATGTTCAAATTATGATCTTATGAAATTTGCCATTCATGTCTCAAAGGCAAGATGACCAAAACACCATTTAGTGGACACGGATAAACAATTACGGAACTCTTGGGACTGATACATAGTGATGTATGCGGACCCATGTCTACACATGCCAGGAATGGTTCCTCGTACTTCATTACATTCACTGACGATCTCTCAAGATACGGATATGTGTTCCTGTTGAAACACAAGTCTGAAGCTTTTGAGAAATTCAGAGAATATAAATACGAAGTAGAGAACCAAACGGGTAAAAGTATAAAGATCCTTCGATCTGATCGAGGAGGAGAATACTTGAGCAATGAGTTCTGGGATTATCTAAAAGAGAATGAGATTCTCTCTCAGCTTACTCCTCCATATACACCACAGCACAACGGTGTATCAGAGCGGATGAATTGCACCCTATTAGATATGGTGCGCTCTATGCTGAGCACTGCTGAGTTGCCTAATTCCTTTTGGGGTATGCGCTTGAGACAGCCATATACCTATTGAATAGAGTTCCAACCAAATTAGTGCCTACCACTCTATATGAGATATAGGAAGGGAAGAGACCATTTCTTAATTTTGTTAAGATATGGGGTTGCCCAGCCTATGTTAAAAAGAAAAATCTGGACAAGCTCAAGGCAAGGTCTATTCTGTTCAAATTTGTAGGATATCCTAAGCATTCGCGAGGACATATCTTCTGTTAGTTGTATGTATGCCTTAGAGGCCAGTATTGTACAGATGATGTATATTATATTGGATGCTTGGACATATATATAGATGACTTTCTTGCTCGATATGATAGTATGGTATCCGGTTGCGCTTTATCTTAACATGTATACTTGTCTCTTTATACTGTCTTATAGTTACATGTTGGTAAAGCCCTTAGGATGTGTACTTGACTACCTGGACTATGATGCGGATCATACTAGTGGGGACATGGTAGTCCATAAGTACATCCTTCAAGGTCCCTAGTCGTGGGTGTATCGAGACAACGCATCGATATACCAGTGTAGACTAGCGTATACGCTTCTCGACCCATGAGATGGACGATGGATGATCCCATATCCATTGGTGTTTGACATCAGAGATGGTATACGGGTGCTCAGTGGAGACTGGGTATACTGGACGGACTCGCTGAGAACTCCCAGATGGTATTATACCTCACGTCAGATGGCAGTTCTCAGGTGACACTTGTGCAGGTTAGTCTGTGTACCCGAGATCGTCATAGAGTCTTGTGTGATTCCACTGTGCTTTGATTTCCACCTTACCACGTCCATGAGGGCGTGCAAAACGGTAGTTTTTGGGTACAGCCCCGAGTCACATGGAGGCAATGAGCGATAGGAGGGGTTTCGTCTCTCCCGGTTTTAGGGGTTGATGTTGCACTGTGCTCGATTGGCCGTAACAGGGAAGTCCCTGGCCATGGCTGATTAGAGATTTACTGGTAAGTGTTACCAGTAGTTTCTCGACCCGTTATGGGCCTCACATCGGCACGACTTATCGGTTATTGGGGTCTGACGTTTACCACCCCTAGACTTGATATGCGGCATATCAGACGAGGAGACCGAACTGTACAGGAAGTGTTGCCGGTTGGCTCGACGTGCGTTGTAGTAGGTTCGCTTGTTCTCTTCTGATCGCTCAATACCCGGGTGGCCGTTACGTTTAGCTGACCGCTTGCGGCTTGGGGGTGCTTGATATGATCATCACGCACTGCCGGCGTATTGACGAGTCTTAAAGTCCCACAAAGGGGTTACCTAGTCCAGGCGAAACATTGTGGTGTGCATATGCGATATGCGCATGGACCCGGTTAAAATGCGCGTATGAGATACCGTATATTAATCGGGCGGCTTGCTTTTGGTTGGGTCGTATTTGATATGGCCGAATTGATAAATCAAGTGTTGATTTATCATTTAGCCATTATTTTCTCACTAGAAATACTTTCTTGTATTTTTGATGTATGCATGCATGTATGCATTCTTTTATGTTTCATGCACAGATGGATGTGCATGCACACATACATACATACATCATTCTTCATGGTTTCATATACATGGAAAATGGTGGCAATATAAGACTCACACCATGATTTTATATATATGTGTGTTATTATTTCATTTGTTTTAAAACAAAGGAAAAAGAAAAGGATAATTCATGGATGAGTTCTACACTCTTCTTGACCAACATGGTCAGAGCTACTAGGCATTGGATGTCGACCTATGGGGGGTTCTCACTGTGTGATAGTGTGGCGAAGCATAGGCTTTTACCCCCAGGGTGTCCCGAGACCGGAAGGTTTTCCGGCGGTTGTAGTCCTCGCGAGGGGGCATGCGTAAAAAGTAGCGGCTGAGGGACCCGTTGGTGCCACGGCGACCCCATTGGATGGGATGGCTGCCTGACCAACATTGGTATCAGAGCCGACCTAGAACATTAGGCGACACTTTTACGAAGTAAAAACTCCGATCGAACCAAAATACGGAATTTCGGGACCCTCTGTGGACTTTTTTCAAAATCTGTGATTTTTCAGTATTAAAAATATGTAAAAAATTCAGCAGGTAAATATAAGCAGTACTGTAAAATTCGATCCAGTGAAGAGTTACTTTCACCGCGGAACCGCGGCCATAGCCTGCTTGGGCCGCGGTTCCGCGGCCGTAATTATGAGTTAACGCATGAAAATTTTACAGTAATGCTTAGAATTTCTTGTATATATTTTTGGATATTTTTAATCTGAATTTAGTGCTGTTTGTTCTGGAGATTGTTTTGGAGTCAGTGATTCGATCGGAATTTTGATTTCGTGTTTCTTTCCGGGTAATTTAGAAAGTATTGAATTGTTCGAACAAGTATCATTTACTCACTTTTTCATGGGGTTTTAATCTTTCGGAAATACGTGCAAGTTTTGTGGTGGACCCTCTAGAAGACAACAAACCTTAACTCGATTATGTGACCGTCTTGAACTGCCTTTTGAACCTTAGGGTTTGGGGCAGTACGGCGTGCCACATGTGAGGCGTTGGCTGGACCGTTGGTACTGAGACATGAAGTGAATGTTTTAAAACTTATTTCATGTGTTGAGCTGTTCCGGGAAAACTTGGGTGTTTGTTTGTTCGATCGGAAAGTTTAACATTTTCTATTTATCTGGAATGTGATACAATATTTGGAATTCACAAGTAGTTATGAGATAACTGAATGAATGTTATAAACATAGCGTTTTAGTCTAACTTGATCGGTTGCCACGGAATTTTGATGCTATCAAAAGTCTGTCACAATCACGTAGCGTACGCGAATACTCACCGGGTAAACTTAATAGACAGCTACACCCCATAGCCCCGACCAAGTGACTGTAGGAGAATCCCATCGCCGAAAGCATCCGTTCGGGTGCTCGCGGCAGCGGTGTTCCGCCTTAGTGCACTTCGTCGATGGCATCGGGGGTGCGGCCATCTACTAAAGTTTGTGACGAGCATTCGATCAGGATGTCAGGAATCTTGTTGAATTGCCCGACTTGATATTGAAAAGAGTTTTCGATAAAGAGACTAAAATGCAAGGTTTATAATTGTTAGGCATCCGATGTCTAAGGAATTCATTTGGTTAGGCATGCGTTGTCTAACGAGTTTGCGGATTCCAACTGTTGTAGTTTTACACTTTCTTTTCTGCGACCGTAAGTGTAATATGTGATATCGCCGCTTTCGTTGCTATATGTCAACGACAATTGGGACACGCATGTTTACTTACGTTGATGACATGTGATGTTATGTGTTGCTGGATATGTTATATTGGATCGTCGTGTTTGAATAGCCGGGGGTTTTTATGTGAGATGAGTGTTTTTCATTTTCATTCATGTAAAATTTGTATGTAATATTCTTTTATTGGAGCACTTCCAGGTTGCGGAAGATGTCACCGTTGATGTATATTATTTACTTTTCCGCATTAGGATAGACTCAAGGAGGGGAGCACAAGTAACCGGGTTCTAGGGTCCAGTGAGAGACCATCTCGAGGAGTCGAGTCCGGGTCTCCTAACCCTAGAATTGGTAGGGTTTCTTGCCTCTCTCGTAGGGGTCTAGGGGCGTGGGATTGGCTATTCATCGCGACCGTGGAATCCGTGTTTTATACTGGCTCGTATTGAAAACACGGACGTCCTAGTATATCCAATATTTCATATGATATTTTCTGCTGCGTTATCTGTGATGTGATCATGTGATATGTTCAGATGGATACTATATATAGTATATATGATATATTATATAGGCGTTACTTATGTTTTACACCCACGCTAGCCCTGCCCCGCTCTGCCGTTAGTAACCTAACCTAACGGTACACGAGGGGACATCGAGACGAACACGGATGGCATAAGTGTACGTCGTATTTATCTGTGATGTTTAGGTGGACTTAAATGATGGGACTTCATTAATGTGATTAATGAAAGAAAAGAAACCTAAGATGTTGTGGAATCGAATTTTCAAAAACAGGTAGCTACAGTTCTTGCTTTGCATCGCGATGTTCCTTGTAGAACATCCTGCACCTTATTCGATAAGGAAAGGACCAAGATCCCTTCATCGGGAGTGACTCCTTTAGCAATAATTGGCAGATGCTACAACCCTCGGTTTGTCTTTTGATTGCTTCTATAGTTTTTGCTTTGCACAGCGGTATATATGATATATCCTGCACCTTATTCGATGAGGAATGGGCCGACGATCCCTTCACCGGGAGTGACCCCTTTAGCAAAACTAGAAAAGCCTCAAAAACACTCCATTTCAAAATTGATTCAATCCTACAACGATATCAAGTTCATTACGCAATAGGTTTTCAGAAAAACCTGTCGTAGCCCTCCGTCATTTCAGATAAGTACTACTTAGTATTCATGCTACGGTAGTTTGGCATTCGTCAAGGCGTGGTGTGCGGTAGCTAACTAGTACTTATCTGCTTATGCATATGATGCAGATTGGATTAGGGTATTCGTACGGCGTTGTTTGGCATTCGTCAAGGGTCGTGCAGGTGGGTTTAATTCAATCAAGAAATGTACGGGTTGAACTTGAATAGTGGACTATGGGTTGTTTGGCATTCGTCAAGGTCATAGAACGCTAGGGGCAAAATATTATCGGGAATTTCAAGTGTTGAAATTTGCAATGAGATTGCATACCTTCTATGAGATAGTTGGATCCCGATACCCGCTGCGAGTAAGAGTTACTCCTGGGAGAGTTTTACACATTACAATTAGCCGATCAAGTAGGTGTCTAGAAAGATGTCAACGGGGTTACGCCTCTGGGAAAACGAGGTTTACTTTAATTAGGTCCGTGCGAAAGCACGGGGAACCTCCCTCAAAGTACCGACACTGGCCTGGCTGAAAGATTGGCGAACTTGTAGCGTGTAATTAATCCCGGCTAGTGTTTCCTTTTAGGGTTTGAAGGAAGATTTGATAAAAAACAGTGGGAGCCATCCTGATTAGATAAAATAATAACCAATCTGATCTTGCAAGAGCGCACGCTGAGTGTTTTCTTCTCTCTCTCTCTCCAGGTAGCGACCATATCACGCCTTAATCAAGATAATAATACGGATGTATTGACCGAACCCGCTTGTTATACTGAGCTGGGGAACGTTGGTCCCGCTCCAACTTATAATTGTTATAAGACCGAGCAGGAAATTGGGGAATACCAGATTTCCCGTGCTGCCCAAACGAGGAAAGTGCATGTTGATGCATCTTCTTCGGGTGTGTTCGTTACACAGAACTGTTTCTCAGTATCCTCTGCGTCCTGGGTATCTGATACCGGAACAGGATCCCAGATATGTAATCAGTTACATGGGCTACAGAAAGGTAGAGAACTGAGAACGGGTGATAAGTTTCATGAGGCAGAAAACGGGGCAAGTGTTGCAGCCAAGTCTGTTGGTCACTGTCACCCTGTATTACTAATACATTGATTCTGAACGAATGTTATTAGATACCGAACCTGATATACAAAATCATATTAGTCTCTTTATTAGTAAAGAAAGGATATAATTTTGTATTGTTGGATAATGTTTTGAACATTTCCTATATCAAAAGTTGATCGGTTCAGGCACGTTATCTAAAAGCATTGACGTTCTAAATCAAACTACAGTTCTTAGTATATAGAACACACACAAGAGGAAGAGTTCAGAAATGAACAAATCCTTCTTGAGGTATTGTAGACTGGGTCATATCAATGCGACCCGACTAGCTGAAGTTACATATAGATGTATATTTAAATCAGTTTGAATTTACATCTTGTGAAACTTGCCAGTCATGTCACAAAGATATAATGACACCAGCTCTGTTTATTGGAAACAGAGAAAGAGTTAGTGAACTTTTGGGATTGATACATGCTGATGTATGAAGGTCCCCTGTCTACACATGCCAAGACCGGTTCTTTGTATTTCATTACATTCTCTGATAATCTCTCTAGATTCAGACATATGTTCCTGTTGAAACACAAGTCCGAACCTTTTTGAGATATTCACAGAATATAAGTTTGAAGTAGAGAACCAATACGGGTATAAGTATTATGTCCTTTGATGAGATCAGGGAGGAGAATACTTGAGCACGGAATTCCTGGACTATTCTAAAGGAGATTGAGATTCTCTCTCAGCATTACTCCTCCGTATACACCATAGCACGATGGTATATCGAGGCGGAGCAACAACACCCTATCTGATATGGTGTGCTCTATGATGAGTACTACTGAGTTACCTATTTCCTTTTAGGAGTTTTGCGCTTGAGAAGCTGCATACCTATTGAATAGGGTTCCAATCAAATCAATTGCCTACCACTTCATATGTGATATGGAAAGGGAAGAGTCCATATCTTAAGTTTCTTTAGATTTGGGGTTGTCCAGCCTATGTCTAAAAAGCAAAATCCGGACAAGCTCGAGGCAAGATCTGTTATGTAGAACTGGAAATGTTCTAGCTATACAAACTGCAGCTGATGATTTGAAAGATCCAAATGATTCAATAGTTACCAACGAACCTCAGCCTTTCCGCCGATCTAGTAGGGTTCCTCACCCACCTGAGAGATACTTCTGTTTCTCTATGACAGTGGGAGCGAGGATTGCATCATGAGATGATGACCCAACTAGTTTTGAGCTGGCCATCAGGAGTGGGACTCTGTAAGAATGGATGGATGCTTAGCGATCTGAGATGGAATCCTTATACACCAACAAAGTATGGACTTTGGTTGCTATATCTGAAGGGTTAAATCCCCATCAGGAGAAAGTATATCTTGAGAAGATTACTTGGTGTACTTGGAAAAGTTGAGACTTTCAAAGCTAGACTTGTTAAAGGTTTGCATCATTGACCGGGTATGAATTTTGTTGAAACCTTCTTAAGTAGCTATGCTTAAGTCCATCCAGATCCTACTTGCCACGGCTACATACCATGACTACGATATCTGGTGGTTGGGTGTCATGACTGCTTTTCTAAAATGATATTTCAGAAAAGAGAAAGTCTATAAGTACACAGTCAGAAGGCTTCGTAGACAGTGGGAGCAGCGGAAACGTGTGCAAGATATTTTATGTGATGAATCAGGCATCGCGGAGTTGGAACATCGGATTCGATGAGTTAGTCAAACAGTTTGACATCATCAAAATGGTAGATGAACCTTGTATATACAAAAAGGTAGTAGGGAGTATGGTAGTGATCCTCGTAGAGTATGTAGATGACATACTCTTGATAGGGAAGGAGTTTCCTATGCTACGCTCGGTCAATCTCCGCTTATCACAAGGATTCTCCATATAGGATCAAAGTGATACCTCCTAAATCCTGAGTTTTCATCTATGAGATAGATGTAATTGGATGTTAGGATACTCACTAGATGTAGTGAGATGGTATCAATCGATCCTGGGGAGAATCACTGGAAGGGTTCCAGAGTGATAAAGACGACTGAATATCAGTTACAGGCATTGTCTTTACCCTCAGTAAAGGAACGGTATGTCGGAAGAGTTCCAAGCTAAATACCGTGGCATAGTAGACGATAAAGGCTGGATACATCGCTACTTAAGATGCTACCAAAGAGGCTGTCTGGGAATATATCAGTTCATGAGATGAACTTAGTTCCTCCCATTGTGTGACAATGGAGTTGTGGCTTATGCCAAGGAACGTCCGTCCCATCATTGATCCAGACATATTCTAAGGCAGTATCACCTGATCATGGAGATGGTTGATCTCCAAGGAGATCGAGGTTAGGAGAGTAGACTCTGAGGACAACACGGCGGATCCACTCACAAAGGACTTTTCCCAGAGAGAGACTTTTATGGGATGCTTGAGTATGAGATACTACAACCACTGCTACAGATGGCCCTAGTGCAAGTGGGAGATTATTAGTTATATGTATGCCCTAGAGGCCATTACTATACATAGGATGTATATTGTAGTGGATGCTTGGACATATATAGGGAGGACTTTCTTGCTCGACATGATAGTATGCTATCTGGTTGCTCTTTACCTTAACGTGTATACTGATTGTCTCTCTGTTACATGTTGGTAAAGCCCTTAGGATGTGTACTTGACTACCTGGACTATGATGCGGATCATACTAGTGGGGACATGGTAGTCCATAAGTACATCCTTCAAGGTCCCTAGTCGTGGGTGTATCGAGACGGGGCATCGATATACCAGAGTAGACTAGCGTATACCTTCTCGACCCATACAGATGGGCGATGGATGACCCCATATCCATTGGTGTTTGACATCAGAGATGATATACGGGTGCTCAGTAGAAACTGGGTATACTGGACGGACTCGCCGAGAACTCCCAGATGGTATTATACCTCACGTCAGATGGCAGTTCTCTGGTGACACTGGTATAGGTTAGTCTGTAGACCCGAGATCGTCATAGAGTCTTGTGTGATTCCCACTATGCTTTGATTTCCACCTTACCACATCCAAGAGGGCGTGCAAAACGGTGGTTTTTGGGTACAATCCCGAATCACATGGAGGCAATGAGCGATAAGAGTGGATTCGTCTCTCCCGGTATAAGGAGTTGATGTTGCGCTGTGTTCGATTGGCTATAACCGAAAATCCCTGGCCAGGGTTGCTGAGATTTACTGGTAAGTGTTATCAGTAGTATTTCGAACTGTTATAGACCTCATATCGACACGACTTATCGAGCTACTGGGGTCTGACGTTCACCACCCCTAGGCGAGATATGCGACATATCAGACGAACAGACCGGACTGTACGGTAAGTGTTACTGGTTGGATTCACAGGAGTGTAAGCGGGCTTGCTCGTCGATCTTCTGATCGCTCAATACCCTTGTGGCCGTTACGTTTAGCAGACCGCTTGCGGCTTGTGGGTGTTTGATATGATCATCACCTGCTGCCGGCGTTTTGACGAGTCTTTAGAGTCCTACACAGAGGTTTCCGGGCTCAAGCGAAACGAAATAGGAGTGCATATGAGATATGTGCGGGACCGAGAATAATGCATGTATGTGATACCGTATTCTATTCTCGTGATGAATGTATCGATTGGTTGTATGCGATATAACCTGGTTATCGCATCGAGGATTGATTCGATAAGTCGATACATTGGATATTAGTCGGTCATATGCGATGTGACCGGATCGTTAAATCAAGTGTTGATTTAATGATTTAATGTATAATTATATATTTGATATATTACTTTACATTAACTAATATTGGTTCACTTAAGATGTTTTTCTCACTTGTTTGTGCACATTGTATATGTGATATATTTTTGTGCACAAGTTTGTATCATGTTTGATGATACATGCAAACTTGGGTGGATGTTTGATTTAAACCATATTTGGTTAATGGTTAGGGTTTCCTTTGCCTTATTTATTTATTTCATTTATTTACTTTTGGCAAGAAACAAAAACAAAAGGTGGTGGCTTTTCACACTTTGGCTTGAAGCTTCATGAAGCTTCATAGCACCTTTGACAAAGTCTAAGCCTTTTGTGTTATTCTTAACCTAACCATTCACCTAACCCTAGTTTATTCTCTACACTCAACCATGGTTGCAATATGATAAGAATCACTTAGATTTTATTTTTGAATAATTCTTTTTCTATCATCTTCTTCATCTTCTTCATGAAGAGAAAAAGAAAACCTTTGCTTGAAATTTCTAAGTGATGATTCCAAGTGAGAAATCCAAATCAAAAGTGAACCCACTTCCTATTTCTTCATCCTTTACCACTTGCCATGTAGTATAGGGTGTTTTCTTCACAAGTTTCATGACTTGGTGAAGGTAGAGCTTGATCTTGTGTTGCCTCGACGTAGATCATCTTCGGCATCGAAGTCGACGACCTAGCCCGATCATTTCTCCGACGAAACCATCGCCAGAGTCCAGGATCCGATGATCGCAGCGGAGGGACGTCAACACGGAGCCAAGGAAGTGGAGAATCGATCTACAAAGGTTGTAGCCCCTTTCACTTAGCAGTAATGTTGTTTACTAGCTTGTAGTTTCGCCTATTCTCTAGTTAACGATCTAGTTTATGGTTTCTCGGCATATAATTTTTGAATTTGGCATGGTTGATGCCTTGTTAGACCTCATTAGTGTGCCTAGGAACCCTACAGATGGGAAAGTGGAGACTTTCAAAGCTAGACTTGTTGCAAAAGGTTTTCGTCAAAGACCAGGTGTGGACTATGACGAAACCTTTTCTCCAGTGGCTATGCTTAAATCCATCCAGATCATGCTTGCCATCGCTGCATATCATGATTACGAAATCTGGCAAATGGATGTTAAGACCGTCTTTCTAAATGGTGATTTAGAAGAGTGCGTGTACATGACTCAGCCAGAGGGCTTCGTAGATAATGGGAGCAGCGGGAAGGTATGCAAGCTGCTTAAATCCATTTATGGATTAAAGCAAGCATCGCGGAGTTGGAACATCTGCTTTGATGTCGTTATCGAAGAGTTTGATTTCATCAAAAACGTAGATGAACCATGTATCTACAAGAAGGTGGCAGAGAGTAAGGTTGTCTTCCTCGTATTGTACGTGGACGACATACTCTTGATAGGAAATGACATTCTTATGCTGCAATCGGTCAAGCTCTTCTTATCACAAAGATTCTCAATGAAAGATCTTGGTGATGCCTCCTGCATATTAGGAATTAGGATCTATAGAGATAGATCCAAAAAGATATTGGGATTGTCCCAATCCAGGTACATTGACACCATACTAAAGCGGTTTAGTATGGAAGAATCCAAGCGTGGGAACTTACCCATGATCTTTGGAGTCACTCTCTCCAAAGAGATGTCTCCCAAGACTGATTTGGAGAGAGCTCGCATGCAAGGGATACCTTATGCTTTGGCTGTAGGCTCTATCATGTACGCGATGCTATGTACCAGACCCGATGTAGCATACTCACTAAGTGTAGTGAGCCGGTATCAAGCTGATCCTGGAGAGAGTCACTGGACAGCTGTGAAGAGCATTCTCAAGTACTTACGAAGGACTAAAGAGATGCTCTTGGTGTATGGTAACGGAGAACTCCAAGTGGAGTCGTTTACCGATTCGAGCTTCCAGAGTGATAAAGACGACTCTAAGTCGCAGTCAGGATTTGTCTTTACCCTTTACGGAGGGGCGGTTAGCTAGAACAGTTCCAAGCAGGAAAACGTGGCAGACTCGACGATGGAGGCTGAATACATCGCTGCCGACGATGCTGCCAAAGAGGCTGTCTGGATCAAGAAGTTCATTACTGAACTTGGAGTGGTTCCATCCATTGAGAATCCAATACTTTTGTATAGCGATAACAATGGAGCGATGGCTTTCGCCAAGGAACCCACGTGCCATCAGCGATCCAGGCATATTCTGAAGCGGTATCACCTGATCTGGGAGATAGTTGATCGCCGGGGGATCGAGGTCAGGAGGGTTGACACGAAGAATAACACAGCGGATCCACTCACGGAGGCCATTCCCCAGATACAGTTTGAGAGACTCTTCAGGATGCTCGGTATGCGATACTACAGCAGCTGGCCCTAGTGCAAGTGGGAGATTGTTAGTTGTAGTATGCCCGAGAGGCCAGTATTGTACAGATGATGTATATTATATTGGATGCTTGGACATATATAGAGATGACTTTCTTGCTCGATATGATAATATGCTATCTGGTTGCTCTTTATCTTAACATATATACTTGTCTCTTTATACTGTCTTATAGTTACATGTTGGTAAAGCCCTTAGGATGTGTACTTGACTACCTGGACTGTGATGCGGATCATACTAGTGGGGATATGGTAGTCCATAAGTACATCCTTCAAGGTCCCTAGTCGTGGGTGTATCGAGACAGGGCATCGATATACCAGTGTAGACTAGCGTATACGCTTCTCGACCCATGAGATGGGCGATGGATGATCCCATATCCATTGGTGTTTGACATCAGAGATGGTATACGGGTGCTCAGTGGAGACTGGGTACACTGGACGGACTCGCCGAGAACTCCCAGATGGTATTATACCTCACGTCAGATGGCAGTTCTCAGGTGACACTTGTGCAGGTTAGTCTGTAGACCCGAGATCGTCATAGAGTCTTGTGTGATTCCCACTGTGCTTTGATTTCCACCTTACCACGTCCATGAGGGCGTGCAAAATGGTGGTTTTTGGGTACAGTCCCGAGTCACATGGAGGAAATGAGCAATAGGAGGGGTTTCGTCTCTCCAGGTATTGGGGGTTAATGTTGCACTGTGCTCGATTGGCCGTAACAGGGAAGTCCCTGGCCAGGGTTGATTAGTGATTTACTGGTAAGTGTTACCAGTTGTTTCTCGACCCGTTATGGGCCTCACATCGGCACGACTTATTGGTTATTGGGGTCTGACGTTTACCACCCCTAGACTTGATAAGCGACATATCAGACGAGGAGACCGGACTGTATGGGAAGTGTTGCCGGTTGGGTCGACGGGAGTTGTAGCAGGTTCGCTTGTTCTCTTCTGATCGCTCAATACCCAGGTGGCCGTTACGTTTAGCTGACCGCTTGTGGCTTGGGGGTGCTTGATATGATCATCACCCACTGCCGGCGTATTGACGAGTCTTAGAGTCCCACAGAGGGATTACCTAGTCCAGGCGAAACATTGTGGTGTGCATATGCCAAATGCGCATGGACCCGGTTATAATGCGCGTATGAGATACCGTATATTAATCAGGCGGCTTGCTTTTGGTTGGGTCGTATGTGATATGGCCGAATTGATAAATCAAGTGTTGATTTATCATTTAACCATTATTTTCTCGCTAGAAATCCATTCTTGTATTTTTGATGTATGCATGCATGTATGCATTCTTTTATGTTTCATGCACATATGGATGTGCATGCACACATACATACATACATCATTCTTCATGGTTGCATATATATGGAAAATGGTGGCAATATAAGACTCACACCATGATTTTATATATATATGTGTGTGTTATTATTTCATTTGTTTTAAAACAAAGGAAAAAGAAAAGGATAATTCATGGATGAGTTCTACACTCTTTTTGACCTAACCATGCTCACCTACCTTCTAACCATGAGTTAATCTTTTCTTTTATGTTTTAACTCAAGTGAAATAATATCCATATGATTTAACCATGGTTTGAGATGAGAAGTGGAAAATATATATACATATATTTTCTATTTCTTTGTTATGAGATTATCTTTTCTCTTATTCTAAAAGCCATCATCTTCTTCCTCCTTATTTCCTTTGCTCTCTAGATTTCTCTAGTCGGCAAAATACTTAACAAGATAGGATTTTGAAGTGAGAAAGGCCACCACAACATCATTCTACACAAGTCTTGCCCACTTGTTTAGAGTGTTATCTTCCATTTTCATTCTTGATCTTGTGAAGTTGCTAGCTTGGATCAAGCGGACTCCGGGTGGATCGTCGTGGACCTAGAGGTGTTCAAGCGGACCTTTTCCAAACACCAAGTAGCCGAGGAGTCTAGCGTATGGAGCTACAAAGGTTGGACTCTCAAAACCCTAGCTTTTCTTACTTGAGATGATGTGTTGTTTTTTGAAACCCTAATTTTCTAGGAATGATTCTTTGTGTGTTCACTTAGCACCCTAAAGTTTTAATCTTTGGTACATGTGATGCTTCCAAACCCTTCATGAGGTGTTAGGTTAACCCAACATCTTCTACCATCCCGAGGAACAAAAGGTGTTTGTTGCTCAGCATGCCACCTTTTTAGAAAAGGAATTTCTCACAAAGGAAATTTGTGGCGAGGAGGTAGAACTAGAAGAAGTTCCAGCAATACAAACTAGGACAGATGATTTGGTAGAACCAGAGGATTAGATAGTTCCCAACGAAACCCCAGCCGCTCCGCCGATATAGTAGGGTTCCTCATCCACCTGAGAAATACTACGGTTTTCTCATTGATGGTGAGAGCGAGGATTGGATCATGGAAGATGATGACCCGACTAGCTTCGAGCAGGCCATCACGAGTGGAGACTCTGTGAAATGGCTGGATGCAATGCGATCTAAGATGCAATCCATATACACCAACAAAGTATGGACTTTAGAAGTTGCTCCTGAAGGGGTAAAACCCATTGGGAGCAAATGGATCTTTAAGAAGAAACTTGGTGTAGATGGAAAAGTTGAGACTTTCAAATCTAGACTTGTTGTAAAGGGTTTTCATCAATGACCAGGTGTGGATTATGAAGAAACCTTTTCTCCAGTGGCTATGCTTAAGTCCATCCGGATCCTACTTTCTATTGCTGCATACCATGACTACGAAATCTGGCAAATGGATGTTAATGTAAGTGCACGGCGGCGCCCCGGCCGTCAATCCGACAGCCAAATGCGGAAGCGGTGATAAACTTTAAATTTTTCTTGAACTGGCAAACCGCCGGGCACTAATACCCGGATCGAACCATTAATCAGTCCTAGCCAACAACAAGAAAGGGAATAGAGATATACCGACGATCCAAGTCCTCCGGTCTTCTCGTTATCGTCCCGATCTCCTGCGGAATGTCCTGTCTCCTCCTCGTCGCCGGAAGTGCACCACATCGCCTACTTCTTTTATGGGCTCCCACCTCAATGCCGAGGCAACTCGGGCACGAAGCCGGCTACTCGACGTGCCCAAGGTTTGCTGTAGAATGTAGTGTACAAGTCTCATTTTGGGGTTCATGGAGATGCCTTTGTGGTGGAGGAAAAAGAACTTGGAGAGAGGTGGGGAAAAATGTAGCATGCAAAGAATGAGAATAACATTTTTCCCTCACCCAAAGAAAAAGACCCCCCCCCCTCACTAGTGGCCGGCCTTGCAAGAAAATGGAGAGAGAGAATAAAGTCAAGGGGTGGGTGGATCCATCATCCAAGGGAGAGTGTGAAGTGATCATGAAAAGGAATGATCACAAAACAAATCTTACACTCCAAAACCTAATCAACTCTCATCATATCCCCACAAGTCAAACCCTGATGGAAAAGAAAGAGTCAAAAGATGGGCTCCATCATGAAACCATCATGACATAAGAATATGCAAAGAACCCCTCCACAAATACTTATTTGCAACAATGCAAATAAACCCTCCTCCACCAATCTTCGGCCAATGAACGGAACAATGGAAATCGGCCGAAACGGAAAGCAAACTGGCAACTCCAGAAAACTGGTCCCGTAATAAATTACAGAAAAACCCCGATACTGTGCATACACACCCGCATCTGTATTTCGACCGAAATACAAATGCAATGAGACAAAATCTACATTGTACTATACTAGGATCCGGCTTAAACCAAAGCCGGCTAGTAATATCCGTTCGATCCTGATCCATGCAATACCGCACGTATCTGATCGAACCCTGCCATATAACCATACGGCCTATAGTACAAACTGTCCGATCCTGATCCGTGCAATACCGCACGTATCTGATCGGACCCTGCCATATCTCCATACGGCCTCTACAACCTTTCGCCCGAAAGCTGAGTAACAGAATGTGGCGGACTCTAAAGACTCGTCAACACCTTGGTTGTGGATTTAACCACTAGCACGTCAGAGGTATAAGGCAATACGTAACGGGCTACCAGGTATTGACCAAAAGGAACGTCTGTGAGCGAACTCAGCCCGACAACCCTACTGAGCCTGTCAGTGACAATATCCGTACAGTCCGATCCGTTCGTCTATGAGCATCGCATGGCGGGCCTAGGGGGGTGGTAAAAGTCAGACCCCCAAAAGCGGTACAAGTCGTGTCGGAGTGTAGCCCAGAACACCCTGAGATACTACTGGAATACCTACCAGTAAATCTCCTTGCCTCGGCCGAAGGCTTCGTGTAATGGCTCTCCTAGACATAGCACGACCTCACCCCCAATACCGGGAGAGACCAACCCCTGAAGATACGCTCACTGCCTCCATGTGGCTCGGGACTGTACCCAACTAAAACCTGTTTGCACGACTCCTTTGAGCCGTGGTAGGGTAGTAATCAAAGTACAGTGGGAACTCACACGAGACAAATGACGATCCCCAGGTCGATGAACTAACCTGCACACATGTCACCAGGGAACTGCCATCTGACGTCTGGTATATGACCAACTAGCATGTTCCCGGCGAGTCCTGTCCGGTGTACTCATAACCCAATGAGCACCTGTATACATCTTAGGTGAACCAACTGACACCAGTGGCTTGTGAGACCGGCCACCGTCCCTCATCGGGGTCTCGACTGTATACACTAGTCTACTCTGGAGAATCGATGCCCTGTCTCGAATCTCCCACGACTAGGGACCTTTTAAGGATATGCCTATAGACCCCCAGCTCCCACTTATATGATCGCCCTCATACTGCTGGTGGTCAAGCAAGAATCCTAGGGGCTCTACCAACGTGTAATAGCGACTTGTCAGGTCACCTGAAGCAGTACACGATGATAAAGGTAAACCAGATAGCATACTATCATCTCGAGTAAGACTGTCCTACCGGGATAGGTCCTCCATCAATCATTGCAATCACGTACCTGTGACCTAATAATTGACTCTGAGGGCACTATCTCCAACAATCTCCCACTTGCACTCAAGGCTAATTATTGCGATGTCGCATACTCACAGCCCGTGTGATACCGAACACCCAACTCCTCTACTAGTCAGTCTCACAAAGCTCGTTTGCGAAACTATTGCGTTCGAGGAATAGCCTCAGTGAGTGGATCCGCCTTGATGTTTCTTTCTATGTCTCTCTATATCTCAAGTTCGCGGAGAAAGCCATCTCCCGAAATGAGCAATACCTGTCTTAGAATGTGTCTGGATGTCTGATGGGACATAGCTCATAAATGAACTCCAAATCCAAACTTCTTAGACCGTATCGTCAACTGAACTTAATCTGTATCCTGCGCCATGCCACCCTCAGTATTTCCTTGGACCATCTGTCCAAAATACTGCCCTTCGTCAGAAGGAAAACTATAACTCTGACAACCTCCTTGTCGTCCATGTCACCTTGGAATCCTGGAATGATAACTGTCTCCCGAATGAGGCTGTCATTATCATATCCCTAGAACATCCACTTATGTTCTAAAACTGCTTCCGACTGTTTCTCCAGGATTGGATTAATGTCAACTTATTGCATCCAGTGCAAGAACAATATCTGGTGTGGTACTTGACATCTCACAATTAACTCAATTGCCTGAGCAAGTGATCTGCCAATCATGCACGTCCCTCTCCCCTTTAGTCTGTAAGACACCTTTGGAGAGGGTGACTCCATCTTCTGCAGGTACACTACCGTGCCAGGAGTCGTCCATTCTAAATACTCTTAGAATGCTGTCTAAGTACCCAGATTGGGAAACCACCCAAATCTAGATCTAAAACCATAGATCTAGTAACCAGTATGTCTGATACAAAATCCATTTCCTTTGTGGAGAAACCACTGTGTGACGACCAAAGTATAACCGATTGTAGTATAGGAGTTTCCTTTCCTACTCTGTGTATGTCATCCAAATACCAGGATATCACACCCTACTACCTTCTCAACAGATCCATCCCCTATTCTGGTGAAGTCAAACCTATGACTGTCACGTCAGAAATAGATGATCTATCTCCGCTACATCTGCTTTAGTCTATAAATAGACATAAGCTACCTGTCCACCAATGCTTCCGTTGCTCCCACTGACTACGACAACCCTCTGGCAGAGTCATATACACGTACACTTCTAAAACTAGTTTAGAACGACGCTATACTCATCCTCCCGCCGGGTCTCGCAGCCTGGAACAACAGCAATGGTAATTGTGGGTAAACAAGAACTTCCCTGTCACCGTCCTTGAGGCTACCGTAGTACCTCTCGGGTGCCTGAAGTTACCCACCGTATCTGCGGAGTGGCCAATGGAATGTCAATCCAGATTGAATCTTTAGGTTCCTTATCAAATCTTCAGTAATCGTTTGTGGTTCTGGAATCACTTCCAGTTCTACCATACTCCCACTACTGTTTTCTAAAAAAAAAATTCATTTTTAATAAAACTGTGGCGAGTCTAGAACAATATTGCTATTGTTCATCCAGATGGTAGAAAGTCAACCCTCGTCATAGCCTGGGTCAACCCACAAACAGCCATTACAGAAACGTGCCTTGAGTTGTCCAGTGTCTGGTTTTAATCATAAGCCGGACAACTCCCCGTACCTTAACATCGTTAAGATACGAACTGTTCTATATCCCATATAGGACCATAGGCACTGATTTAACTGAACCAGATCCAAATCATGCAACTGTCTCCAGTGCATGTCAACTAAATGGAAGGAGGCCAGATCAGCGTTACTCAACTTAGGAATGCTTCCAATTATGAGTAACCTGAAAGAGAAGCAATTTCTCTTTATCATTACTATCAACTGAATACCATACACAAGTATCTTCGATCGCTTTGAAGAATCCCGATACTTGCTACACCTGGTTCTCTACTCTATTCAAATACCTATAACTTCTCAAAATTCAGACCCTGTGTTTCCGCGAAACACCTGTCTAAAAACTAGAGAAGTCATAAGTAAACCGAATATAGTACGAGGACCAACCCCTCTGTCCTGATGGACCCTGGACAACATACAATACTCTGTATAAGTCCCGTGAGTCTGATAACTCATTCACTGAGTGTCGTGGGTTGAAAACTGTACTTATGGTTAAGAAGAATTACACCGCTGTTTAATGCTCCTTACCTAACCATCCATTGATATAGGTAAATGTCACAGACATAATTTCAAAAAGGTATATCTCACTCTATGAAAATAGACGTACAGATATATCAATTTGAAATTGGTGCATAACAGCGGATATTCAAAACCAAATATTTGCCGACCGGCAAACAACCTAGGTGATTTCCTCAAATATCACCGATTACAACGAATCCCGATATAATGAGGATGATCACCCAATTCCCAATAACTTACTCCCACTCATCATCTGTAAAACTATACAGATGTGAGAATCAAACCTGGTAAATACATACCCTGGAGCAAGTGTCTAATCGGGAAATCAGTTTTCTTTTAACAGTACACAGTTGAACTGAAACATTGAAATGTTTCGATGGGGTATCCCGGTATTCCTAGTAATGCCTCTTCCAGATTCACGACTGTAACCGTATAGTTCTTTGCCACCTCTCCTAATCCCTTTATATGTCTTTAGTCATTACCTTCTGCACACCCCTTTAGGCCAAATGGTTTTCTTCCTTTCCTACCGTTCGGCACCAGCCTATGGCTTGGAAGAAGACTATCTAATAAGCATAATGGGTGTACTGTCCTA
This sequence comes from Agapanthus africanus, assembly GCA_030015575.1. Lineage (NCBI taxonomy): Eukaryota > Viridiplantae > Streptophyta > Magnoliopsida > Asparagales > Amaryllidaceae > Agapanthus > Agapanthus africanus. Next base: position 616,022,724 of record CM057341.1, on the reverse strand, counting down.
ATCCTAGGAACACTCGCAATGCGAGAGAAGGTGAAGATAAAAGACACCTGAATAAATCTTATTCCTATTTCTCCTGAACCAGAATCCATCCCCGAACTGGAACAAGTTCCTTTCGAGTTCATATATAATCATACGATGGAGTATCCAATAAACTGTGGATCTTCGTAGTGATACGGAGTGTCCTGGAGAAATACAAAAGTGATTTAGGATTGGCGAAGGAATACTTGGTTTGGTCGTGAATATTTGTCGCAATTTACTTTGCCCTCTTACTAATCCCTTGCTTTGCCTTAACTTAATACCTTCTGTACACCATCGCTAGGCTAATTGGTTTTCTTCATTCCCTACCGGTCGGCACCAGCCTAAGGTTTGGAAGAAGACTATCCAATTTGCGTAATAGGTGTACTATCTCCTAAACCAAGGAGTACTCGCAACCTGAGAGAAGGTAAAAGGAAAAGACAACTGAATAATCCTATCCGTTTTCTCCAGAACCGGAAACCATCCTCGAATAAATTCTTTCGAGTTCGTATCTAACCATACGATGGTTTTGTCCAATGGAAGTGGACGTTCGTAGTAATACGGGGTGTCCTGGAGAAAAGGGTAAAAGTAGGAGTGGCAATGAGGTCTGCAACTCTGACAATCCAAAAGCCAGTGTTTAAGAAGGTTCGGTCAACTTGGTCTCTGAGTCATAGTCTTAGGGTCGGGTCAAATGGTTGCTGCCAAAGAGAGAGAGAAAAGAAACACTCAGCATGCACTCTAACGTAGATCAGAATGGTTACCAATTTATCTAATCTGGAAACCTCCCACTGTACCTCAAATTCTCCTCCAAACCTGAAAGAAGAATCAGTCGGGATCACCCGAGGAGTAAACTAACTCATCAGTGGGAATCGGGATCCAACTCTCATCGCATGATAACGTGACGGAATCCGCTCACGTCATCACACTCCAGAAGGTATGCGCATATCTGGCAAGTTTCAGTTCTTTTGAAACTCCCGATGTGATTTTTGCCCCATGCTCTTATGACCTTGACGAAGGCCAACAAATCATAAGTCACATGTCAAGTTCTACCCGTCATTCTCCAGGTTGATTTGAACCCACCCGCACAAACCCTTGACGAAGGCCAACAAGGCTATACGACTGTCCCAAACCAACGCATCTATCTATGCTGCAGAAAAGCAACAAACAGCTACCATACACTATGCCTTGACGAAGGCCAACAAACATAGCATGAATACTACGTGCTACCCGTCTGAAACGACGGAGGGCTACGAATGGTTTCTGGTGAAAACCTTTAACGTAATGAACTTGATATCGTTGAAGGAACGGATAGCTTTTTAAAAATATAGTGACGAAAACCTTCGCTAAAGAGGTCACTCCCGGTGAAGGGATCTCGGCTCTTTCCCCGTAGAATGGGGTGCAGGATATTCCAACTGAATACCACGGTGCAAAGCAAAAGTAATCGGCTATAGTGAAGTTATTGCCCTGACACAAACTTCTGTCCAAGGGGTCACTCCCGGTGAAGGGATCTCGGCCCTTGCCTCGTCGACTGAGGAGCAGGATATTCTAAATGAATACCGCGATGCAAAACAAAAGTGAACGTCCTTGCAATAACAGCTTTTTGAAAAGTGTTCCAACAACATCAGATTAGGTTTGTTTTTTAACTTGCATTGATCCGAATCAACGCAGTCCCATCAATTGATCACACCACAAAGAACGAAAATATACTGATGTACGTATATGCCATCCGCATTCGCCACTGGGTCCCGTCATTACCCGTTAGGTTAGCTAACTAACGACAGAGCGGGGACTGGACTAGCGCGGGTGCAAAACATATACAACATCTACTAATATATATACCAATATATTATATTTCGCTCAAGGCGTGAATAAAATGCAACATCACAGATATGTACAGCATCACAGAAACAATACAGATATCTGGGATCCCCGGGTTTCACAGAGCCGCTGAAACCCGACGTTCCCCTGGTCGTGTGGATAGCCTGTGCAATGAGAACCTAGACCCCTACGGGCACGGCAAGTCACCCGCCAAAACCTGAAGCGAGGCAGCCCCCTTCAGCGCCGTGAATGGACCACCCAGCACTTCACGGAATCCGGTAACTTAGGCACCCCTCCTGGGTCAACCTGTACCCCCTATGAGTGCGGCGAATAGCCCGCCAATCCTAGAGTGAAGCCCCCTCCCTCTCAATGCCATGAGATGCGGGCTTGTTGCCCTCTAGAACCCGGCTATCCGTGCACCCCTCCGCGGGGCAATCCTAGTACAGAAAGTAAAATATACATACAACGGGTACATCGACCGCAACCAGGTCGTGCCCCAAAATAATAATACAATCAGGCAGTGACGGCAGTCCACATGTCGGACGCTCGCCCCGCAATATCAAATGTACATAATACAACCACAACTGTACTAGCATTGCATCCAGGCTATCCCCCACGACCGATCCGCAACATCACAGCAAAAACAGAACATCAACGTGAAAGTCACGTTCGCAAATCCGTCTAACCGGGCTATATCAGTTAGACTGGATTTACCGATCAAGTGACATTCACGGTTGCAGATATAATGTAAATACTGTGAAATAATGTGTTTAAAATATCAGATCGATAAAAAATTTAACAAGTGGGCCCCCAAGCAATACTGTAGCAGATCAGGAAATTCTGGGCCCAATTTTAATATTCCAAAACCCATATTTTCATCCCAGAAAGCAACTGAAGAAGTTTGATGCAGTAAGGACACCATTGTGCGGCGGAACCGCGGCCCAAGGGGACGATTTGCCGCGGTTCCGCGCTCTGGTGGTCGACTTACTGCGTCGAATTTCTACAGTGGGCTTAAAATCTCCAGTACAACACTATTTTACAACCTGAAAAATTTTTGGAGACCAAAAAATTTCAACAGAAAACTGTCGTTAACAAAAATGTAGATTTTGGAATTTTGGTCGATCGGAAGTGCAAAACACATTAAACCAAGCTAGACTATGTTAATGGCGAGGCTCTGATACCACTGTAAGTGCACGGCGGAGCCCCGGCCGTCAATCCAACGGCCAAATGTGGAAGCGGTGATAAACTTTAAATTTTTCTTGAGCTGGCAAACCGCCGCTCACTAATACCCGGATTGAACCATTAATCAGTCCTAGCTAACAACAAGAAAGGGAATAGAGATATACCGACGATCCAAGTCCTCCGGTCTTCTCGTCATCGTCCCGATCTCCTGCGGAATGTCATGTCTCCTCCTCGTCGCCGGAAGTGCACCACATCGCCTACTTCTTTTACGGGCTCCCACCTCAATGCCGAGGCAACTCGGGCACGAAGCCGGCTACTCGACGTGCCCAAGGTTTGCTGTAGAATGTAGTGTACAAGTCTCATTTTGGGGTTCATGGAGATGCCTTTGTGGTGGAGGAAAAAGAACTTGGAGAGAGGTGGGGAAAAATGTAGCATGCAAAGAATGAGAATAACATTTTTCCCTCACCCAAAGAAAAAGACCCCCCCCCCCCGTCACTAGTGGCCGGCCTTGCAAGAAAATGGAGAGAGAGAATAAAGTCAAGGGGTGGGTGGATCCATCATCCAAGGGAGAGTGTGAAGTGATCATGAAAAGGAATGATCACAAAACAAATCTAACACTCCAAAACCTAATCAACTCTCATCATATCCCCACAAGTCAAACCATGATGGAAAAGAAAGAGTCAAAAGATGGGCTCCATCATGAAACCATCATGACATAAGAATATGCAAAGAACCCCTCCACAAATACTTATTTGCAACAATGCAAATAAACCCTCCTCCACCAATCTTCGGCCAATGAACAGAACAATGGAAATCGGCCGAAACGGAAAGCAAACTGGCAACTCCAGAAAAATGGTCCCGTAATAAATTACAGAAAAACCCCGATACTGTGCATACACACCCGCATCTGTATTTCGACCGAAATACAAATGCAATGAGACAAAATCTACATTGTACTATACTAGGATCCGGCTTAAACCAAAGCCGGCTAGTAATATCCGTTCGATCCTGATCCGTGCAATACCGCACGTATCTGATCGAACCCTGCCATATAACCATACGGCCTATAGTACAAACTGTCCGATCCTGATCCGTGCAATACCGCACGTATCTGATCGGACCCTGCCATATCTCCATACGGCCTCTACAACCTTTCGCCCGAAAGCTGAGTAACAGAATGTGGGGGACTCTAAAGACTCGTCAACACCTTGGTTGTGGATTTAACCACTAGCACGTCAGAGGTATAAGCCAATACGTAACGGGCTACCGGGTATTGACCAAAAGGGACGTCTGTGAGCGAACTCAGCCTGACAACCCTACTGAGCCTGTCAGTGACAATATCCGTACAGTCCGGTCCGTTCGTCTATGAGCATCGCATGGAGGGCCTAGGGGGTTGGTAAAAGTCAGACCCCCAAAAGCGGTACAAGTCGTGTCGGAGTGTAGCCCAGAACACCCTGAAATACTACTGGAATACCTACCAGTAAATCTCCTTGCCTCGGCCGAGGGCTTCGTGTAATGGCTCTCCTAGACACAGCACGACCTCACCCCCAATACCGGGAGAGACCAACCCCTGAAGATACGCTCACTGCCTCCATGTGGCTCGGGACTGTACCCAACTAAAACCTGTTTGCACGACTCCTTTGAGCCGTGGTAGGGTAGTAATCAAAGTACAGTGGGAACTCACACGAGACAAATGACGATCCCCAGGTCGATGAACTAACCTGCACACATGTCACCAGGGAACTGCCATCTGACGTCTGGTATATGACCAACTAGCATGTTCCCGGCGAGTCCTGTCCGGTGTACTCATAACCCAATGAGCACCTGTATACATCTTAGGTGAACCAACTGACACCAGTGGCTTGTGAGACCGGCCACCGCCCCTCGTCGGGGTCTCGACTGTATACACTAGTCTACTCTGGAGAATCGATGCCCTGTCTCGAATCTCCCACGACTAGGGACCTTTTAAGGATATGCCTATAGACCCCCAGCTCCTACTTATATGATCGCCCTCATACTGCTGGTGGTCAAGCAAGAATCCTAGGGGCTCTACCAACGTGTAATAGCGACTTGTCAGGTCACCTGAAGCAGTACACGATGATAAAGGTAAACCAGATAGCATACTATCATCTCGAGTAAGACTGTCCTACCGGGATAGGTCCTCCATCAATCATTGCAATCACGTACCTGTGACCTAATAATTGACTCTGAGGGCACTATCTCCAACAGTTAAGACCGCCTTTCTAAATGGTGATTTAGAGGAGCGCGTGTATATGACTCAGCCAGAGGGCTTCGTAGACAGTGGGAGCAGCGGAAAGGTGTGCAAGCTGCTTAAATCCATCTATGGGTTAAAGTAGGCATCGCTGAGTTGGAACATCTGTTTTGATGTTGTAGTCAAAGAGTTTGACTTTATCAAGAACGTAGATGAACCTAGTATTTCCAAAAAGGTCGCAGAGAGTAAGGTTGTCTTTCTCGTATTGTTTGTGGTTGACATACTCTTGATAAGAAATGATGTTCCTATGCTGCAATTGGTCAAGCTCTTCTGATCACATAGATTCTCAATGAAAGATCTAGGTGATGCCTCCTGCATTTTGGGAATTAGGATCTATAGAGATAGATCTAAGAGGATACTGGGATTGTCCCAATTCAGGTATATTGACACCATACTATAGAAGTTTAGTATAGAAGAATCCAAGCGTGGGAATTTACCCACGATCTCTCGACTCAGTCTCTCTAAAGAGATATCTCCTAAGACTGATTTGGATAGAACTCGCTTGCAAGGGATGTTAGTGTATATGCCCTAGAGGCCATTACTATATCATACTAGTTTGTATATTACTTAATGGAAGCTTGGGATATTCACTTTGTATATACAATCTTGCTCAAAATAGTAGTATGCTACTTGGTTTGTTTCTACTTCAATGTGTATATGTGTTTATTTTATTATATCACCTATACGCATTAGTGGAGCCCTTAGGATCTTTGCTTGATTACCAGCATTTGGCAGTCACACTAGTGGGGGCTAGGTAATCTATAAGCACATCCTTATGCAGGTACCTAGTCGCAGGACTATCGAGACAGGGCATCGATACTCGGAGTAGACTAGCGCATGCGCTTCTCATCCCATTGTGGGAGATGGTCCGTCCCACAGCCATCAGTACGTCGTACTAGAGATAGTATGCGGGTGCTCGTTGGGTTATGAGTACACTGGACAGGACTCGTCGGGAACTGACCGGTTGGTATTATACCTATCGTCAGTTATCAGTTTCCAGGTGACATGAGTACAGCTTGGTCCGCTGACTTGACACTGTCACTTCGCCTCGAGTGTGTTCCCACTGTACTTTGATTACTACCCTACCACGGCTCAAAGGAGTCGTGCAAACAGGTGTAAGTCCACGTTGCCCACCCCGGTGCTTACGGGGAGGCGGAAAACATAATAAAAATCGGATTTTTATGGACTTAGGCAACATGGACTATGCTTGTGAAGATCTTTGCTAAACATAAACTTGCTAAAGCTAACTACAAAGTAGCTAAGTGGTAGAAAGGTTATACCTTTGGTCTTTTGTCCTTCTCTCCTTGCTCCTAGAAGTAGTGGAAGGAGGTCACCTTGTCGTCTTCTCCCGTCAAAGAAAGATCAACCCGAAAGCCTCAACCTTTGGCTTCAACTCCAAGCTAGGAGTAACTAGGGTGCAAGAAGTGCTAATACTTGAATCCTAGAAGAGAGTAAAGAAGATCAAGAGAGGGTTTTTCTCAAGCTTAAGTGGTTCTCAACACATGAGAGGGAGAGAGCTTGAGAGAGAGGAAGAACAAGAGAGAGAAATGAAATGAGAGAATGAGAAAATAATAGAGCCATTCTCACTAATATGTGTGAATTAATTTAATTGAATAATTAGCTAGATAATTGTCATGGTAAATCATGACATGACCATTATCATTTTAATTTGCAAAGATCAAAAAGCATCTTCCAAAAGAAATGATGATGGTCAAAGTGTCAACCTAGGTCAACAAGTCAAAGAAGTCAAATGGTCAACAACCATAACCATGGACAATTATTAAACTAATTACTAATTAACAATAATACACACATAAACATTAGGGTTAATAAAATGACAATAGCCATTAACCCTAATCAAGGTCCTCTCACTCAATCTCAAGCAACTGTGCATACGCACCCGCATTCGTGATCCGAGGAACACGAACACAATGAGAAAAACCAATCTCAAATCATATACTAGGATCCGGCTTAAACCAAAGCCCGCTAGTATAAACTGTCCGGACAGCAAACGTGCACAAGTGCGCGAATGTGAACGAACCCTGTCGCAAAACCATGCGACCTCTACTCATTTTGCCTAAAGGCGAATAGCTCTCTGTATGGGACTCTAAAGACTCGACACTACGCTGGCAGTGGGTTTAACCCTAGACCGCAAGCGGCACTAGCTGTACGTAATGGTCCCCAGGTAGATGTCGATAAGAAGACTGACGAGGTGAACCCCATCTGAACACCTACTGAGCCTGTATGTGACAATCTCCGTACACTCCGGTCTGTTCGTCTGATACATCGCATGGCGGGCCAAGGGGGGCGGTGAACGTCAGTCCCCTAATAGCGGTACAAGTCATGCCGGAGTGAAGCCCAGAACACCCTGAGATAACACTGGAAACCTACCACTATATCTCGCTTGCCCTGGCTAGGGACTACTCGTGTAATGGCTCTCCTGGACACAGCGCGATGTCAACCCCCAATACCGGGAGAGACGAATCCTGTCTAACCGTCACTGCCTCCAAGTGCTTCGGGACTACACCCAAAAACTACCTGTTTGCACGACTCCTTTGAGCCGTGGTAGGGTAGTAATCAAAGTGCAGTGGGAACACACTCGAGGCGAAGTGACAGTGTCAAGTCAATGGACTAAGCTGTACTCATGTCACCTGGGATCTGATAACTGACGATAGGTATAATACCAACCAACAGTCCCCGACGAGTCCTGTCCAGTGTACTCGTAACCCAACGAGCACCCGTATACTATCTCAAGTACGACGTACTGACGGCTGTGGGACAGACCGTCTCCCACACTGGGATGAGAAGCGCATACGCTAGTCTACTCCGGAGTATCGATGCCCTATCTCGATAGTCCAACGACTAGGGACCTGTATAAGGATGTGCTTATGGATCACCCAGCTCCCACGAGTGCGAGCGCCATCACAACGATGGTAATCAAGCAAAGATCCTAAGGGCTCTACTAATATGAATATCAGCAATATGCTAAAAGAAACACATGCACATATTAAAGCAGAGACAAACCAAGTAGCATACAACCATTTCGAGCAAGATTGTATATACAACTGTGAATATCCTAAGCTTCCATCAAGTAATTTACAAACTAGTATGATACAGTAATGGCCTCTAGGGCATATACACTAACAATCTCCCACTTTCACTAAGGCCATGTACTGGCGTATCGAAGACCTATCATCTCGATCAGCCGCTCGAACTGAGTCTGGGGCAAGGCCTTGGTGAATGGATCTGCTGTGTTATCCTCTGATGCAACTCTTCGGACCTCGATCTCCTGGCGATCCACGATCTCCCTGATCAGGTGATACCGCCTTAAGATGTGTCTGGATTTCTAATGGGATCTGGGTTCCTTCGCTAAAGCTATAGCCCCATTGTTGTCGCAATACAGAGGTATTGGGTCAACAATGGACGGAACCACCTGAAGTTCTCTCAAGAACTTCCTCATCCAGACAGCTTCTTTTGCGGCATCAGATGCAGCGATGTATTCCGCTTCCATCGTCGAGTCAGCAACGGTTTCCTGTTTGGAGCTCTTCCAACACACCGCCCCTCCATTGAGGGTGAAGACAACACCCGACATGGACTTGGAATCATCCTTGTCACTCTGGAAGCTGGAGTCAGCAAAGGCCCCAATCTGCAGGTCTTTTCCGCCATACACCAAGAACATCTCCTTAGTCCTTCTCATGTACTTGAGAATGTTCTTTACTGCTATCCAATGTTTCTCCCCTGGGTTTGACTGATACCTGCTTACCACACTCAGTGCATAAGCCACATCCGGTCTGGTACACAACATCGCATACATTATAGAGCCTACCGCAGAAGCGTAGGGTATAATAGACATGCGATCCCTTTCCAAATCATTCTTGGGAGACATCTCTTTGGAGAGGGTGATCCCGTGACAAGCCGGTAAATTACCGCGCTTGGAATCTTCCATACTGAATCTCTTCAGTATGGCGTCGATGTACCTGGACTGCGAAAGTCCTAATATCCTCTTGGATCTGTCACGGTAGATCCGGATACCCAGAATGTAAGAGGCATCACCCAGGTCTTTCATGGAGAACCTGTGTGACAAGAACCCCTTGACAGATTGTAGCATAGGAATGTCATTTCCTATTAAGAGAATGTCATCCACATATAAAACGAGGAATACTACAGTTCTCGCTACAAATCTACAATAGATGCATGGTTCATCTGGATTTTTGATAAAGCCAAATTCCTTGACCGTCTCATCAAAACAGATGTTCCAACTCCGCGATGCCTGCTTTAGTCCATAAATGGACTTAAGCAACTTGCACACCTTTCCGCTGCTCCCACTCTGAATGAAACCCTCTGGCTGATCCATATAGACACACTCCTCTAAATGACCATTTAGAAAAGCTGTCTTTACGTCCATCTGCCAAATCTCATAATCGTGGAAGGCAGCAATGGCAAGAAGGATCCGAATGGATTTCAGCATAGCTACTGGAGAAAAGGTTTCGTCATAGTCCAAACCAGGTCGCTGACGAAAACCCTTTGCTACCAGTCTAGCTTTATAGGTCTCAACCTGTCCATCTACACCAGTCTTCCTTTTGAAGATCCACTTGCATCCTACGGGTTTTACCCCGTCTGGAGCAATGTCCAACGTCCATACTTTATTGGTGTACATGGACTCCATCTCGGTCCGCATTGCATCCAGCCATTTTACCGAGTCGATGCTCTGTATGGCTTGCTGGAAGCTAGTAGGCTCATCACAGTCTATGATGCAATCCTCTCTATCCCCGTCAATGAGAAAACCGTAGTATCTCTCGGCCGGATGAGACTGCCTACTACTCCTGCGGAGTGGCGTGGGAATGTCCTGATCTTTCGAACCCTCTGGATCAACCAAGCTTTCAGTAATAGCTCGTGGTTCTGGAATTTCTTCCAGTTCTATTGCGCTCCCACTTAATTCTTTTTCTATGAACTGGTGTTCTAGGAAGTGGGCATGGCGAGAAACAAGGACTTTTTGTTCCTCTTCGCAATAGAAGTAATATCCCTTGGAGTTCTTTGGATATCCCGCAAACTTGCACTGTACTGAGCGTGCCTCGAACTTGTCCGCATGCTGCTTTTTTACAAAAGCTGGACATCCCCATGTCTTAATATGATTAAGATAGGGTTTCTTCCCACACCACATCTGATATGGTGTAGTAGGCACAGTCTTAGTTGGAACCCGGTTCAAAAGGTATGCAGCTGATTCTAGCGCATATCCCCAAAACGATCGCGGCAACTCAGCATTACTCATCATGGACCGTACCATATCCAATAGGGTTCGGTTCCGTCTCTCCGATACACCATTATGTTGCGGAGTGTATGGAGGAGTAAGCTGAGAGAGAATTCCATTCTCTTTTAAGTAACACAGGAACTCGGCACTCAAGTATTCACCACCTCGATCAGATCTCAGTGTCTTTATACTTTTGCCTGTTTGTTTTTCTACTTCATTCTTATATTCCTGGAATTTTTCAAAAGCCTCGGATTTATGTTTCATTAAGAAGACATAACCGTACCTTGAAAAGTCATCCGTAAAAGTAATGAAGTAAGAATAACCGCTTCGCGCATGTGTAGACATTGGACCGCACACGTCGCTGTGTACGAGTCCCAAGAGCTCGCACGCTCTTTCTCCGTGTCCAGTAAACGGAGTCTTTGTCATCTTTCCCTTGAGACAGGATTGACAAGTTGCATACGATTGATATTCGAACGAATCCAAATATCCTTCTGTGTGTAACTTAGTCAACCTTCTTTCATTGATGTGACCCAGTCTACTGTTAGTGTATATGCCCTAGAGGCCATTACTGTATCATACTAGTTTGTATATTACTTAATGGATGCTTGGGATATTCACCTTGTATATACAATCTTGCTCAAAATAGTAGTATGCTACTTGGTTTGTTTCTACTTCAATGTGTACATGTGTTTATTTTGTATATCGCCTATACACATTAGTAGAGCCCTTAGGATCTTTGCTTGATTACCAGCGATGTGATGGCCGTCACACTAGTGGGGCTGGGTAATCTATAAGCACATCCTTATGCAGGTCCCTGGTCGCAGGACTATCGAGACAGGGCATCGATACTCCGGAGTAGACCAGCGCATGCGCTTCTCATCCCAGTGTGGGAGACGGTCTGTCCCACAGCCGTCAGTACGTCGTACTTGAGATAGTATGCGGGTGCTCGTTAGGTTACGGGTACACTAGACAGGACTCGTCGGGAACTGACTAGTTGGTATTATACCTATCGTCAGTTATCAGTTTCCAGGTGACATGAGTACAGCTTAGTCCGCTGACTTGACACTGTCACTTCGCCTCGAGTGTGTTCCCACTGTACTTTGATCACTACCCTACCACGGCTCAAAGGAGTCGTGCAAACAGGTAGTGGTTGGGTGCAGTCCCGAAGCACTTGGAGGCAGTGACGGTTAGACAGGATTCGTCTCTCCCGGTATTGGGGGTTGATATCGCGCTGTGTCTAGGAGAGCCATTACACGAGTAGTCCCTGGCCAGGGCAAACGAGATATACTGGTAGGTTTCCAGTGTTATCTCAGGGTGTTTTGGGCTTCACTCCGGCACGACTTGTACCGCTATTGGTGGAATGACGTTTACCGCCCCCTAGGCCCGCCATGCGATGTATCAGACGAACAGACCGGACTGTACGGAGAATGTCACACTCAGGCTCAGTAGGAGTTCAGATGGGTTTCGCCTCGTCCGTCTTCTTGTCGGCATTACCTGGGGACCGTTACGCACAGCTAGTGCCGCTTGCGGTCTGTGGTTAAACCCACTGCCAGCGTAGTGTCGAGTCTTTAGAGTCCCACACAGAAAGCTTTTCGCCTTTAGGCAAAAGAGTAGAGGTCGCATGGTATTGCGACAGGTCGCATGGTTTTGCGACAGGGTTCGGTCACATCCATGCACTTATGCACGTACAGTGTCCGGACAGTTTACACTAGCGGGCTTTGGTTTAAGCAAGATCCTAGTCTGCCTTATGGGATTGGATTTATCCAGTTTGCATTTGTGTTCCTCGGAACGCGGATGCGGGTGTGTATGCACAGTTGACAGGGAGGCAGAGGCTGCGGATTCTCATTAGGGTTGTTGACAGTTGACCGTTGACTATTTGAATTTATGCTCAACCCTAATGAGAATATGATATGTGATTAACTATTATATTAATTAAGTATTATGGTGATATGGTTGTTGACTTGTTGACTTTTGTTGACTTGTTGACTTTGGTGACTTGTTGACTTTTGTTGACTTGTTGACCGGTTGACTAGGCTTGACTAGTTGACCATCATGATAACCATGGTTATCATTTCATGCCAAAGACTTTTTCTTGCTTGCTCATTTGAGTAAAATGAGTGCATGACATGATAAGGTTATGGTTGCTTCTAACCATCACATAAGACTTTTTTTGATATGATGAGTTATGATCACTTTGGATTATGAGAGGGTGAAAGACAAAAGAGTTGCTCATTCTTTCTTGCTCATTCTCTCTCTTGTTCTTGAGCTCTCCTCTTGCTCTCAGCCTCAACCTCTTGCTCCCTCTCTTGATCTATGGTTCTCTTGTCTCATGAGTTGAGAATCAATAACCATAGATAAAATCCCATTCTAAATCATCTCTACTCATTCTAGTTCACTAGGTTTAGCAAACCAAGTGAACTAGTTTCTTGAAAGAACGAAGAAGGAGCTAAAGGTTGGAGCTTTCAAGTGGATCTATCTTCGGCGTACGGAGACAACGAGAAGGAGCCATCGACCACCATCGGAGCTTGAAGAGAAGGAGTTCAAGTTTAGGTATAACCATCTTCATCCGAGTAGCTAAATATCTTTAGCTTAGTATGCTAGTTTTAGTTTAGGTAAAGATCCCGACCCAGCTTAGTCCATGTTGCCTCTTGCGTTAAAATTTTGATTTTATACCGTTTCCGCCTCCCCGTAAGAACCGGGGGTCGCAACGTGGACTTACAGTGGTATCAGAGCCTAACTAAACTTAAACTAGCTTGGTAGTGAAGTGTAACGAAGTTCGGAACCGGAAAAATCCAAAAACCAAACTTTTACAAAAACTGAGTTTCTGTTGAAATTTTTTTGGCTCAAAATGAAAAACTTTACACTTGTAAATTCGGCTCAGGGTTTTGTGTGAACACCCAAGAAAAACGATACAGTAATTCGTCCAAACCGCCGCCCTTCCGCCGCGCGATCTAGGCATCCGCCGCGGAACCGCCGCGCTTTGTCGTCTTCTGTGCATCGTTTTTCGTGCAGTGTGTGTCTGTGTTGGTTTTGGGATTTTTGAAATATATTATATGTGCCCAGATTTTCCAGAAAAGAAATTTCCTTTTGGGGTCCTATAATTCCGTATTTTTCCGAACTTCACTGCACTTTGACTATGATGGTTATATCTGTGATGTTTGCATGTATTGAACGTCGGCTAATCGCTATAAGTCGATTAGTCGGGGTTATACATGATCTGTAATGTGCTGGAATGTGTATATAAATATGTTGGATTGTCGCGGGTGAATAGCCGGGGGTTGTGAGACGAGAGTTTTCTTTTCTTGCAATTCATGTAAATTTGTAAATTGATGTAATAATTATTTGTATGGCCGCACAACCGGGTCGGGGTTGTAGCCGTCATTGTATAATTTCTTTTTACTGTTTTTGCTCCTAGGATAGACCCATGGAGGGGTGCACAAACTACCGGGTATGCCGAAGTATCGAGTGGCCTACTCATGGAGATGAGGGAGGTTGCTACGCTTCGGGTACTTGGCGGGTAGTTTGCCGCACCCGTAGGGGTCTTGGGTGGGGTATTAGCTATTCACCGCGACCGTGTAATCTGTTTTTGTTACAGGCTCGTACAAATTACAGATTCCTAGTATATCCAATGTATTTATCTGTGATCTGAAATGTTTATCATTGCAGTATATCTATATATGATATTATTTAGGCGTTGCTTATGTTTTTCAGACGCGCTAGCCCAGCCCCCGCTCTGTCGTTAGTTAAGTAACCTAACGGGTAATGACGGGGCCCAGTGGCGAATGCGAATGGCATAAGCGTACGTCATATTTTGGTTGTTTTCTGCAATGGTAGGTTTAAATGATGGGACGCATTAAAAGAACTAATGCAAGAATATCACGCATTAAAAGAACTAATGCAAGATAATAAACCAAGTTAAAGTCGTTGGAACACTTTCGAAAAACCACTCGGTTCTTTTCAAAACAAACTTTTAAAATACGGAGTTTGAGCCACTCCATTTAAAAGCTATCTCGTTCCATCGACCAAATCAAGTTCACTACGTTCACGGTTTTGCCAAAACCATCCGTAGCCCTCCATCATTTCAGTTAAATATTCGGTAGTATTCAAGCTATGTATTTTGACCTCACGCCAAGGCATAGTGATTGGTAGCTGCCGGATATTTATCTGTTGCATAGATAGAATGCGTTGGTTTGAGACAGTCGTACTGCCATTTTGGCCTACGTCAAGGGTATGTACGGGTGGATTCAAATTAACCTGGATAATGATGGGACGAACTTGACATGTGACTTATGACATTTTGACCTCACGCCAAGGTCATAAGAGCATGGGGCAAAAATCCACATCGGGAGTTTCATAAGTACTGAAACTTGCTAGATTTGCATACCATTTGGAGTGTGATGATTCTGGTAAGATTCCTTCAGTTTCGTCACGCGATGATATTTGGATCCCGATCCTATTGTGAGTATATGCTACTCCTCGGGAAATTTCTCACTTAACGATCAATGCTATAAACCTAGTAGGTGCCTAGAAAGGTGTTAGCGGGGCTACGCCCCCAGGAAAAAGAGGTTCTTTAATTAAGGAACTTCGCGAAAGCGTTGGAAAACCTCCCTCGAAGTACCGACACCGGCCTGGCTGAACGGTTAAGCAAGTATTGTACGGTGGGATTGATCCTGACTAATTCTTCCTTTATGGTTTGAGGAGGGATTCGAGAAACAGTGGGAGCCATCTGTTTAGACAAACTAAAAACCACTCTAAACTTGCAAGAGCATCATGCTGAGTGTTTCTTCTTCTCTCTCCTAATTGCAGCGACCAATCAACATGACTGGACTTAAGTTACTCCTAGATAAAAACAAACTGACAGGGCCAAACTACAAAGATTGGCTCAGGAATGTCAAGATAGCAATCACTTATGACAAGCTGGGGTATCTTCTTACCACCAAAGCTCCCCCTGTCCCTGGTCCAACTTCCAGTGTCGCGGATAAGGAAATCCGCAAGACTTGGGAGATTGATAGCGCGAAGGCCAAGTGCCTCCTGCTTGCCTCGATGGACAACGAACATCAGAGGAGGCATGAGAATATGGACATGGAGTCCATATTGCTCCATACAAAAGAACTGTATGGAGAGCAATCACGTATCGCAAGATACGAAGCGTCGAAAAAGTTATTCTCGAAAAGAATGGCCGTCGGATCATCAGTAGCCGAGCACGTGCTAAAGATGATCGGCTTCATTGAGGAGCTCGCTGACCTAGGGATCACATTGGAGAGTGAGCTATATACGGATATAGTTCTCCAGTCCCTTCCTTCCACTTACGCCCAGTTTATACTGAACTTCAACCTACAGGAAAAAGAGGTTGAACTTTCAGAGCTCCTCAACATGCTGAGGAGCGCAGAGGGCACCCTACAGAAAGGTAGGGAAACATCCACTTTGTTTGTAGGAGGATCATCTTCTTCTAGGTCCAAGGCGAAAGCCAAGGGAAAGAAGAAGAAGGCCCCCGCCAAACCAAGGGGCGGTGTTAGTAAAGTGGATACGAAGGGAAAAGGTAAAGCAACAAAGATAGCGGGGAAGCTTGTGGATAAGGAAGAATGCTTCTATTGTCATAAGAAAGGACACTGGAAGAATGATTGCAGGGCCTGGAAGGCCAGAACACAGGAATTGAAGCAGGTTGCAGCTTCAGCTTCAGGTGTGTATGTTATTGAAAACTGTCTTTCAATAAACTCTACTTCCTGGGTATTGGATACCGGATCAGGATCTCATATCTGTAATTCTTTGCAGGCGTTGAGAAACCGTAGTGTTTTGAAAGCAGGTGACATGACCCTCAGAGTTGCAAACGGAGCTAGCATGGATGCTAAAGCCGTGGGGGACTATCACCTGGGAATGTCAGATGGACATGTTTTGGTTTTGCGTAATTGCTTTTTTGTACCCAACGCAACTTGTAATATCATTTCTGTATCTTTAGTTTCTAAAGAAGGTTATGAATTTGCGTTTGTAAGTAATGTTGTAAACATTCACCTTAATCAAGTATTGATTGGGTCAGGTACTCTGAGTAATGGTATATACGTGTTAAACCAACCACAGATTTTTAATGTCCAGAATACACACAAAAGAAAGTCTCCAGAAATAAATCAGACTTTCTTATGGCATTGTAGATTGGGTCACATCAATGAGAGAAGGTTGACTAAGTTACATACAGAAGGGTATTTGAATGCGTTCGAATATCAGTCGTATGCCACTTGTCAATCCTGTCTCAAAGGAAAGATGACAAAGACTCCGTTTACTGGACATGGAGAAAGAGCGAGCGAGCTCTTGGGACTCGTACACAGTGACGTGTGCGGTCCAATGTCTACACATGCCCGAAGCAGACATTCTTACTTCATTACTTTTACGGATGACTTCTCAAGGTACGGTTATGTCTTCTTAATGAAACATAAGTCCGAAGCCTTTGGAAAATTCCAGGAGTATAAGAATGAAGTAGAGAAACAGACCGGCAAAAGTATTAAGATTCTAAGATCGGATCGAGGTGGAGAATACTTAAGTGCCGAGTTCCTGGACTATTTAAAAGAGAACGGAATTCTCTCTCAGCTTACTCCTCCATACACCCCGCAACATAACGGTGTATCGGAGAGACGGAACCGCACCCTATTGGATATGGTGCGGTCCATGATGAGTAACGCTGAGTTACCGCGATCATTCTGGGGGTATGCGCTAGAATCAGCTGCATACCTTTTGAACCGAGTTCCGACTAAGACTGTGCCTACCACCCCATATGAAATGTGGAGTGGGAAGAAACCCTATCTTCAATATCTGAAGATCTGGGGATGTCCAGCTTTTGTCAAAAAGCAGCATGCGGACAAACTCGAGGCACGCTCAGTACTGTGCAAGTTTGTGGGATACCCAAAGAACACCAGGGGGTATCTTTTCTACTACGCAGATGAACAAAAAGTCCTTGTTTCTCGTAATGCCCACTTCCTAGAACACCAGTTCTTGGAAAAGGAAAATAGTGGGAGCGCAGTAGAACTGGAAGAAATTCCAGAACCACAGACTATTACTGAAAGGTTAGTGGAACCAGAGGGTTCAACAGAACAGGACATTCCTACGCCGCTCCGCAGGAGTAGTAGGCAGTCTCATCCGCCCGAGAGATTCTGCGGTTTTCTCATAGACGGGGATAGAGAGGATTGCATCATAGATTATGATGAGCCTACTAGCTTCCAGCATGCCGTTCAGAGCGTTGACTCAGTGAAATGGCTGGATGCAATGCGGACCGAAATGGAGTCCATGTACACCAACAAGGTATGGACGTTGGACATTGCTCCAGACGGGGTAAAACCCGTAGGATGCAAGTGGATCTTCAAAAGGAAGATTGGTGTAGATGGACAGGTTGAGACCTATAAAGCTAGGCTGGTAGCAAAGGGTTTTCGTCAAAGACCTGGCTTGGACTACGACGAAACCTTTTCTCCAGTAGCCATGCTGAAATCCATTCGGATCCTTCTTGCCATTGCTGCCTTCCACGATTATGAGATCTGGCAAATGGACGTAAAGACAGCTTTTCTAAATGGAAATTTAGAGGAGTGTGTCTATATGGACCAGCCAGAGGGTTTCATTCAGAGTGGGAGCAGCGGAAAGGTGTGCAAGTTGCTTAAGTCCATCTATGGACTAAAGCAGGCATCGCGGAGTTGGAACATCTGCTTTGATGAGACGGTCAAAGAATTTGGCTTTATCAAAAATCCAGATGAACCATGCATCTATAATAGATTTGTAGCGAGAACTGTAGTATTCCTCGTTTTATACGTGGATGACATTCTCTTAATAGGAAATGACATTCCTATGCTACAATCTGTCAAGGGGTTCTTGTCACACAGGTTCTCCATGAAAGACCTGGGTGATGCCTCGTACATTCTGGGTATCCGGATCTACCGTGACAGATCCAAGAGGATATTAGGACTTTCACAGTCCAGGTACATCGACACCATACTGAAGAGATTCAGTATGGAAGATTCCAAGCGCGGTAACCTACCGGCTTGTCACGGGATCACCCTCTCTAAAGAGATGTCTCCCAAGACTGATTTGGAGAGGGATCACATGTCTATTATACCCTACGCTTCTGCGGTAGGCTCTATAATGTATGCGATGTTGTGTACCAGACCGGATATAGCTTATGCACTGAGTGTGGTAAGTTGGTATCAGTCAAACCCTGGGGAGAAACACTGGATAGCGGTAAAGAACATTCTCAAGTACCTGAGAAGGACTAAGGAGATGTTCTTGGTGTATGGCGGAAAAGACCTCCAGATCGAGGCCTTTGCTGACTCCAGTTTCCAGAGTGACAAGGATGATTCCAAGTCCATGTCGGGTTTTGTCTTTACCCTCAATGGAGGGGCGGTGTGTTGGAAGAGTTCCAAACAGGAAACCGTTGCAGACTCGACGATGAAAGCGGAATACATCGCTGCATCTGATGCCGCAAAAGAAGCTGTCTGGATGAGGAATTTCTTGAAAGAACTTCAGGTGGTTCCGTCCATTGTTGATCCAATACCTCTGTATTGCGACAACAACGGGGCTATAGCATTAGCGAAGGAACCCAGGTCCCATCAGAGATCCAGGCACATCTTGAGGCGGTATCACCTGATCAGGGAGATCGTGGATCGCCAGGAGATCGAGGTTCGGAGAGTCGCTTCAGAAGACAACACTGCAGATCCATTCACCAAGGCCTTGCCCCAGACTCAGTTCGAGCGGCTGATCGAGATGATAGGTCTTCGATACGCCAGTACATGGCCTTAGTGCAAGTGGGAGATTGTTAGTGTATATGCCCTAGAGGCCATTACTGTATCATACTAGTTTGTATATTACTTAATGGATGCTTGGGATATTCACCTTGTATATACAATCTTGCTCAAAATAGTAGTATGCTACTTGGTTTGTTTCTACTTCAATGTGTACATGTGTTTATTTTGTATATCGCCTATACACATTAGTAGAGCCCTTAGGATCTTTGCTTGATTACCAGCGATGTGATGGCCATCACACTAGTGGGGCTGGGTAATCTATAAGCACATCCTTATGCAGGTCCCTGGTCGCAGGACTATCGAGACAGGGCATCGATACTCCGGAGTAGACCAGCGCATGCGCTTCTCATCCCAGTGTGGGAGACGGTCTGTCCCACAGCCGTCAGTACGTCGTACTTGAGATAGTATGCGGGTGCTCGTTAGGTTACGGGTACACTGGACAGGACTCGTCGGGAACTGACTAGTTGGTATTATACCTATCGTCAGTTATCAGTTCCCAGGTGACATGAGTACAGCTTAGTCCGCTGACTTGACACTGTCACTTCGCCTCGAGTGTGTTCCCACTGTACTTTGATCACTACCCTACCACGGCTCAAAGGAGTCGTGCAAACAGGTAGTGGTTGGGTGCAGTCCCGAAGCACTTGGAGGCAGTGACGGTTAGACAGGATTCGTCTCTCCCGGTATTGGGGGTTGACATCGCGCTGTGTCTAGGAGAGCCATTACACGAGTAGTCCCTGGCCAGGGCAAACGAGATATACTGGTAGGTTTCCAGTGTTATCTCAGGGTGTTTTGCGCTTCACTCCGGCACGACTTGTACCGCTATTGGGGGACTGACGTTTACCGCCCCCTAGGCCCGCCATGCGATGTATCAGACGAACAGACCGGACTGTACGGAGAATGTCACACTCAGGCTCAGTAGGAGTTCAGATGGGTTTCGCCTCGTCCGTCTTCTTGTCGGCATTACCTGGGGACCGTTACGCACAGCTAGTGCCGCTTGCGGTCTGTGGTTAAACCCACTGCCAGCGTAGTGTCGAGTCTTTAGAGTCCCACACAGAAAGCTTTTCGCCTTTAGGCAAAAGAGTAGAGGTCGCATGGTATTGCGACAGGTCGCATGGTTTTGCGACAGGGTTCGGTCACATCCGTGCACTTGTGCACGTACAGTGTCCGGACAGTTTACACTAGCGGGCTTTGGTTTAAGCCAGATCCTAGTGTGCCTTATGGGATTGGATTTATCCAGTTTGCATTCGTGTTCCTCGGAACGCGGATGCGGGTGTGTATGCACAGTTGACAGGGAGGCAGAGGCTGCGGATTCTCATTAGGGTTGTTGACAGTTGACCGTTGACTATTTGACTTTATGCTCAACCCTAATGAGAATATGATATGTGATTAACTATTATATTAATTAAGTATTATGGTGATATGGTTGTTGACTTGTTGACTTTTGTTGACTTGTTGACTTTGGTGACTTGTTGACTTGTTGACCGGTTGACTAGGCTTGACTAGTTGACCATCATGATAACCATGGTTATCATTTCATGCCAAAGACTTTTTCTTGCTTGCTCATTTGAGTAAAATGATTGCATGACATGATAAGGTTATGGTTGCTTCTAACCATCACATAAGACTTTTTTTGATATGATGAGTTATGATCACTTTGGATTATGAGTGGGTGAAAGACAAAAGAGTTGCTCATTCTTTCTTGCTCATTCTCTCTCTTGTTCTTGAGCTCTCCTCTTGCTCTCACCCTCAACCTCTTGCTCCCTCTCTTGATCTATGGTTCTCTTGTCTCATGAGTTGAGAATCAAGAACCATAGATAAAATCCCATTCTAAATCATCTCTACTCATTCTAGTTCACTAGGTTTAGCAAACCAAGTGAACTAGTTTCTTCAAAGAACGAAGAAGGAGCTAAAGGTTGGAGCTTTCAAGTGGATCTATCTTCGGCGTACGGAGACAACGAGAAGGAGCCATCGACCACCATCGGAGCTTGAAGAGAAGGAGTTCAAGTTTAGGTATAACCATCTTCATCCGAGTAGCTAAATATCTTTAGCTTAGTATGCTAGTTTTAGTTTAGGTAAAGATCCCGACCCAGCTTAGTCCATGTTGCCTCTTGCGTTAAAATTTTGATTTTATACCGTTTCCGCCTCCCCGTAAGAACCGGGGGTCGCAACGTGGACTTACATCTACAATGCCATAAGAAAGTTTTATTAATTTCTGGAGACTTTCTTTTGTGTGTATTCTGGACATTGAAAATCTGTGGTTGATTTAATACGTATATACCGTTGTTCAATGTACCTGACCCAATCAAAGCTTGATTAAGGTGAATGTTCACTACATTACTTACAAATGCAAATTCATAACCTTCTTTAGATAATAAAGATACAGAAATGATATTACAGGTTGCATTTGGTACATAATAACAACTACGCAAAACCAAAAAATGTCCATCTGACAATCCCAGGTGATAGTCCCCCACGGCCTCAGCATCCATGCTAGCACCATTTGCAACTCTGAGGGTCATGTCACCTGCCTTCAAAACTCTACGCTTTCTCAACGCCTGCAAAGAATTACAGATATGAGATCCTGACCCGGTATCCAACACCCAGGAAGTAGAGTTTATCGATAGACAGTTTTCAATAACATACACACCTGAAGCTGAAGCTGCAACTCGCTTCAAATCCTGTGTTCTGGCTTTCCAAGCCTTGCAATCCTGTTTCCAGTGACCACTTTTGTGACAATAGAAGCATTCTTCCTTCCCCACTAGCTTCCCCGCTATCTTTGTTGCTTTACCTTTTCCCTTCGTATCCACTTTACCGACTCCTCCTCTTGGTTTGGCGGGGGCTTTCTTCTTCTTACCCTTGGCTTTTGCCTTGGATCTAGAAGAGGAAGATCCTCCTACAAACAAAGCGGATGTCTCCCTACCTTTCTGTAGGGTGCCCTCAGCACTCCTCAACATGTTCAGAAGTTCGGAAAGTTCTACCTCCTTTCCTTGCATGTTGAAGTTCAGAATAAACTGGGCGTAAGTGGAAGGAAGGGACTGGAGAATCAAATCAGTATATAGTTCATTCTCCAACGTGGTCCCAAGGTCCGCGAGTTCCTCAATGTAGCCAATCATCTTAAGCACGTGTTCCGCTACCGATGATCCGATGGCAAACCTTGCCGAAAAAAGCTTCTTCGACACTTCGTATCTTGCGATACGAGACTGCTCCCCATACAGTTCTTTTGTATGAAGAAATATGGACTCTAGGTCCATATTCTCGTGCCTCCGCTGATGTTCATTGTCCATCGAGGCTAATACGAGGCATTTGGCCTTCGCGCAATCTATCTCCCATGTCTTACGGATTTCCTTATCCGCGACGCTGGAGGTGGGACGTGGGACAGGGGGTGCTTTGGTGGTAAGGACATACCCCAACTTGTCGTAAGTGATTGCCATCTTGACATTCCTGAGCCAATCTTTGTAGTTTGGCCCTGTCAATATGTTTTTATCTAGTAATAACTTAAGTCCGGTCATCTTGAATGGTCGCTGCAATTAGGAGAGAGAAAAGAAACACTTTAGCATGATGCTCTTGCAAGTTTAGAGCGGTTTTTAATTTGTCTAAACTGGATGGCTCCCACTGTCTCTCGAATCCCTTCTCAAACCGTAAAGAAAGGATTAGTCAGGATTACTCTCACCGTACAATACTTGCTTAACCGTTCAGCCAGGCCAGTGTCGGTACTTCGAGGGAGGTTTTCCAACGCTTTCACGAAGTTCCTTAATTAAGTAACCTCTTTTCCCTGTGGGCGTAGCCCCGCTAACACCTTTCTAGACACCTACTAAGTTTATAGCATTGATCGTTAAGTGAGAGTTTTCCCGAGGAGTAGCGAATACTCACAGTACGATCGGGATCCAAATATCATCGCGTGATAAAACCGAAGGAATCCTACCAGAATCATCACACTCCAAATGGTATGCAAAGCTAGCAAGTTTCAGTACTTATGAAACTCCCGATGTGGATTTTTGCCCCATGCTCTTATGACCTTGACTTTGGCCAAAATATCATAAGTCACATGTCAAGTTCTACCCGTCATTCTCCTGGTTAATTTGGACCCACCCGTACCTACCCTTGACTTTGGCCAAAATGGCAGCACGACTGTCCCAAACCAACGCATCTATCTATGCTGCACATGAATACCCAATAGCTACCAATCACTAAGCCTTGACTTTGGCCAAAATACATAGCTTGAATACTTTTTGACCATTCATGTGGAATGACGGAGGGCTACGGATGGTTTTGGCGAAACCGTGAACGTAGTGAACTTGATCTAATCGATGGAACGAGATAGCTTTTAAAAGGAGTGGTTCAAGCTCCGCGTTTAAAAGTTTTAGTTTTGAAAAGAACCGAGTGGTTTTCAAAGTATTCCAATCGACTTTTACTTGGTTTATTTTCTTGCATTAGTTCTTTTAATGCATCCCATCATTTAATCCTACCATTGCAGAAAACAACCAAAATATGACGTACGCTTATGTCATTCGCATTCGCCACGGGGCCCCGTCATCACCCGTTAGGTTACTTAACTAACGACAGAGCGGGGGCTGGGCTAGCACGGCTGTAAAACATAAGCAACGCCTAAATAGTTATAATATATAAATATATAGCAATGATAGACATTACAGATCACAGATGAATACATTGGATATACTAGGAATCCGCAATCCGTTCGAGCCTGCAACGAAAAGCGGATTACACGGTCGCGGTGAATAGCCAAATACCCCACCCAAGACCCCTACGGGTGCGGCAAACTGCCCGCCAAGTACCCGAAGCGAAGCAACCTCCCTCACCACCGTGAGTAGGCCACTCGGCACTTCGAGATACCCGGTAGTTTGTGCACCCCCTCCATGGGTCTATCCTAGGAGCAAAAACAGTAAAAAGAATTATACAATGACGGCTACAACCCCGACCCGGTTGTGCGGCCAAACAAATAATAATATTACGTCAATTTACATATTACAAATGAATGAAAGAAAAGCAACACTCATCTCACATCCACCCTGGCTATTCACCCGCGACGATCCAACCCATTCATATACACATACCAATATCAATCACAGATCACAGAGATGTATAACCCCGACTAATCGACATATAGCGATTAGCCGACGTTCAATACATGCAAACATCACAGATATAACCTTTATAGTCAAAGTGTAGTGAAGTTCGGAAAAAAAAAAAAGGAATTATAGGCCCCCAAAAACAAATTTCTATTCTGGAAAATCTGGGCACATATAATATATCTCAAAAATCCTAAAACCAATACAGAGATACACTGCACCAAAATTGAGGCAGAGAGGAGACAAGATAGCCGCGGTTCCGCGGCAATAGCTTGCTATTGCCGCGGAAGCGCGGTCGTTTGGTCATATCTCTGTCTCGTTTTTGGTGGTTATCTTTAAAAAACCCTGAGATGATTTTAGGTGTATGACAAATTTTGTTTTGACCAGAAAATTTTTTAACAGAAACTAGGGTTTTTGAAAAGTTTGGTTTTTGTATTTTTCGGTTCCGAACTTCGTTACACTTCACTACCTAGCTAGTTTATGTTTAGTTAGGCTCTGATACCACTGTAAGTCCACGTTGCCCATCCCGGTGCTTACGGGGAGGCGGAAAACATAATAAAAATCGGATTTTTATGGACTTAGGCAACATGGACTATGCTTGTGAGGATCTTTGCTAAACATAAACTTGCTAAAGCTAACTACAAAGTAGCTAAGTGGTAGAAAGGTTATACCTTTAGTCTTTTGTCCTTCTCTCCTTGCTCCTAGAAGTAGTGGAAGGAGGTCACCTTGTCGTCTTCTCCCGTCAAATAAAGATCCACCCGAAAGCCTCAACCTTTGGCTTCAACTCCAAGCTAGGAGTAACTAGGGTGCAAGAAGTGCTAATACTTGAACCCTAGAAGAGAGTAAAGAAGATCAAGAGAGGGTTTTTCTCAAGCTTAAGTGGTTCTCAACACATGAGAAGGAGAGAGCTTGAGAGAGAGGAAGAACAAGAGAGAGAAATGAAATGAGAGAATGAGAAAATAATAGAGCCATTCTCACTAATATGTGTGAATTAATTTAATTGAATAATTAGCTAGATAATTGTCATGGTAAATCATGACATGACCATTATCATTTCAATTTGCAAAGATCAAAAAGCATCTTCCAAAAGAAATGATGATGGTCAAAGTGTCAACCTAGGTCAACAAGTCAAAGAAGTCAAATGGTCAACAACCATAAACATAGACAATTATTAAGCTAATTACTAATTAACAATAATACACACATAAACATTAGGGTTAATAAAATGACAATAGCCATTAACCCTAATCAAGGTCCTCTCACTCAATCTTAAGCAACTGTGCATACGCACCCGCATTCGTGATCCGAGAAACACGAACACAATGAGAAAAACCAATCTCAAATCATATACTAGGATCCGGCTTAAACCAAAGCCCGCTAGTATAAACTGTCCGGACAGCAAACGTGCACAAGTGCGCGAATGTGAACGAACCCTGTCGCAAAACCATGCGACCTCTACTCATTTTGCCTAAAGACGAATAGCTCTCTGTGTGGGACTCTAAAGACTCGACACTACGCTGGCAGTGGGTTTAACCATAGACCGCAAGCGGCACTAGCTGTACGTAACGGTCCCCAGGTAGATGTCGATAAGAAGACTGACGGGGTGAACCCCATCTGAACTCCTACTGAGCCTGTATGTGACAATCTCCATACAGTCCGGTCTGTTCGTCTGATACATCGCATGGCGGGCCTAGGGGGGCGGTGAACGTCAGTCCTCTAATAGCGGTACAAGTCGTGCCGGAGTGAAGCCCAGAACACCCTGAGATAACACTGGAAACCTACCAGTATATCTCGCTTGCCCTGGCCAGGGACTACTCGTGTAATGGCTCTCCTGGACACAGCGCGATGTCAACCCCCAATACCGGGAGACGAATCCTGTCTAACCGTCACTGCCTCCAAGTGCTTCGGGACTACACCCAAAAACTACCTGTTTGCACGATTCCTTTGAGCCGTGGTAGGGTAGTAATCAAAGTGCAGTGGGAACACACTCGAGGCGAAATGACAGTGTCAAGTCAACGGACTAAGCTGTACTCATGTCACCGGGGAACTGATAACTGACGATAGGTATAATACCAACTAACAGTCCCCGACGAGTCCTGTCCAGTGTACTCGTAACCCAACGAGCACCCGTATACTATCTCAAGTACGACGTACTGACGGCTGTGGGACAGACCGTCTCCCACACTGGGATGAGAAGCGCATACGCTAGTCTACTCCGGAGTATCGATGCCCTATCTCGATAGTCCAACGACTAGGGACCTGTATAAGGATGTGCTTATGGATCACCCAGCTCCCACGAGTGCGAGCGCCATCACAACGCTGGTAATCAAGCAAAGATCCTAAGGGCTCTACTAATATGTATATCAGCAATATGCTAAAAGAAACACATGCACATATTAAAGCAGAGACAAACCAAGTAGCATACTACCATTTCGAGCAAGATTGTATATACAACTGTGAATATCCCAAGCTTCCATCAAGTAATATACAAACTAGTATGATACAGTAATGGCCTCTAGGGCATATACACTAACAACAGGTAGTAGTTGTATACAGTCCCGAAGCACTTGGAGGCAGTGATGGTTAGACAGGATTCGTCTCTCCCGGTATTGGGGATTGACATCGCGCTGTGTCTAGGAGAGCCATTACACGAGTAGCCCCTGGCCAGGGCAAGCGAGATATACTGGTAGGCTTCCAGTGTTATCTCAGGGTGTATTGGGCTTCACTCCGACACGACTTGTACTGCTATTAGGGGACTGACGTTTACCACCCCCCTAGGCCCGCCATGCGATGTATCAGACGAACAGACCGGACTGTACGGAGACTGTCACAGTCAGACTCGGTAGGAGTTCAGATGGGTTTCACCTCGTCAGTCTTCTTATCGGCATCTACCTGGGGACCGTTACGCACAGCTAGTGCCGCTTGCGGTCTGTGGTTAAACCCACTGCCAGCGTAGTGTCGAGTCTTTAGAGTCCCACACAGAAAGCTATTCGCCTTTAGGCAAAAGGGTAGAGGTCGCATGGTTTTGCGACAGGGTCCGGTCACATCCATGCACTTGTGCACATACAGTGTCCGGACAGTTAACACTAGCGGGCTTTGGTTTAAGCCAGATCCTAGTGTACGTTTTGGGATTGGTTTTATCTCGTTTGTATTCGTGTTCCTCGGAACGCGGAGACGGGTGTGTATGCACAGTTGATGGAGAGACAGAGGCAGAGGATTCTCATTAGGGTTGTTGACCGTTGACTGTTGACTATTGACTTTTTGCTCAACCCTAATGAGAATATGATAAGTAATTAACAATGATATTAATTAAGTATTATAGTGACATGGTTGTTGAGGGGTTGACTTTGTTAACTTGTTGACTTTGTTGACCGGTTGACTAGGTTGGACTAGTTAACCATCATGATGACAATGGCTATCATTTCATGGCAAAGACTTTTGCTTGTTTGTTCTCTTGTGCAAAATGAGTGCATGAAATGATATGGCTATTGTAGCTTAAACCATCACTAATACTTGATTGCTATTATTAGTTATGATGCTTTTGGATTATGAGAGCCAAGAGGCAAAAAGTCTTGCTCATTCTTTCATTTTCTTTTCTCTCTCTTGTGTTCTTGAGCTCTCATCTTCTTCCTCTTGTTCTCCCTCTCTTTAGTCTATGGTTCACTTGTCTCATGTGTTGAGAACCAAGAACCATAAAGAAAATCCCAACACACTCTCCTCTACTCACTCTAGTTCACAAGGTTTAGCAAACCGAGTGAACTAGTTTCTTCAAAGTTCGAAGAAGAAGCCAAAGGTAGAAGCTTTCAGGTGGATCGATCTTCGGCGCAAGGAGACGACGGGGTGAAGCCGATCCGGACAACCATCGAGGCTTGAAGACGAAGGAGTTCAAGAAAGAAAGGTATAACCCCCTAACCGAGTAGTTAACAACTCCTAGTTAGGTTGTTAGTTAGATGTTTAACAAAGATCCGGTTTTGAGTCCATGTTACCGCCTCTAAAAAAATTGTTTTTCACCAAATTCCGCATGCCCGAAAGTACTGGGAGAGGTAGCATGGACTTACAGTGGTATCAGAGCCTAGTTAAACTCTATCTAACATGTTAGCAAAGTAACTAGAAGATCGATCAAAGAAAAAGTCACGAAACGAACCCGATTTGTCAAGTTTCTGCCGATTTTTTTTCTGTTCAAAATTTGAAAATTTTCATCTTAAAAATCGGCTCAGGCTTTTTATTGAATAACCACAAAATTTGGTCCCACGAACTGTTCAAAGCTCCGCGGAAACGCGGCGGGAGCACGCTCCCGCCGCGGTTCCGCGGCCGAGTTGACTCGGCCGAGGTCCAAATTTAGTGCAGTGTATTTCTGGGGTTGTTTTGGGATTTTTGGAATATGTCTTTTCAGCCCAGAATTTCCAGAACGAAAATTTTGTGTTTGGGGCCTAAAAATCCGTATTTTTGATCGAACTTTTAAAGACTTAAGCTGACGGGTTTTTATTTGTGATGTGATATTTGTATTGAACGTCTGCTAATCGCTATATGTCGATTAGTGGGAGTTATACAAATCTGTGATCTGTAATGTTATTGGAATGTGTATATGACATCATTGGATTGTCGCGGGTGAATAGCCGGGGGTTGTGAGACGAGAGTTTTCTTTTCTTTCAATTCATGTAAATTTGTAAATTGATGTAATTATTATTTGTATGGCCGCACAACCGGGTCGGGGTTGTAGCGGTCATTGTATAATTTCTTTTTACTGTTTTTGCTCCTAGGATAGACCCATGGAGGGGGTGCACAAACTACCGGGTATGCCGAAGTGCCGAGTGGCCTACTCACGGAGTTGAGGGAGGTTGCTTCGCTTCGGGTACTTGGCGGGTAGTTTGTCGCACCCGTAGGGGTCTTGGGTGGGGTATTGGCTATTCACCGCGACCGTGTAATCTGCTTTTCGTTACAGGCTCGTACGAATTGCGGATTCCTAGTATATCCAATGTGTTCATCTGTGATCTGAAATGGCTATCATTGCAATATATCTATATATGATATTATTTAGACGTTGCTTATGTTTTACAGCCGCGCTAGCCCAGCCCCCGCTCTGTCGTTAGTTAAGTAACCTAACGGGTAATGACGGGGCCTCGTGGCGAATGCGAATGGTATAAGCGTACGTCATATTTTGGTTGTTTTCTGCAATGGTAGGATTAAATGATGGGACGCATTAAAAGAACTGATGCAAGAATATCACGCATTAACAGAACTAATGCAAGAAAATAAACCAAGTAAAGTCGTTGGAACACTTTCGAAAAACCACTCGGTTCTTTTCAAAACCAACTTTTAAATGCGGAGCTTGAGCCACACCTTTTAAAAGCTATCTCGTTCCATCGATTATATCAAGTTCACTACGTTCACGGTTTCGCCAAAACCATCCGTAGCCCTCCATCATTTCAGTTAAATATTCGGTAGTATTCAAGCTATGTATTTTGACCTCAGGCCAAGGAATAGTGATTGGTAGCTGCCGGATATTTATCTGTTGCATAGATAGAATGCGTTGGTTTGGGACAGCCGTACTGCCATTTTGGCCTACGTCAAGGGTAGGTACGGGTGGGTTCAAATTAACCTGGATAATGATGGGAAAAACTTGACATGTGACTTATGACATTTTGACCTCACGCCAAGGTCATAAGAGCATGGGGCAAAAATCCACATCGGGAGTTTCATAAGTACTGAAACTTGCTTGAGTTGCATACCATTTGGAGTGTGATGAGTCTGGTAGGATTCCTTCAGTTTCGTCACGCAATGATATTTGGATCCCGATCCTACTGTGAGTATATGCTACTCCTCGGGAAATTTCTCACTTAACGATCAATGCTATAAACCAAGTAGGTGTCCAGAAATGTGTTAGCGGGGCTACGTCCACAGGGAAAAGAGGTTATTTAATTAAGAAACTTCGCGAAAGCGTTGGAAAACCACCCTCGAAGTACCGACACTGGCCTGGCTGAACGGTTAAGCAAGTATTGTGCGGTGAGATTGATCCCAACTAATTCTTCCTTTTTGGTTTGAGGAGGGATTCGAGAGATAGTGGAAGCCATCCTTTTTAGATAAACTAAAAACCACTCTAAACTTGCAAGAGCATCATGCTGAGTGTTTCTTCTCTCTCCTAATTGCATCGACCAATCGACATGACTGGACTTAAGTTACTTCTAGATAAAAACATACTGACAGGGCCAAACTACAAAGATTGGCTCAGGAATGTCAAGATGGCAATCACTTACAACAAGCTGGGGTATCTTCTTACCACCAAAGCTCCCCCTGTCTCAGGTCCCAAAACCAGCGTCGCGGATAAGGAAATCCGTAAGATCTGGGAACTAGACTGCGCGACGGCCAAGTGCTTCGTGCTTGCCTCTATGGACAACGAACATCAGAGGAGGCACGAGAATATGGACCTCGAATCCATATTTCTCCATCCAAAAGAACTGTATGGAGAGCAATCTCGTATCGCAAGATACGAAGTGTCGAAGAAGTTATTTTCGGCAAGATTGGTCGTCGGATCATCGGTAGCGGAACACGTGCTTAAGATGATTGGCTACATTGAGGAGCTCGCGGACCTTGGGACCACGTTGGAGAATGAGCTCTATACGGACTTGATTCTCCAGTCCCTTCCTTCCACTTACGCCCAGTTTATACTGAACTTCAACTTACAAGAAAAGGAAGTTGAACTTTCAGAACTTCTCAACATGCTGAGAAGCGCAGAGGGCACCCTACAGAAAGGTAGGGAAACATCCACTTTGTTTGTAGGAAGATCTTCTTCTTCTAGGTCCAAGGCGAAAGCCAAAGGAAAGAAGAAGAAAGCCCCCGCCAAACCAAGGGGCGGTGTTAGTAAAGTGGATACGAAGGGAAAGGCAAAAGTAACTAAGAAAGTGGGGAAGCTTGTGGATAAGGAAGAATGCTTCTATTGTCATAAGAAGGGACACTGGAAGAATGATTGCAGGGCTTGGAAAGACAGAACACAGGAACTGAAGCAGGTTGCGGCTTCAGCTTCAGGTGTGTATGTTATTGATAACTGTCTTTCAATAAACTCTACTTCCTGGGTATTGGATACTGGATCAGGATCTCATATCTGTAATTCTTTGCAGGCGTTGAGAAACCGTAGGTTTTTGAAGGCAGGTGACTTGACCCTCAAAGTTGCAAACGGAGCTAGCATGGATGCTGAGGCCGTGGGGGACTATCACCTGGGAATGTCAGATGGACATGTTTTGGTTTTACGTAATTGCTTTTTTGTACCCAACGCAACTTGTAATATCATTTCTGTATCTTTGGTTTCTAAAGAAGGTTATGAATTTGCGTTTGTAAGTAATGTTGTAAACATTCACCTTAATCAAGTCTTGATTGGGTCAGGTACATTGAACAATGGTATATACGTATTAAACCAACCACAGATTTTCAATGTCCAGAATACATATAAAAGAAAGTCTCCGGAAATCAATCAGACTTTCTTATGGCATTGTAGACTGGGTCACATCAATGAGAGAAGGTTGATGAAGTTACATACAGAAGGATATTTGAATCCGTTCGAATATCAATCGTATGCCACTTGTCAATCCTGTCTCAAAGGAAAGATGACAAAGACTCCGTTCACTGGACACGGAGTAAGAGCGAGCGAGCTCTTGGGACTCGTACACAGCGACGTGTGCGGTCCAATGTCTACACATGCGCGAAGCGGTTATTCTTACTTCATTACTTTTACGGATGACTTTTCAAGGTACGGTTATGTCTTCTTAATGAAATATAAGTCCGAAGCCTTTGGAAAGTTCCAGGAATATAAGAATGAAGTAGAAAAACAAACCGGCAAAAGTATCAAGATTCTATGATCGGATCGCGGTGGTGAATACTTGAGTGCCGAGTTCCTGGACTATTTAAAAGAGAATGGAATTCTCTCTCAGCTTACTCCTCCATACACTCCGCAACATAACGGTGTATCGGAGAGACGGAACCGAACCCTATAGGATATGGTACGGTCCATGATGAGTAACACTGAGTTACCGCGATCATTTTGGGGATATGCGCTAGAATCAGCCGCATACCTTTTGAACCGAGTTCCCACTAAGATTGTGCCTACCACACCATATGAGTTATGGAGTGGGAAGAAACCTTATCTTCAATATCTGAAGATCTAGGGATGTCCAGCTTTTGTCAAAAAGCAGCATGCGGACAAACTCGAGGCACGCTCAGTACTGTGCAAGTTTGTGGGATTCCCAAAGAACACCAGGGGGTATCTTTTCTACCACGCAGAGGAACAAAAAGTCCTTGTTTCTCGTAATGCCCACTTTCTAGAACACCAGTTCTTGGAAAAGGAAATTAGTGGGAGCGCAGTAGAACTGGAAGAAATTCCAGAACCACAGACTATTACTGAAAGCTTAGTAGAAACAGAGGGTTCAAAAGAACAGGACATTCCTACGCCGCTCCGCAGGAGTAGTAGGCAGTCTCATCCGCCCGAGAGTTACTATGGTTTTCTCATAGACGGGGATAGAGAGGATTGCATCATAGATTATGATGAGCCTACTAGCTTCCAGCAGGCCGTTCAGAGCGTTGACTCGGTAAAATGGCTGGATGCAATGCGGACCGAAATGGTGTCCATGTACACCAACAAAGTATGGACGTTGGACATTGCTCCAGACGGGGTAAAACCCGTAGGATGCAAGTGGATCTTCAAAAAGAAGATTGGTGTAGATGGACAGGTTGAGACCTATAAAGCTAGACTTGTTGCAAAGGGTTTCCGTCAAAGACCTGGCTTGGACTATGACGAAACCTTTTCTCCAGTGGCTATGCTGAAATCCATTCGGATCCTTCTTGCCATTGCTGCCTTCCACGATTATGAGATTTGGCAAATGGACGTAAAGACCGCTTTTCTAAATGGAAATTTAGAGGAGTGTGTCTATATGGACCAACCGGAGGGTTTCATTCAGAGTGGGAGCAGCGGAAATGTGTGCAAGTTGCTTAAGTCCATCTATGGACTAAAGCAGGCATCGCAGAGTTGGAACATCTGTTTTGATGAGACGGTCAAAGAATTTGGCTTTATCAAAAATCCAGATGAACCATGCATCTATAGTAGATTTGTAGCGAGAACTGTAGTATTCCTCGTTTTATACGTGGATGACATTCTCTTAATAGGAAATGACATTCCTATTCTATAATCTGTCAAGGGGTTCTTGTCACACAGGTTCTCCATGAAAGACCTGGGTGATGCCTCTTACATCCTGGGGATCCGGATCCATCGTGATAGATCCAAGAGGATATTAGGACTTTCGCTGTCCAGGTACATCGACACCATACTGAAAAGGTTCAGTATGGAAGATTCCAAGCGCAGTAACCTACCGGCTTGTCACGGGATCACCCACTCTAAAGAGATGTCTCCCAAGACTGATTTGGAGAGGGATCGCATGTCTATTATACCCTACGCTTCTGCGGTAGGCTCTATAATGCATGCGATGTTGTGTACCAGACCGGATGTAGCTTATGCACTTAGTGTAGTAAGCCGGTATCAGTCAAACCCCGGGGAGAAACACTGGATAGCGGTAAAGAATATTCTCAAGTACCTGAGAAGGACTAAGGAGATGTTCTTGGTGCATGGCGGAAAAGACCTCCAGATCGAGGCCTTTGCTGACTCCAGCTTCCAGAGTGACAAGGATGATTCCAAGTCCATGTCGGGTTTTGTCTTTACCCTCATTGGAGGGGCGATGTGTTGGAAGAGTTCCAAACAGGAAACCGTTGCAGACTCGACGATGGAAGCGGAATACATCGCTGCATCTGATGCCGCAAAAGAAGCTGTCTAGATGAGGAAGTTCTTGAAAGAACTTCAGGTGGTTCCGTCCATTGTTGATCCAATACCTCTGTATTGCGACAACAACGGGGCTATAGCTTTAGCGAAGGAACCCAGGTCCCATCAGAGATCCAGACACATCTTGAGGCGGTATCACCTGATCAGGGAGATCGTGGATCGCCAGGAGATCGAGGTTCGGAGGGTTGCTTCAGAAGATAACACTGCAAATCCATTCACCATGGCCTTGCCCCAGACTCAGTTCGAGCGGCTGATCGAGATGATAGGTCTTCGATACGCCAGTACATGGCCTTAGTGCAAGTGGGAGATTGTTAGTGTATATGCCCTAGAGGCCATTACTGTATCATACTAGTTTGTATATTACTTAATGGAAGCTTGGGATATTCACCTTGTATATACAATCTTGCTCAAAATAGTAGTATGCTACTTGGTTTGTTTCTACTTCAATGTGTACATATGTTTATTTTATTATATCACCTATACGCATTAGTGGAGCCCTTAGGATTTTTGCTTGATTACCAGCGTTGTGATGGCAGTCACACTAGTGGGGGTTGGGTAATCTATAAGCACATCCTTATGCAGGTCCCTAGTCGCAGGACTATCGAGACAGGGCATCGATACTCCGGAGTAGACTAGCGCATGCGCTTCTCATCCCAATATAGGCGATGGTCTGTCCCACAGCCATCAGTACGTCGTACTGGAGATAGTATGCGGGTGCTCGTTGGGTTACGAGTACACTGGACAGGACTCGTCGGGAACTGACCGGTTGGTATTATACCTATCGTCAGTTATCAGTTCCCAGGTGACATGAGTACAGCTTAGTCTGCTGACTTGACACTGTCACTTCGCCTCGAGTGTGTTCCCACTGTACTTTGATTACTACCCTACCACGGCTCAAAGGAGTCGTGCAAACAGGTAGTAGTTGGTGTAGGGTTCCTAGGCATACTATAGAGGTCTCACAAGGCATCAACCATGCCAATTTTAAATTTTATGGGTGCCGAGAAACCCTAATACGAATCGTCGGCTAGAATTCTAGGCGAAATACGAATCTAGTTAACATTTTAACTAAAGAAGAGAGGCTACAACCTTTGTAGATCCGGTTCTCCACTTCCTTAGCTCCACATGGTGGCCTTTCGCTGTCCATCATGAATCACGAACTCATTCGTCGGCTTCATCGGAGAAACGGGCGAGCTAGGTCGTCGGCTTCGTGTCAAAGACGATCTACGTCGAGGCATCACAAGTTCAAGCTCCGACTTCACAAAGTTGTGAAACTTGTGAAGAAAACACCCAAAACAACTTGGCAAGAGGTAGAGGGTGAAGAAATAGGAGGTGGGTTCACTTTAGAATTGGATTTCTCTCACTAGAACTCAAGTTGCCATTGATGGCATCAAGGTTTCTTTCTTGAAGATGAAGATGAAGAAGAAGAAAGAATATGATAAGTGTTGATATAAAATGAAAAATAAATCAATACTTATCATAAGCTAACCATAGTTGAGTGTAGAGAATAAACCATGGTAACTTGGATGGGTTAGGGTTAAGCATGAAAAAAAGAATGGTTAAGAAGTCAAAGCTTCATGAAGCTTCAATAAGAAACAAAGAAAGCCACCATTCTCATCTTTATCCTTTCCAAATAAATAAATAAACAAACAAATAAATAAATGGATATGCAAAACCCTAATTATCAAATTAATCATGGTTTAATCCTATACACTTAACTAAATGATCAAGTATCATCAAACATGATACAAATATGTGCACAAAAGTATATCACATATACAATGTGCATCAAGTGAGAAAAATCCGTTTAAAGTTAACCAATACTAGTTAATGTAAAGTAATATATCAAATATATAATTATACATTAAATCATTAAATCAACACATGATTCAATGATCCGGTCATGTCGCACATAACCGACTAGTATTCAATGTATCGGCTTATCGAATCGATCTTCGATTCGATAACTAGGTTATATCGCATACAACCAATCGAAACATTAATCGCGAGAATCAAATACGGTATCACATACACGCATTATTCTCGGTCCCGCACATATCTCATATGCGCTCCTATTTCGTTTCGCTTGAGCCAGGAAACCTCTGTGTAGGACTCTAAAGACTCGTCAATACGCCGGTAGCAGATGATGATCATATCAAGCACCCACAAGCCGCAAGCGGTCTGCTAAACGTAACGGCCACCCGGGTATTGAGCGATCAGAAGATCGACAAGCTAGCCCGGTTACACTCCTGTGAATCCAACCAGTAACACTTACCGTACAGTCCGGTCTGTTCGTCTGACAGGTCGCATATCAAGTCTAGGGGTGGTATACGTCAGACCCTAATAACCGATAAGTCGTGCCGATGTGAGGCTCATAACGGGTCGAGAAACTACTGGTAACACTTACCAGCAAATCTCTGATCAGCCCTGGCCAGGGACTTCCTTGTTACGGCCAATCGAGCACAGCGCAACATCAACCCCCAATACCGGGAGAGACGAAACCCCTCCTATCGCTCATTGCCTCCATGTGACTCAGGACTGTACCCAAAGACCACCGTTTTGCACGCGCTCAAGGACGTGGTAAGGTGGAGATCAAAGCACAGTGGGAATCACACAAGACTCTATGACGATCTCGGGTCTACAGACTAACCTGTACAAGTGTCACCTGAGAACTGCCATCTGACATGAGGTATAATACCATCTGGGAGTTCTCGGCGAGTCCGTCCAGTGTACCCAGTCTCCACTGAGCACCCGTACACCATCTCTGATGTCAAACACCAATGGATATGGGATCATCCATCGCCCATCTCATGGGTCGAGAAGCGTATACGCTAGTCTACTCTGGTATATCGATGCCCCGTCTCGATACACCCATGACTAGGGACCTTGAAGGATGTACTTATGGACTACCATGTCCCCACTAGTATGATCTGCATCATAGTCCAGGTAGTCAAGTACACCTCCTAAGGGCTTTACCAACATGTAACCATAAGACAGTTTAAAGAGACTAGTGTACATGTTAAGATAAAGAGTAACCAGATAGCATACTATCATATCGAGCAAGAAAGTCATCTCTATATATGTCCAAGCATCCAATATAGTATACATCATCTGTACAATACTGGCCTCTAGGGCATACATACAACTAACAATCTCCCACTTGCACTAGGGCCAGCTGCTGTAGTATCGCATACCGAGCATCCCGAAGAGTCTCTCAAACTGTATCTGGGGAATGGCCTTCGTGAGTGGATCCGCCGTGTTGTTCTTCGTGTCAACCCTCCTGACCTCGATCTCCCGGCGATCAACTATCTCCCGGATCAGGTGATACCGCCTCGGAATATGCCTAGATCGCTGATGGGACCTGGGTTCCTTGGCCAAAGCCACCGCTCCATTGTTATCGCAATACAAAGGTATTGGATGCTCAATGGATGGAACCACTCCAAGTTCAGTAATGAACTTCTTGACCCAGACAGCCTCTTTGGCAGTATCGTTGGCAGCGATGTATTCAGCCTCCATCATCGAGTCTGCCACGGTTTCCTGCTTGGAACTCTTCCAGCTAACCGCCCCTCCGTAAAGGGTAAAGACAAAGCCCGACTGCGACTTAGAGTCGTCCTTATCACTCTGGAAGCTCGAATCGGTAAAGGAGTCTACTTGGAGTTCTCCGTTACCATACACCAAGAGCATCTCTTTAGTCCTTCGTAAGTACTTGAGAATGCTCTTCACAGCTGTCCAGTAACTCTCTCCAGGATCTGCTTGATACCGACTCACTACACTTAGTGAGTATGCAACATCGGGTCTGGTACATAGCATCGCATACATGATAGAGCCTACTGCCGAAGCATAGGGTATCCCTTGCATGCGAGCTCTCTCCAAATCAGTCTTGGGAGACATCTCTTTGGAGAGAGTGACTCCAGAGATCGTGGGCAAGTTCCCACGCTTGGATTCTTCCTATTAGTCGATGTAGTACACCCCAGTACTTGTGGGGAGGCGGAAATTTCAAAAACGATCTTGTTTAGTGAACGAACATCGACTAACCGCTTAAATCGAAGCTAAACTATAAATAACCGTGCACAAAGTGTTTCTTAACTATTGTGTTTAGGGATTATACCAAATGAAACTAGTCCTTCGTCTTTACGATCTCCTTGTTCTCCTCGGCCTTCTCTAGGTAGTAGACGATCCACCCGAGAGCAAAACTCCAAGCTACACCTCTAACTTGAGGCAACTAATCTACTTTGATTGCTAATCAAAGAAGAAAGGATGATATAGAGTGAAGGTAATGGATGTTTAAGTCTAACTAATCCTTTGATCTCAACACATGAGGATTAAGGATTAGTCTCTTGAAGATGAGAGCTTGAGGAGAGAGAATGTGAGATAAGATAATGAGATGAGAGAGAGTGTATCATAATATATTATGAAGCATTCTTATTTTTAGAATAATGAATAATAGAAATGAATAAGCATGCTTCATAAATGCAAAATGGTGATTCATTAAGCATGTGTCATTATCATTTATGGTGCAATAATGATAATGATGAATCACCCTCATGACTCACAATCTTATCCAAAGTAACCTCCTTAGTCACATCTTCTAGAAGCTTCTCGCACAATTACGAGAACGCCCCTCCGATCCGCAAAAATACAGAAAAACTTTAGACTGTAAAAATCCAATAACCGGATACCAGTAACTGGCTTAAACCAAAGCCGACTGGTAAAAACTGTCCGAAAGTCGTACGTGCGTAAACACACGTATGCGTCCGAACCCTTTGTCGCAAAACCATGCAACCTCTATATCGTTTCGCCTGGAGTAGGAAACTCTCTGTGTGGGACTCTAGAGACTCGACTACTACGCTGGCAGTGGGTTTAACCACAGACCGCAAGCGGCACTAGCTGTACGTAACGGTCCCCAGGTAGTTGTCGATAAGAAGGCCGATGAGGAAACCCATCCGAACTCCTACTGAGTCTGATGTGACAATCTCCATACAGTCCGGTCCGTTCGTCCAAGACTATCGCATATCGGGCCAAGGGGGCGGCAAGCGTCAGTCCCCTAATAGCGGTATAAGTCGTGTCGGAGTGAAGCCCATTACACCCTGAGAAACTACTGGAACCTACCAGCAAATCTCGCTTGCCCTGGCCAGGGACTTTGCGTAATGACTCTCTGACACAGCACGATATCTACTCCTAATACCGGGAGGGACGAATCCTGTCTAACCGCCACTGCCTCCAAGTGCTCGGGACTGCACCCAACTGCTGCCTGTTTGCACGACTCCTTTGAGCCGTGGTAGGGTAGCAATCTAAGAACAGTGAGACACACTCGAGGCGAAGTAGCAGTGTCAAGTCTGCGGACTATGCTGTACTCATGTCACCTGGGAACTGCTCACTGACGACTGGTATCAAACCAACCAACAGTTCCCTGTGAGTCCTGTCCGGTGTACCCGTAACCTAACGAGCACCTGCATACTATCTCCAGTACGACGTACTGACGGCTGTGGGACAGACCATCTCCCCAACTGGGATGAGAAGCGTACACACTAGTCTACTCCGGATATCGATGCTCTGTCTCGATAATCCAACGACCAGGGACCTGAATAAGGATGTGCTTGTAGACTACCCAGCCCCCACTAGTGTGACTGCCATCACAACGCTGGTAGACAAGCAAGATCCTAAGAGCTCTATCAATACGTACACTCACATATTAAGATAGAAAAACCAAGTAGCATACTACCATGTTTAGCAAGACTGTTATTTACATGTGAATATCCCAAGCTTCCATTAAGTAATATACAAACTAGTATGATACAGTAATGGCCTTCTAGGGCATAAACACTAACAATCTCCCACTTGCACTAGGGCCATGTACTGGCATATCGTAGACCAATGATCTCGAGTAGCCTCTCGAACTGAATCTTAGGAAGGGCCTTCGTGAATGGATCAGCAATGTTCTCTTCTGAAGCAACTCTCCGAACCTCGATCTCCTGACGATCAATGATCTCCCTGATCAGGTGATACCGCCTCAAGATGTGTCTGGACTTCTGATGGGACCTTGGTTCCTTCGCTAAAGCTATAGCTCCGTTGTTGTCGCAATACAGAGGTATTGGATCAACTATGGTAGGAACAACCTGAAGTTCTGTTAGGAACTTCTTCATCCAGACTGCTTCTTTTGCGGCATCGCAAGCAGCTATATACTCCGCTTCCATCGTCGAGTCGGCAACGGTGTCCTGCTTGGAGCTCTTCCAGCACACCGCCCCTCCATTGAGGGTAAAGACATAACCCGACATGGACTTGGAATCGTCCTTATCACTCTGGAAGCCGGAATCAGCAAAGGCCTCCAACCTGAGGTCTTTTCCGCCGTAAACCAAGAACATCTCCTTAGTCCTCCTCAGGTACTTGAGAATGTTCTTTACCGCTATCCAGTGCTTCTCCCCTGGGTCTGACTGATACCGGCTTACCACGCTCAGTGCGTAAGCTACATCTGGTCTGGTACAGAACATCGCATACATTATAGAGCCTACCG
The DNA here is from genome assembly GCA_030015575.1 of Agapanthus africanus. NCBI lineage: Eukaryota > Viridiplantae > Streptophyta > Magnoliopsida > Asparagales > Amaryllidaceae > Agapanthus > Agapanthus africanus. Next base: position 615,982,003 of record CM057341.1, on the reverse strand, counting down.
CAGAAGCGTAGGGTATAATAGACATGCGTTCCCTTTCCAAATCAGTCTTGGGAGACATCTCTTTGGAGAGGGTGATTCCGTGACAAGCCGGTAGATTACCGCGCTTAGAATCTTCCATACTGAATCTTTTCAGTACAGTGTCGATATACCTGGACTGCGAAAGTCCCAACATCCTCTTGGATCTATCACGATAGATCCGGATCCCTAGAATGTAAGAGGCATCACCCAGGTCTTTCATGGAGAACCTGTGTGACAAGAATCCTTTGACAGATTGTAGCATAGGAATGTCATTTCCTATCAATAGAATGTCATCCACGTACAAGACGAGGAATAAGACACATCTGGCCACAACTTTACTATATATGCACGGTTCATCTGGATTTTTGATAAAGTCATATTCTTTGACTGTCTCATCAAAACAGATGTTCCAACTCCGCGATGCCTGCTTTAGTCCGTAAATGGACTTAAGCAGCTTGCATACTTTCCCGCTGCTCCCACTCTGATTGAAACCCTCTGGCTGATCCATATAGACGCTCTCTTCTAAATTTCCATTCAGAAAAGCCGTCTTTACGTCCATCTGCCAGATTTCATAATCATGGAAGGCAGCAATAGCAAGAAGGACCCGAATGGATTTGAGCATAGCCACTGGAGAAAAAGTTTCGTCATAGTCTAAACCAGGTCTTTGACGAAAACCCTTTGCAACAAGTCTAGCCTTATAGGTTTCCACCTGTCCATCTACACCAATCTTTTTCTTGAAGATCCATTTGCATCCTATGGGTTTTACCCCATCTGGAGCAATGTCCAAAGTCCATACTTTGTTGGTGTACATGGACTCCATCTCGGTCCGCATTGCATCTAGCCATCGTACCGAGTCGCCGCTCTGGATGGCCTGCCGGAAGTCAGTAGGTTCATCATCATCTACGATGCAATCCTCTCTATCCCCATCTATGAGAAAACCGTAGTATCTCTCAGGCGGATGAGACGGCCTACTACTCCTGCGGAGGGGTGCGGGAATGTCTTGTTCTTCTTGAACTCCTGGTTCTACCAAACTTTCAGTAGCAGTTTGTGGTTCTGGAATTTCTTCCAGTTCTATTTCGCTCCCACTTATTTCCTTTTCTAAAAACTGATTTTCCAGAAAATGGGCATTACGAGAAACAAAAACCTTTTGTTCCTCTGCGTAATAGAAATAATATCCCTTGGAGTTCTTTGGATATCCCACAAACATACATTTTACTGATCGTGCCTCGAGCTTGTCCACATGCTGCTTTTTAACAAAAGCTGGACATCCCCAAATCTTCATATGCTGAAGATGGGGTTTCTTCCCGGTCCACATCTGATATGGAGTGGTAGGCACAGTCTTGGTAGGAGCCCTGTTCAGAAGATATGCCGCTGATTCTAGCGCATAACCCCAGAAAGATCGTGGTAACTCAGCATTACTCATCATGGATCGTACCATATCCAATAGGGTTCGATTCCGTCTCTCCGATACACCGTTATGCTGTGGAGTGTATGGAGGAGTAAGCTGAGAGAGAATTCCTTTCTCTTTTAGGTAACCTAGGAACTCGGCACTTAAGTATTCTCCACCTCGATCAGATCTTAGTGTCTTAATACTTTTGCCGGTTTGGTTTTCTACTTCATTCTTATACTCTTGGAATTTCTCAAAAGCCTCGGATTTATGTTTCATCAGATAAATGAATCCGTATCTTGAGTAATCATCCGTGAAAGTAATGAAATAGGAAAAACCACCTCTCGCATGTGTAGACATTGGACCGCATACATCGCTGTGTATGAGTCCTAAGAGCTCGCTCGCTCTTACTCCTTGTCCAGTAAATGGAGTCTTTGTCATCTTTCCTTTGAGACAGGATTGACAAGTGTCATAAGATTGATATTCGAACGTGTCCAAATATCCTTCTCTATGCAACTTAGTCAACCTTCTCTCATTGATGTGACCCAGTCTACAATGCCATAAGAAAGCTTTATTTAAATCTGGAGACTTTCTTTTTAGTGTGTTCTGGACATTGAAAATTTGGAGTTGGTTTAAAACATATATGCCGTTATTTAATGTACCGGACCCAATCAAACCATGATTAAGGTGGATGTTAACAACATCTCTTACAAACGTGAAATCATAACCTTTATTTAATAACAAGGAAACTGATATGATATTACACGTTAAGCTTGGTACAAAATAACAGTTATGCAAAACCAAAATATGTCCACTCGTCAATCCTAGGTGATAATCCCCGACGGACGCAGCTCCCACGCTAGCTCCGTTAGCCACCCTGAGGATCATATCACCTTCCTTCAGCACTCTACGGTTTCTCAGTGCCTGCAATGAATTGCAAATATGAGATCCTGATCCGGTATCCAATACCCAGGAAGTAGAGTTGATCGACAGACAATTCTCAATTACAAACACACCTGAAGTCGAAGCCACAGCTTGCTTCGGTTCCTGGTTCTTGGCGTTCGACGCCTTGCAATCCTTCTTCCAGTGCCCTTTCCTGTGACAATGGAAGCACTCATCCTGGCCAACTACCGGTGCTGCTATCTTTTTCTTTCCCTTCTTTCCCACCTTACTAACACCTCCTCTAGGTTTGGGTGCGGCCTTCTTCTTCCTTCCTTTGGCCCTAGCCTTGGACCCGGAAGAAGATGCACCGCCAACAAACATAGCGGGTGTTTCCCTTGCTTTCTTCAAGGTGCCCTCTGCACTCCTTAACATGTTCAGGAGTTCCGCAAGTTCAACTTCTTTTCCTTGAATATTGAAGTTGAGGATAAACTGGGCGTAGGTGGGAGGAAGGGACTGGAGAATAAGGTCTGTATACAGCTCATTATCCAAAGTCATCCCAAGGTCTGCGAGCTCTTCAATATAGCCGATCATCTGTAGGACATGTTCACCTACCGATGACCCGACAGCCAACCTCGCTCGAAACAAGTTCTTCGAGGTCTCGTATCTTGCTATACGAGATTGCTCTCTATAAAGTTCCTTTGTATGGAGAAATATGCCATCTAGGGACATATCCTTGTGCCTCCTCTGATGTTCATTGTCCATAGAGGCAAGCACAACGCACTTGGCTCTCGCGCAATCTAAATCCCAGGTTTTGCGGATTTCCTTATCCGCATTGCTGGATTTGGGACCAGGGACAGCAGGTGCCGTAGCGGTGAGGACGTACCCCAGTTTGTCATAGGTCAAGGCCATCTTGACATTCCGCAGCCAATCTTTATAGTTTGGCCCCGTCAGTATATTTTTTTCTAAAAGTAACTTAAGTCCAGTCATTTTCAGGGTCGCTGCAATTAGGAGAGAGAGAAGAAAACTCTTTAGCATGATGCTCTTGCAAGTTTAGAGTGGTTTTAAGTTTATCTAAACTGGATGGCTCCCACTGTTTCTCGAATCCTTCCTCAAACCATAAAAGAAGAATTAGCCAGGACTATTCTCACCGTACAATACTTGCTTAACCGTTCAGCCAGGCCAGTGTCGATACTTCGAGGGAGGTTTTCCAACGCTTTCGCGAAGTTCCTTAATTAAATAACCTCTTTTCTCTGGGGGCGTAACCCCGCTGACACCTTTCTGGACACCTACTAGGTTTATAGCATTGATCGTTAAGTGACGAATATCCTGATAAGTAGCATATACTCACAGTAGGATCGGGATCCAAATATCATCGTATGATAATGTTGAAGGAATCCTACCAACATTCATCAAACTCCAAATGGTATGCATCTCTTTGCAAATTTCAGTTTCTTTAGAAATTCCCGATATAAGTTTTTGCCCCATGCTCTTATGACCTTGGCTTTGGTCAAAATGTCATAAGTCACATGTCAAGTTCTACCCGTCATTATCTTGTCAATTTGAACCCATCCGTATATACCCCTGACTTTGGTCAAATGGTAATACGACTGTCCCAAACCAACTCATCTATCTTATGCAACAAATGAAAACCCAGCAGCTACCAAACACTATGCCTTGACTTTGGCCAAAATGCATAGCTTGAATACTACTGAATACCCAAATGAAATGACGGAGGGCTACGAATGGTTTTGGCGAAACCGTGAACGTAGTGAACTTGATATAACCGAAAGAACCTGATAGCTTTTAAAAGGAGTGGTTAAAGCTCCGCATTTAAAAATATCTGTTTTAAAAATAACCGAGTGGTTTTTTTTAAATTGTTCCAACGATTTAAACTTTGGTTTGTTTTCTTTGCATTACAGATAATGCGTCCCATCATTAACCTATCATTGCAGAAAACAACGAAAATACAACGTCCTCTTATGCCATCCGCATTCGCCACTGGGTCCCGTCATCACCCGTTAGGTTACTTAACTAACGACAGAGCGGGGGCTGGGCTAGTGCGGGTGTAAAACATAAGTGACGTCTAAATAGCTATCATAAATATAGATATTTTACATTCGTCTGACGCAATGAAATTCATTCCAGAACACAGATAAACAATATTGGATTTGCAAGCAATCTGTATTTCTTTTGAGCCTGCAAGAAAAGACAGATTACACAGTTGTGATGAATAGCCGATACCCCACCCTCGACCCCTACGGGTACGGCAAACTACCCGCCCGGCAGTTTGTGTACCCCACCTTGGGTCAGTCCTAGGAGCAAAAACAGTAAAATGAAATAATACAACGGTGGCTACAACCGCAACCTGGATGTGCCCCGCAAAATAATATTACAACAAATTACATTTACAACAAATGAATTAAACAATAACCCATTGCTAAACCCCGGCTATACACCACAACAGTCCAATACAGTTTATATGCACAAACAGATATAACCATTACAGAAATGTGCAACCCCCTGCCAACCGACATACTAGCAGTTAGGGGAGGTTTACGAACACATTAAACAATCACAGATATAATCCAATATGCAAATACTGTACAATTTCGATCGATTAAACAACATCAATATTGCTCCAAAATCTGCTCTGTTAAACTGTAACCTGAGCAAATATTAAATATTCCAGAAAACCCCAAATAATACACAGAAGCAACAGAAGAAAAATCGGCTCCTGACTCGCCAACTCGGCGGCGGAAGCGCGGCGACTCAGTAGGCTGAGGCCGCGGTTCCGCGGCGAGTTAGGCGATTCAGGTGACTGTTTTTCTTGGGTGTTCTTCTGGTGTCTTTTCAAGCTCTCTGAACTTACCTGAAAAATTTTTGGACATCATTTTAAGTTCGACAGAAACTGAACAGATTTAGGGTTTTCCGGCTTCGTTTTTCCGTTCGAAATTCGTACAAATTTGCAATCAAGTTATTTAGTGTTTAGCGAGGCTCTGATACCACTGTAAGTCGATGTAGTACACCCCAGTACTTGTGGGGAGGCGGAAATTTCGAAAACGATCTTGTTAAGTGAACGAACATCGACTAACCGCTTAAATCGAAGCTAAACTATAAATAACCGTACACAAAGTGTTTCTTAACTATTGTGTTTAGGGATTATACCAAATGAAACTAGTCCTTCGTCTTTACGATCTCCTTGCTCTCCTCGGCCTTCTCTAGGTAGTAGACGATCCACCCGAGAGCAAAACTCCAAGCTACACCTCTAACTTGAGGCAACTAATCTACTTTGATTGCTAATCAAAGAAGAAAGGATGATATAGAGTGAAGGTAATGGATGTTTAAGTCTAACTAATCCTTTGATCTCAACACATGAGGATTAAGGATTAGTCTCTTGAAGATGAGAGCTTGAGGAGAGAGAATGTGAGATAAGATAATGAGATGAGAGAGAGTGTATCATAATATATTATGAAGCATTCTTATTTTTAGAATAATGAATAATAGAAATGAATATGCATGCTTCATAAATGCAAAATGGTGATTCATTAAGCATGTGTCATTATCATTTATGGTGCAATAATGATAATGATGAATCACCCTCATGACTCACAATCTTATCCAAAGTAACCTCCTTAGTCACATCTTCTAGAAGCTTCTCGCACAATTACAAGAACGCCCCTCCGATCCGCAAAAATACGGAAAAACTTTAGACTGTAAAAATCCAATAACCGGATACCAGTAACTGGCTTAAACCAAAGCCGACTGGTAAAAACTGTCCGAAAGTCGTACGTGCGTAAACACACGTATGCGTCCGAACCCTTTGTCGCAAAACCATGCAACCTCTATATCGTTTCGCCTGGAGTAGGAAACTCTCTGTGTGGGACTCTAGAGACTCGACTACTACGCTGGCAGTGGGTTTAACCACAGACCGCAAGCGGCACTAGCTGTACGTAACGGTCCCCAGGTAGTTGTCGATAAGAAGGCCGATGAGGAAACCCATCCGAACTCCTACTGAGTCTGATGTGACAATCTCCATACAGTCCGGTCCGTTCGTCCAAGACTATCGCATATCGGGCCTAGGGGGGCGGCAAGCGTCAGTCCCCTAATAGCGGTATAAGTCGTGTCGGAGTGAAGCCCATTACACCCTGAGAAACTACTGGAACCTACCAGCAAATCTCGCTTGCCCTGGCCAGGGACTTTGCGTAATGACTCTCTGACACAGCACGATATCTACTCCCAATACCGGGAGGGACGAATCCTGTCTAACCGCCACTGCCTCCAAGTGCTCGGGACTGCACCCAACTGCTGCCTGTTTGCACGACTCCTTTGAGCCGTGGTAGGGTAGCAATCTAAGAACAGTGAGACACACTCGAGGCGAAGTAGCAGTGTCAAGTCTGCGGACTATGCTGTACTCATGTCACCTGGGAACTGCTCACTGACGACTGGTATCAAACCAACCAACAGTTCCCTGTGAGTCCTGTCCGGTGTACCCATAACCTAACGAGCACCTGCATACTATCTCCAGTACGACGTACTGACGTCTGTGGGACAGACCATCTCCCCAACTGGGATGAGAAGCGTACACACTAGTCTACTCTGGATATCGATGCTCTGTCTCGATAATCCAATGACCAGGGACCTGAATAAGGATGTGCTTGTAGACTACCCAGCCCCCACTAGTGTGACTGCCATCACAACGCTGGTAGACAAGCAAGATCCTAAGAGCTCTTTCAATACGTACACTCACATATTAAGATAGAAAAACCAAGTAGCATACTACCATGTTTAGCAAGACTGTTATTTACATGTGAATATCCCAAGCTTCCATTAAGTAAAATACAAACTAGTATGATACAGTAATGGCCTTCTAGGGCATAAACACTAACACTTACATACTAAACCTCTTTAGTATGGTGTCAATGTACCTGGATTGGGACAATCCCAATATCCGTTTGGAACTATCTCTATAGATCCTAATTCCCAATATGCAGGAGGCATCACCAAGATCTTTCATTGAGAATCTTTGTGATAAGAAGAGCTTGACCGATTGTAGCATAGGAATATCATTTCCTATCAAGAGTATGTCGTCCACGTACAATACGAGGAAGACAACCTTACTCTCTGCCACCTTCTTGTAGATACAAGGTTCATCTGGATTTTTGACGAAATCAAACTCTTTGATAACGACGTCAAAGCAGATGTTCCAACTCCGTGATGCTTGCTTTAATCCATAAATGGATTTAAGCAGCTTGCACACCTTCCCGCTGCTCCCACTATCTACGAAGCCTTCTGGCTGAGTCATGTACACGCACTCTTCTAAATCACCATTTAGAAAGGCGGTCTTAACATCCATTTGCCAGATTTCGTAATCATGATATGCAGCGATGGCAAGCATGATCCGGATGGATTTAAGCATAGCCACTGGAGAAAAGGTCTCGTCATAGTCCACACCTGGTCTTTGACGAAAACCCTTTGCTACAAGTCTAGCTTTGAAAGTCTCCACTTTCCCATCTACACCAAGTTTTTTCTTGAAGATCCACTTGCTCCCAATGGGTTTTACCCCTTCAGGAGCAACTTCCAAAGTCCATACTTTGTTGGTGTACATGGATTCCATCTCGGACCGCATAGCATCCAGCCATTTCACTGAGTCCCCACTCGTGATGGCCTGCTCGAAGCTAGTTGGGTCATCATCCTCCATGATGCAATCCTCACTGCCACCATCAATGAGAAAACCATAGTATCTCTCAGGTGGACGAGAAACCCTACTAGATCGGCGGAGAGGCTGGGGTACGTCGGGCACCACTGAATCCTCTGGTTCTACTAAATCGTTAGTTGCAGTTTGTGGTGGTGGAACCTCTTCCAGCTCTACCACTTTGCCATTAATTTCTTTTGCAAGAAATTCCCTTTCCAAAAAGGTAGCATGTTGAGCAACAAACACTCTTTGTTCCTCAGCTTGGTAGAAAAAATATCCTTGAGAATTCTTAGGATATCCCACAAACTTGCAAAGGACTGATCGTGCCTCGAGTTTGTCCGGATTTTGTTTTTTGACATAGGCCGGACAACCCCATATCTTAATTCGTTTAAAATATGGTCTCTTCCCACTCCATATCTCATATGGTGTGGTAGGTACAGATTTAGACGGAACCAGATTCAATAGGTATATGGCTGTCTCAAGCGCATACCCCCAAAAGGAAATGGTAACTCAGCATTACTCATCATTGAACGCACCATATCTAATAGGGTGCGATTCCTTCGTTCTGATACACCGTTGTGCTGTGGTGTATAAGGAGGAGTAAGCTGAGAGAGAATCCCATTCTCTTTTAGATAATCCAGGAATTCACTACTTAAGTATTCACCTCCTCGATCAGATCGAAGAACCTTAATACTTTTGCCCGTTTGGTTCTCTACCTCGTGCTTATATTCTTTGAATTTCTCAAAAGCTTCAGACTTGTGTTTCAACAGGAACACATGCCCGTATCTAGAGAGATCGTCAGTGAATGTAATGAAGTAGGAAGAACCATTTCTGGCGTGTGTAGACATTGGACCGCATACATCACTATGCACCAGTCCCAAGAGTTCAGTAACTCTTTCTCCATGTCCCGTAAACGGAGTTTTGGTCATTTTTCCTTTGAGACATGAATGGCAAGTGTCATAAGATGATAATTCGAATGAATTCAAATATCCATTCTTATGCAACTTAGCTAGTCGTGTCTCATTGATATGACCAAGTCTACAGTGCCACAAGAAGGATTCGTTCATTTCTGAGCTTTTCCTTTTGTGTGTGTTTTGTATATTGAAGACTGTATTTTGATTGAGAATGAATATGCCATTATGTAGCGAGCCTGATGCAATCAACCTTTGATCCAGGAATATGTTCATAACATTATCCTTTACTACAAAATTATATCCTTCTTTACTTAATAAAGAAACTGATATAATGTTGCACATCATGTTCGGTATATAATAGCACTCATTCAGGACTAGTGTATTACCATTTGGTAATACCAGGTGATATATGCCAACTGCTTTGGCTGCAACATTTGCCCCATTCCCTACATGAACGGAATGATCACCTTTTCCCAGTTCTCTACCTTTCCGTAGCCCATGTAACTGCTTACATATGTGGGATCCTGATCCGGTATCTAATACCCAGGACGTAGGGTGAACTGAGAAACAGTTCTCAATGACAAACACACCCGAAGATGATGCATCAACATGCATGTTCTCCTTTTGGGCGGTGTGAGAATCCAGAAATTCTCCTGTTTCCTGTTCATTCTTATAACACTTATAAGATAGAACGGGTTCAACGTTCCCCTGCACAGTATAACATGCGGGTTCGGTCAATACATCCATATTATTATCTTGATTAAGGCATGAAATGGTCGCTACCTGGAGAGAGAGAGAAGAAAACACTTTAGCGTATGCTCGTGCAAGATCAGATTGGTTATTATGTTATCTAATCAGGATGGCCCCCACTGCATTTTATCAAATCTTCCTTCAAACTTAAAAGGAATGACTAGCCGGGATTAATTACACACTACAAGTTCGCCAATCTTTCAGCCAGGCCAGTGTCGGTACTTTGAGGGAGGTCCCCCGTGCTTTCGCACGAACCTAATTAATGTAAACCTCGTTTTCCCAGAGGCGTAACCTCGTTAACACCTTTCTAGTCACCTACTTGATCGGCTAATTGTAATGTGTAAAACTCTCCCAGGAGTAACTCTTACTCGCAGTGGGTATCGGGATCCAACTATCTCATAGAAGGTATGCAATCTCATTGCAAATTTCAACACTTGAAATTCCCGATAATGCTTTTGCCCCTAGCGATCTATGACCTTGACTAAGTCAACAAACCATAAATCGCAAGTCAAGTTCAACCCGTACATTTCCCGATTGAATTAAACCCACCCGTACGACCCTTGACTGAGTCAACAAGGCCGTGCGAATGCTCTAATCCAATCACATCTCATGTTGTTACAGATAAACATAATTTAGCTACCATACACTATGCCTTGACTAAGTCAACAAACATAGCACGAATACTAAATAATGTCTATCTGAAATGACGGAGGGCTACGCGGGTTCTTTCAGAAAAAACCATGAGCGTAATGAACTTGATATCGTTGTAGAATCGAATGAAGTTTTGAAATGGAGTGATTTTGAGGCTTTTCTAGTTTTGCTAAAGGGGTCACTCCCGGTGAAGGGATCGTCGGCCCTTTCCTCGTCAAATGAGGTGCGGGATATATCATATATATCACTGTGCAAAGCAAAAACTCTTAAAATCAATCAAAGCCAAACCGAATGTGTAGCATCTTCCAGTTATTGCTAAAGGAGTCACTCCCGGTGAAGGGATCTCGGTCCTTTCCTCATCGAATAAGGTGCAGGGTATATCATATATACCGCTATGCAAAGCAAGAACTGTAGCTACCTTTTTTGTTTAAAATTTGATTCTACAACATCTTAGGTTTCTTTTCTTTCATTAATCACATTAATGAAGTCCCATCATTTAATTACCTAAACATCACAGATAGATATGACGTACACTTATGCCATCCGCATTCGCCTCGATGTCCCCTCGTGCACCGTTAGGTTAGGTAACTAACGACAGAGCAGGGCAGGGCTAGTGCGGGTGCAAAACATAAGTAACGTCTATATAATATATCATATATACTATATACTGTATCTATCACAGAACATCACATGATCACATCACAGATATCGCAGCAGAAAAACATATGAAACATTGGATATACTAGGACGTCCGTGTTTTCAATACGAGCCAGTATAAAACACGGATTCCACGGTCGTGATGAATAGCCAATCCCACACCCCTAGACCCCTACGAGAGCGGCAAGCAACCCTGCCAATTCTAGGGTTAGGAGACCCGGACTCGACTCCTCGAGTTGGTCTCCCACTGGACCCCAGAACCCGGTTACTTGTGCTCCCCTCCTTGGGTCTATCCTAATGCAGAAAAGTAAATAATATACAAAGGGTGACAACTTCCGCAACCTGGAAGTGCCCCAATAAAAGAATATTACATACAAGTTTTTACATGAATGAAAATGAAAAACACTCATCTCACATAAAAAACCCCGGCTATTCAAACACGACGATCCAATATAACATATCCAGCAACACATAACATCACATGTCATCAACGTAAGTAAGTATGCATACCCCAATTGTCGTTGACGTATAGCAACGAAACCGGCGATATGTACATACTACACTTACAGTCACAGAAAAAAAAAAGTGTAAAACTACAATAATTGGAATCCGCAACTTCTTTAGACATCGCATGCCTAATCAAATGAAATACTTAGACATCACATGCCTAACAGATATAAATCCCGCATTTTAGTCTCATTATCGAAAACTCTTTTCAATATCATGTGGGACTAAACTGCTAGATTTATAACATTCATTCAGTTATCTCATAACTGTTTGTGAATTCCAATTATTGTATCACATTCCAGATAAACAGAAAATGTTAAACTTTCCGATCGAACAGTCGAATACCCAAGTTTTCCCGATACAGCTCAACACATGAATTAAGTCTAACAACATTCAGTTCGTGCCTCAGTACCAACGGTCCAGCCGTAGAAGGGTCAAGCCAAAGCCTCACATGTGGCACGCCGTACTGCCCCAAACCCGAAGGTTCAAAGGGCAGTTTAAGACGGTCACATAATCGAGTTAAGGTTTGTTGTCTTCTAGAGGGTCCATCGCGTTACTTGCACTACTTAGAACGTCGTTAAACTATGGAAAAATCCAACACTTGGAAATTTCCCGACAGGGGAAAAATTGGGTATTTGTATTCGGTCGAACTTTTTAACATATTCTAAAAATTATCCGGAAAAACAAAAAGACAAAATTTGATAATCCGATCGAAACTACGAAGCTCCAAAACACCCCAGAAAATTCAACTCTTGAATAAAAATTAAAAATTCCTATAAAACTCATCAGCAGAAAAGAAGAATTACTGTGCAAACAATATTGCGCAATGTGAACAGTCGGCGGTGGAACCGCGGCAGAAGCCATGCTTCTGCCGCGTTTCCGCGGCTGTTTAGATGAATCATGAGCTCGTGTTTCACTATAATTCTTGGATCTTCCTGCTGAATTTTTTAGGCATTTTTAATCTGGAAAAATCCCAGATTTTAGAAAAAGTCCAGAGAGATCATGGGTTTTGGGGTTTCGGGTTCGTTCGGACTTCAAACTCCGTCTAGACTTCGCCAAAAGCTCTAGCTAGGCTCTGATACCACTGTAGGGTTCCTAGGCACACTATAGAGGTCTCACAAGGCATCAACCATGCCAATTTTAAATTTTATGGGTGCCGAGAAACCCTAATACGGATCGTCGGCTAGAATTCTAGGCGAAATACGAATCTAGTTAACATTTTAACTAAAGGAGAGAGGCTACAACCTTTGTAGATCCGGTTCTCCACTTCCTTAGCTCCACGTGGGTGTCCTCTCACTGTCCATGATGAATCACGAACTCATTCGTCGGCTTCATCGGAGAAACGGGCGAGCTAGGTCGTCGGCTTCGTATCAAAGACGATCTACGTCGAGGCATCACAAGTTCAAGCTCCGACTTCACAAAGTTGTGAAACTTGTGAAGAAAACACCCAAAACAACTTGGAAAGAGGAAGAGGGTGAAGAAATAGGAGGTGGGTTCACTTTAGAGTTGGATTTCTCTCACTAGAACTCAAGTTGCCATTAATGGCATCAAGGTTTCTTTCTTGAAGATGAAGATGAAGAAGAAGAAAGAATATGATAAGTGTTGATATAAAATGAAAAATAAATCAATACTTATCATAATCTAACCATAGTTGAGTGTAGAGAATAAACCATGGTAACTTGGATGGGTTAGGGTTAAGCATGAAGACAAGAATGGTTAAGAAGTCAAAGCTTCATGAAGCTTCAATAAGAAACAAAGAAAGCCACCATTCTCATCTTTATCCTTTCCAAATAAATAAATAAACAAATAAATAAATAAATGGATATGCAAAACCCTAATTATCAAATTAATCATGGTTTAATCCTATACACTTAACTAAATGATCAAGTATCATCAAATATGATACAAATATGTGCACAAAAGTATATCACATATACAATGTGCATCAAGTGAGAAAAATCCGTTTAAAGTGAACCAATACTAGTTAATGTAAAGTAATATATCAAATATATAATTATATATTAAATCATTAAATCAACACTTGATTCAATGATCCGGTCATGTCGCACATGACCGACTAGTATTCAATGTATCGGCATATCGAATCGATCTTCGATTCGATAACTAGGTTATATCGCATACAACCAATCGAAACATTAATCGTGAGAATCAAATACGATATCACATACACGCATTATTCTCGGTCCCGCACATATCTCATATGCGCTCCTATTTCGTTTCGCTTGAGCCAGGAAACCTCTGTGTAGGACTCTAAAGACTCGTCAATACGCCGGTAGCAGATGTTGATCATATCAAGCACCCACAAGCCGCAAGCGTTCTGCTAAACGTAACGGCCACCCGGGTATTGAGCGATCAGAAGATCGACGAGCTAGCCCACTCACACTCCTGTGAATCCAACCAGTAACACTTACCGTACAGTCCGGTCTGTTCGTCTGATATGTCGCATATCAAGTCTAGGGGTGGTATACGTCAGACCCCAATAACCGATAAGTCGTGCCGATGTGAGGCTCATAACGGGTCGAGAAACTACTGGTAACACTTACCAGCAAATCTCTGATCAGCCCTGGCCAGGGACTTCCCTGTTACGGCCAATCGAGCACAGCGCAACATCAACCCCCAATACCGGGAGAGACGAAACCCCTCCTATCGCTCATTGCCTCCATGTGACTCGGTACTGTACCCAAAGACCACCATTTTGCACGCCCTCATGGACGTGGTAAGGTGGAGATCAAAGCACAGTGGGAATCACACAAGACTCTATGACGATCTCGGGTCTACAGGCTAACCTGTACAAGTGTCACCTGAGAACTGCCATCTGACGTGAGGTATAATACCATCTGAGAGTTCTCGGCGAGTCCGTCCAGTGTACCCAGTCTCCACTGAGCACCCGTACACCATTTCTGATGTCAAACACCAATGGATATGGGATCATCCATCGCCCATCTCATGGGTCGATAAGCGTATACGCTAGTCTACTCTGGTATATCGATGCCCCGTCTCGATACACCCACGACTAGGGACCTTGAAGGATGTACTTATGGACTACCATGTCCCCACTAGTATGATCTGCATCATAGTCCGGGTAGTCAAGTACACATCCTAAGGGCTTTACCAACATGTAACCATAAGACAGTTTAAAGAGACTAGTGTACATGTTAAGATAAAGAGTAACCAGATAGCATACTATCATATCGAGCAAGAAAGTCATTTCTATATATGTCCAAGCATCCAATATAATATACATCATCTGTACAATACTGGCCTCTAGGGCATACATACAACTAACAGTTGGGTGCAGTCCCGAAGCACTTGGAGGCAATGACGGTTAGACAGGATTCGTCTCTCCCGGTATTGGGGGTTGACATCGCGCTGTGTCTTGGAGAGCCATTACACGAGTAGTCCCTGGCCAGGGCAAGCGAGATATACTGGTAGGCTTCCAGTGTTATCTCAGGGTGTATTGGGCTTCACTCCGACACGACTTACACCGCTATTAGGGGACTGACGTTTACCGCCCCCTTAGGCCCGCCATGCGATGTATCAGACGAACAGACCGGACTGTACGGAGACTGTCATAGTCAGACTCAGTAGGAGTTCAGATGGGTTTCACCTCGTCAGTCTTCTTGTCGGCATCTACCTGTGGACCGTTACACACAGCTAGTGCCGCTTGCGGTCTGTGGTTAAACCCACTGCCAGCGTAGTGTCGAGTCTTTAGAGTCCCACACAGAAATCTATTCGCCTTTAAGCAAAAGAGTAGAGGTCGCATGGTTTTGCGACAGGGTCCGGTCACATCCATGCACTTGTGCACGTACAGTGTCCGGACAGTTAACACTAGCGGGCTTTGGTTTAAGCCAGATCCTAGTGTCCGTTTTGGGATTGGTTTTATCTCGTTTGTATTCGTGTTCCTCGGAACGCGGATACGGGTGTGTATGCACAGTTGACGGAGAGACAGAGGCAGAGGATTCTCATTAGGGTTGTTGACCGTTGACTGTTGACTATTGACTTTTTGCTCAACCCTAATGAGAATATGATATGTAATTAACAATGATATTAATTAAGTATTATAGTGACATGGTTGTTGAGGGGTTGACTTTGTTGACTTGTTGACTTTGTTGACCGGTTGACTAGGTTGGACTAGTTAACCATCATGATGACAATGTCTATCATTTCATAGCAAAGACTTTTGCTTTCTTGTTCTCTTGTGCAAAATGAGTGCATGAAATGATATGGCTATTGTAGCTTAAACCATCACTAATACTTGATTGCTATTATTGGTTATGATGCTTTTGGATTATGAGAGCCAAGAGGCAAAAAGTCTTGCTCATTCTTTCATTTTCCTTTCTCTCTCTTGTGTTCTTGAGCTCTCATCTTCTTCCTCTTGTTCTCCCTCTCTTTAGTCTATGGTTCACTTCTCTCATGTGTTGAGAACCAAGAACCATAGAGAAAATCCCAACACACTCTCCTCTACTCACTCTAGTTCACAAGGTTTAGCAAACCGAGTGAACTAGTTTCTTCAAAGTTCGAAGAAGAAGCCAAAGGTAGAAGCTTTCAAGTGGATCGATCTTCGGCGCAAGGAGACGACGGGATGAAGCCGATCCGGACAACCATCGAGGCTTGAAGACGAAGGAGTTCAAGAAAGAAAGGTATAACCCCCTAACCGAGTAGTTAACAACTCCTAGTTAGGTTGTTAGTTAGATGTTTAACAATGATCCGGTTTTGAGTCCATGTTACCGCTTCTAGAAAAATTGTTTTTCACCAAATTCCGCATGCCCGAAAGTACCGGGAGAGGTAGCATGGACTTACAAGGGATACCCTATGCATCAACAGTAGGCTCTATCATGTACGCAATGCTATATACCAGACCCGATGTAGCATACTCACTAAGTGTAGTGAGAAGGTATCAAGCAGATCCAGGAGAGAGTCATTGGATAGCCGTGAAGAACATTCTCAAGTAGTTGAGAAGAACTAAGGAGATGTTCTTGGTGTATGGTAACGGAGAACTCCAGGTGGAGTCCTTTACCGATTCGAGCTTCCAAATTGATAAGGACGACTATAAGTCGCAATCGGGATTTGTTTTTACCCTCAATGGAGGGGCAGTTTGTTGTAAGAGTTATAAACAGGAGGTAACATTTTGGAAAATATAATAATATTATTTTTGGAAATTAATATTAAAATAATATATTTCGCGAAACAATCGATTTACGAATTTGGGGTTTTCATAAATGGTATAAATATATACCAATATTTATGAAATAATTAGGAGATTAAAATGATTTATTCGTTTAAAAATATAATTAATGTGAAGTGTTAGTTTTGTGTATGCATTAATTAAATGTGCATGCATTTGTGAGTGTGGGTTTTGGGAATGGGCTGTGTACAATTTCATGGCAATTTTCGAAATTGGTTGCTGGCAATTTTCGAAATTGGTTGGGCAGCATGGTGAGGTGGCTTAGAGTGAATCATTGGCTTGCTTTGATTAAGGCATGTGTTTTTGTATGAGGTGTTTTGGGCATTAAATGTGTTTGTTTTGGTGGAGATATTTGTTTAGATTTGTTGGGGAGGTGGCAGTGGAAATTTGTGTGAGAGGTTTCAGTGTGCTGTTCTTTAATTGGTGAGGCATTAATTTATTCACATTGATTCATCCACCACCACACTTCAACAAAAAAAAATTCCCCAGAGAACACACACAATGGCCGAGCCCATTTTCTTGACTAGCAAAAATTTCCTTAGCTCACAACCCTTTTTCCTCAGATAGCAACTTCATTTACCTCCACCCAAATACTTGGGTGCCTTGAGAAAAAATATTCACACACTATTTCTACTTCGTCATAGGTATCTAGGCTAGCAAACTGTATGCCCGAGTTGCCTCGGTTTTGTGGCGGGAGCCCGTATAAAGAATCCTCGACGTACGTTCTCTTTGACGAGCGTGGCCGGAGAGCGAACTTCGTCGAGGCAGCCGCAACATGCTAAGGACAGAGATTGAAGGCCGAAGGACATGGATTGATCGGTATAATCTCTTAAACCACTTTACAGTTTACCAGTATATGGTTGTTTATTATGTTTGCGAGTTAGGCTTGGTGGTTTTCATGGATAGCGACTATAGTTATGGTTTTGGCTATGTTTTCCGATATTGGGATTTCTTGGTTTTGAGATTTGAAATGGTATTTGGTCGTTGGATGTTTGAACGTCAACGACAATGGTTGCTTGATTCTTTTGCATGTGTAGGCTATAGGTTTTAACCTATGAGCGCACCGCGTGCCGTATTTGGATTTCGGAACTTGATGTTAATAGCTTTGCGATTTCATATTGATTGTAGGTACATTCGTGTGGATTCAGAGACGACGAAGCTCATCGACTACGGCTAAGCGAGGAGTTTGGCAGGTGAGTAGATTTATATTTACGGGGGAAGTCGGGTGGATGGCGTATAGCACCCCCGCAAATTTATGAATGGAGACCGATATATATATATATATATATATATATATTTACACATAGAATACTGTAGGAGAATCCTACACTAGAAAACTATTGATGTGTCCAAAAGATAGTTAGAGGTGATATTAATGCTTTAGTATATATATTGAGATATGAGATGAAAGCTAGAGACATAACCCTTTGACATGTTATGATTGAAATGATGTCTCAAAAATGATATAAGGATATGAAAAGTGAATATGAATCACAATATATAGGTATGTAGTTGAACGAGATTAAGTATGAGTTTTAAATTAGTGTGACATAAGATTCATATAAATGAATACATATGTAAAATGACTTGATGTGAAAGATTGATGCGATGGAAAGAGTATACGATTAGATATAATGACTTGGTTGATATGTCGTTATATGGATGCGAGTCGATAAGAGATAGTTGATACTTTGCCGGTCCCCTGATACGAGATTGATACGGATGCGACCTGAGAGATAGGTATAGATAGATGGATAATGGTGTGCTTAATGAGTGATATGCCGTACGAGACTTAGATCCGTACCCCCGTTGGTTTACAGGTTGTTAGAATCCCTAATTTTTCAGTGCCGTCGTACGATGGATTACCGTACGCGATGAGTTTTACCTGTTGTTTGATCTATACCCATGATTAGAGGATGCCGTACGATAGATTATACCGTACGTGGTGTTGTGAGGCTGGATTCTGATTGATAGATTCACCGACTTGGATACATATTGTAGACAGGTATACCTTATCGTTTTTAGCTGACGATGTACTTTATGCTACGTTCATGTTATTCGCATTGCATTCCATATACCTGTGCTAGTACACCTATACCATTATCAATAATGTGTATGTTACACTTACACAGATTACCGGCTCACACACTTCATCATCGATAATTGCTATGTCACTACACAGTAGAATTGCTATATCATGCTATGATATACTTGCTATACTCACATCACTATGCTATGTTGCATGATACACTTGCTATATTCATATCGCTGTTCCACGTTGCATGAGATATACAGATATGCTTACATCCTGTTATATGTTATATATCTACAGGCTTACACATATACCCCTAAGTGGTATTGTATTGTCATTTGACATTGAGATGTTGATTATTGTGCTTATGAGATGCATCATACATACCTGCTTAAATGTAGATTCACATATCTTGCTATAGTTACATGTACACCTCATATGATACTGCACTTGATTTCGGAGGGTTTGGGAACCGCATGATATATTTTAAAACTGGATTCATTTAAAAGAGCGGTTTTCCCTTAATATGCTCATATTGCTATTTTATATTGCATATATCAGTTTTCATGGATTTACGCATTGAGATATGCATTTCATATGATTTGTGGATTTGAGAACCGCGGGGGTATTTCAAGAATTTATGTCTTTTTTGAAAACCCGGTTTCTCTTGATATGATATTTCAGTGCGTCCACCATGAGATTTCTCGGTTTTGAGATTTGTGATATATACCCGATACGAGGAGTGGAGTGGGCCGTGTGAGGGTAAATGGTGGAGCCCGGTTTGGTTCTCCTCGGCAAGAAGATTGTAGATGATGGCGATGAGCCTGGAAGGCTGGGCAAGTACCTACCGGTGATAGTATTTGGACTCGGCGGTTATCGTGGGGATACCGACCGGAGTGATGTACGGACATGACTTCAGGGCCAGTCGTGGTGACGGCGCCTGAGACATGAGGATTTACGTGCCGATGATAGACATGAGTTTCATGATATTTCGAGTGTCGATGTTAGGAACGCAGGTTCCATGATTTTGTTGTGTCGCGAGGGACACACGTTGATATATATCCTCATATTTACTTGCATATGCTTTTATGATATTTACATGCAGGAGTTGTTGTGTCAGTGGTTGACACATGGACGAGATCCACCTGCATACATACATTGATTATATTGTTGGATGATATCAACTTGCTGATAGGCATTTATTATGTGTTGGCACATATGTAGATATGGTCACCCTAGATATCATAGTATTACCTTTATGATATATTTGACCTAGGAATCGTTATTTATTTCGATTTCCACCTGATGATGTTTTCTACTCATGAGTTGGCAACTCAACCCCGTTGTGCTACAGTTCTTGTAGATTGACCGCACGGATCTGTAGCGGCATCGCTGGCACACAGCTGCTTTTGGGTGATTTGCTTTTGGTAGGTGGTACATGTTGTATCTGTCACGACCCGAAAGTACGGAACATGACCGACACTTAAATTACTAAACGTCTCGAGGCGTACGTAATCGAAGTAAGCCAAAACCCAGAAATCAAATCCAAGTAAAGCAGTAGAGTAAAGGAAAAACCAATTTAAATCAAGTAGTTTAGCAACATAAGCCGAAATATGCATTTTTAAAATCATAAGTCTTTTCTGAAAATTTCGGCAGAGTTTCCTTTATAAAAACTGGCCCCGAATGGGGTACAACATGATAAATATATACATAATGATAAACGGCATCCCCTAGTGGGAGCTAGCTCTTCGTCAATTGACGGTCACAACCACGCAAGCAATATAATATACAACGCCGAAGGGCGAGGATCAAACTCAGGATAAAAATCCAACATCATCAAGAAAACCAGAGGAAAGCCATATAATACAGCGTGCGACTTTAAGGTCGAAAGAATATACACTGGTCTTCTATGTCTATCAAATAATACAAGTCTGGTTGATAGTGTTTTACTAGATACAACTGAAATAACAATTATACAATGGTGGTCCTGATGCAAAAGGACCCACCTACCAAAGAAATCATCCGGAAGGAACAGTGTGCCGGCAAAACCGCAACGAAACCTGTGCGGCAAACCTGTAAGAAACTGTGGTACAACAGGGGGTGAGTTGCCAACTCGTGAGTAGAAAACATCTACGAGTAGAAATCGCATGCATGACGCTATCCTAGGTCATATCAAGTAATATCCTCAAATAAATATCCTGATCCATCTATGTATAAGTGTAATACTACATGCTCGTGTCAGTATCTCAGATAGCAACATATCAGATATATGATGTATGAATGCATTACAAGTGAAACAGAATACATCATGAATGAGATACTGTTTTCTTTATTTTAATGAGATTTCTGTATGTATATAAATCGCGCATCAACAATGAAATCGACAAATAAAACAGTGTCCAGCATCGACACAAAACATAAATCTCAGTATCTCAATACCTCAGGCTCCGGCTATCCAGACTGGCCTGTATCATCAAATCTCAATATCTCAGTGTCTCAAGTCTCAATATCTCAATACCTCAGGCTCCGTTAGTCCGGATCGGCCCATATCATCAATCATACGACCACAAACGGTATCCTCCGAATATCCGCCGCGCCAGGTAAAATCATCGGTA
Organism: Agapanthus africanus; assembly: GCA_030015575.1. Taxonomy (NCBI): domain Eukaryota; kingdom Viridiplantae; phylum Streptophyta; class Magnoliopsida; order Asparagales; family Amaryllidaceae; genus Agapanthus; species Agapanthus africanus. The sequence continues at coordinate 615,960,692 of CM057341.1, read as the reverse complement.
GGCAGTCTGCTCTTGCCGGGCTCATCGTCGACACCTCGAGCTTCTTGCCCCGGGGTACCTTACCGGGTCCACCATGTACCCGAGACGGTTCATCCAACTCCTCGAATCGGGTCTCGAAAACATCTCAGAACCAAGAAAACATCATGGTTGACAATACTCAACATATCAAGGAAAAAACACATTTTTCTCATTAATATAATTCATCAGTTTTACAAAACGTTCACATGCGGTTTCCAAATCTAGAAAATATCAAGAATAATCCGAAATCATCAAGTCACCATGTCAATAACAATGAAAACCGGCATAAATCTCCATAATACTGCATAACCAATGAATACATGAATGCATCTGATATCATGCAATGAATGCAATAGTTAAACTAGCACATGAAAGCTATAACATATTGCAACTTTCAACTTGCAAGCTATGTCAAAGAATAGTATTTTCTAAAGTGTACGTGACATGGCAATTACCGATGTTGATGTGTGTGAGCCGGCAAGCAAGTTTATGTGGAGCATATGCATCATCGGTAATGGTGCTTGTGTCCTGACAACAGGATTTCATGATGATTACAGATAACATATGTACAAGCATGCAATGCGATGAAACATCATGAAATGTACATAAAGTGATGTAGTAACAGCAACACTGAAAATATACCTACCTAATATACGAGTCAAACAGTTTGGTATAAAAACATACTCACGACTCCCCACTTTTGGAAAAGAGTATGACTCGATCCCAGTCAAAAGGGTAAGGGAATCCGCCTAAGTCTGAGTCGATCTATAGATATATACCTAGTAGTCGGTGATCTCGCCTCAACAGTATCACGTACGATACAATATATATATGTGAAATCCTCGAGTCAAGAGTACGGATCTAACATCATAATCATATCTCGTACGGTAAATTTATCGTACGGCATCCCAAATCTGGGAACGGGTCAAATATCATATTGATCCCATTACTCATCTGATATCCTTATCATCACATATCGTGACAGGGGTACTGATCTAAGTCTAGTACAAGACTAATATCATCAACAATATCATGATCTGGCTACTGATCTAAAGCCTTATACAATCTGATGTCGTCAACACAAATTATCATAAAGAAGTATACATCGCCCAAGCGATCCATTATAAATATCTTAACATATCTCATCTCATATCTCGAGCATATGTCAACTATCATATATATATATATATATATCATCATCCACATAGTATCGTCGTCCCACGATCCGCTATAACATCATGACGTATCTCCGTCACACATTAAATATCTCATGGCATCATGCCCGATCATATCTACTAATTTGCAAGTATCATATAACATTCTCATCATCCAAGCATAAGAATACCAATATACATACATATATATATATATATATATATATATATCTGTGTGTGTGTGTGAGTGTGTGTGTCCCCAATACGCACAAGAAAGTAAATGTATGCGAGTATGTGTATGTATGTGTATGCAATTCTTTACTCTAAGGGTTTCACGACTAAGAAATTGCCTAAAGCCCTTTCTTCAATTCTCGCTAACACTAAAACCATGTTCTCCTAAAGCTCCCCTTGCTAAGTGTTCAATCTCTCTATAACATATAAATGCATATCTATAACATATCACATCATTTCTTACGACTTTGCGGGGGTGCTATACGCCATCCACCCGACTTCTCCCCGTAGATATAAATCTACTCACCTTGATCTTCGCTTGCCGATGCTGATGACGCCACGCGCTTGCTTGTCGTCTCTAAGTCCACATGAGGTACCTACATATCAAAACACATCGCAATTATGTATTAAAATCAAATCGGAAACCAAAACGGCACAAGTTCGGCTTATAGGTTAAAACCTATAGCTTCGCGTGCAAAACACGACTAAAAATCCTAGTCGTTGACGTTCAAACGCCACACGACCAAATACAAATACCAATATAAAAAACAAGTATCCCAAAATATGGAAAACAAAGCCAAAAACACCCCAATGTGCTCCCAGATTTTACCCTAGGCCAAATTGGTCAAAGTTGCAAATATAAAGGGTCTACTTTACTGACATAGGAGCTGCAGAAGAAGGAAGAACACAAAATGAGGTACCCAGGCCGTAAATTACGGCCCAAGGGATTAAATTTGCAGCCTAGGCATTAGGTTTTGGTCTCGGGTCTCTAGGGTATCTGATCAGTCGAAAATATTGCATTCTTAACACGGTAATTTCCCTATCATTTGCACTCATCTAGAAGTGTTCGGCATTCATATTTCACATATTAGCAAATCAGTCGTTAAATATCAGATTGCATGTGTTAGATTCTAAAACCGACATTTCTAAGGAAATTGACTGCATTTCATGGCATCGCATCATCTCTATATTGCGCAACACTTGTCCTGAGAGATTGTGCAGGAAAATCCGGAAGAAAAGCCAAAATTGTCATTTTGCTGATCAAACATTACACCAACTCCAAGTTTTAGATCTGGTAGCAATCCAAAGGGAGAAATAGAATTCAACATATCAGAAAATAGCCCAAGTATTAGGCCCAACAATCACCAGAAGTTTCAAAGCCCAAGCTTCCAACATGGCCGCGGAACCGCGGCGGGAGCCGGCTTGCGCCGCGGTTCCGCGGCGGTTTGGACATGTTAGCAAGTCATTTTCAGTGCAAAATTCATCTCTCAGGGCCTAAATCACTTTAATACATGTCAAATTCCAGAATTCTCCAGAGTCTTCTGCCAGATCAGCAAAGATCATTAAGCATGCTAATCTTGATTAAGCTCCTAACTAATCACATCTAGAAGTTTCTTCTCTAACTAACTTTTGGAGGGAAATTCAAATCTCCTCAACAAACTTTTGGAGGGAAACTTAAAGTTCAAATCCTAGATCTAGGGTTTTGATGTCTATAAATAGGAACCTAGATCTAAGGATTGAGGTTAATCTTCATTAGTTCAATTCTTTACCTCTTACATCATCTTCTTCCACAAGTCTAGTGACAAGACTTGTGTGAAACCCTAACCCTAATTCCACTCCAAATTCAAGATCCCGAGTACCAAATCAAGTGAGAAACCTTCAACCTTTTATGAGCCGAGCCGATCTTCAATCGGGCAAGTGATCCAAGCCGATCCGCGACTCACGGAGACGAGCGAAGCCAAATCGACGATCGAGTTCTTCCTCTTGTAGTTCTTGAGCGAATGTAACGAAATTGTTGATATAAATAAAAGGTGAAATTCTTTAATCTTGCTTTCTTTTAATTCTTACATCATGATTAGATCTCAATTTGTGATTGTGATGTTTGAGTAAAACTCCGCTCGTAAAGGAGTCGAGACGATCAATAGAATGATGATGTAACAAATCTTAATATGATTCTTGAGTCCTACGAGCTTTGTAAACCCTAGCAAGTTCAAGAATCGATGACCTAGTTTCTTTGCGATGCTTTCTTGATTGTGATCGCTCGAAATTTGGGATCTACGATCGTTTCTTGAATTTACTAAAGGCTAGAATGTGAATGATATCGACGAAAGAACAAGGGATAAGATGAAACTTTAGTTTCATAAGAAATCCCTAATTCTCGATCGATCATCATCGATCTAGTGTCAATTCATTGAAGGATAAGAATACGTCATTGTAAGATTACATCACATCTATAGATCCGATCGATTCCTACGAGCCTCATTTAGATTCTTGATATTTGGTTTGGAAAAATCATCACAAACATCTCAATTCTTGATTTTATCTTTTCTTGTTATTAGATCTAGATTTTCTAATTCTTGAACTTCAACTACAAATCATGAATTGTTTTCGTTTCTTTTCTTTAAAGTTTCAATTCACCTAATTCAAAAGACGAATGATTACACTATCCCTGTGGACAATCCGCACTTACTAACGCGCTACATTCGATACCATTATTGATTGCGGTCAAATATTTTTGGTTGTGATCTCTATACATAATTTTCTGAAAACAACACACAACGAAAAATCATCTAAAATCAAATGGCGCCGTTGCTGGGGATCATTTGATAAACACAACAAAAATCATCAATCAGTATCCTCCATATCACCTGCACAACCCTCTGTGATCTCAGAAAAAATTTCAGGTCATCTGGGTCACTCCAGATCCTAAAATACCATCACTATTCTCACAAATTTCCGATAATCGTGATTTCTATGTTTATGTTTTGGGGTTTTAAGTTTATGGTTTAGTCCAATATATTGTCATTAAAGCGGGTTTAAGTTCACTACTAACCTCAATTGTACCCTAGGATTCAATTCAAACCCTAATCCTTTTCTAGAATTATTCTAACATCACCATTTCTCACTCAAACCACCTCTAAACTAAACTAGAATATAAAGAACCAACAAACTAAACTACAAAGAAGAAGATATACCTCATTTGCATCTCAAGAAAAAACCCTAGTTTGCCAATGTTGTCAAAATCCCACATTTCTTAGTCCATTGGGTAGAGGTTGAAGAGGTGATCCTTTTTTGTGAAAGAGGTATATGATTTTGCTGGCGATTTGGAGATGACATTTGGGGTTGAAGGTGGAGGGGATGAGCTTGAGGAAGATGAAGGAAAAGATGAAAAATGGTAGAGGATGATGGAATGAGGTAGCCCCCCTCTCTATCTCACTTATTCTCACTCCCTCTCTCTCTCCAAGCATACCTACCTTAATCATTATGTCCCCCCTCTCTCTCTTCAATCATTCCTTTTTTCTTTTCTTTTCTCACCAAAGAAAACAACCACAACATAAAAAAACACAATGAATATGCCATGGTGCACTAACCATGAAAAACTGTAAAAACACGGATTTGCCTATTCGCGATTAGCAGTGCACTAATCTTGTTTTCATTCAAACTGCATATAATAAATCTTAAAAATGCCAAATCCTTAAAATATATTTTTAAATGAATAAATCATTTTAATTCCTAATTATTTCACAATTATTGGTATATATTTATACCCTTTTTCGAAAACCCCAATTTCGCAAATCAGTAGTTTTCGGGAAAAATATTATTTTAATATGAAATTCAAAAAATAATATTTTATATTTTTCAGAAATGTTACAGTGTTCGCCCCTTAAAGAAATTCGGTCTCCGAATTTAAATTTAAACCCCTAAAATACTAAAATATTTCAGTAAAAAGTCCAAATCGTCGGGGCTCCGAAATCATCAATACATAAAACGCATCATAGCGCAATCCACGCGCATGAATAATGAGCAGATAGCTCCAAATCAAAACTCTGTCAAGCATCCCGCAATCATCGAAGTCATGGCGAAGATATCAATGTCGAAGCCCAAAACGAAACCAATCATAATACACATCAAAACCATATTTGTAAACGTCAGAAAGGAATGCATGCCAAACCTTTCATGTTGCTGTGCGATGCGCGTATTGCGGTATAGTGGCGGACATCTATTGTAAGAAAATAACTATATATATACTTATCCTTTGTTTAATATTTACGTCCATTAATTATTGAAAATAATTTAGAAGGGTTCCTCTTGTTTTAAACGTTTCGTGTCATAGCAGACACTTAGGTAAATACTGAGACTATAACTCCCTGTTGGGAAATCCCTTCGATAACTCTTAATGCATGCAAAACATATCCAGTTACTGCCCTCTGACTAGTCCTGCTCAGTACGAAAACATATAGTAATATCATAAAAACGTACTGCTCCATAAGGAATCAATCCCAAAACGTGCATATGAAAGCTACGTGCGTCTGGTGCGCACGGAAATCAAAATCCATGAATGTGCACAGAAACAATATCTAAGTGAAACGGGTGTGCACGAAACACTTGTCAAAGGCAACGTGGGTGCCTGACAGCAAAAACAGGTGCATCTGATATGCACGAAGAATCTCGATTTAGTGCATCTGGCATGTACCAAAATCGCATCAAGCGCCCAAGTATGCACAAGAATCCAAATCCAGTGCACAAGGTGCATGAAAACAATAACAAATAAAATAATTGAAATCGATGGTATATAATAAACCTCAATCTAATTAGGTATACCACGGTATAAAATCTCACAACTATGTACCTCAGCGTGCACAAAATCGAATCAAAATACTAAAAGTATATGAAAACTATACCGAAATCATAAGTCAAATCACATGCATACCATAGGCATGCAATCAAAATCAATATCAAGTGCAATAAATCTGCACAAATCATAACTCAACACAACTGTGTATAAAGCGTATCTCAAGTGTAATAGCTATGCCAAAAATATAAATACCCAGTAGGTGCAACCATGGTGCACGAAAACAAATATCATGAAACTCGGTCATCAGCACGCAATCATGCCAATAGACCGCCCAAAATACCGAAATCAAACATGGCGGAATAGTCCCACTCAAGCACATCCGCTGAGAATCTCTGGCCAATTGTCATGGTCACTCATAACATGTCTCGTCGACGATACCGAACTCTGGCCTGCTGGTGTGCGTAAAATGACCACTCCTGGGTCCAAGTCTTCTCGTGCATTATTCCAGAAAGGTCCTGTCGAGGTCTTTCCCAAATATCGTCTCTGCCGAACTGTCCGGAAGTTATCACCCTTCACTAAATTTGTTTCTTATTCCAGAATGGCTGCATACTCATCGCGACTCCTTCTGGAAGATATATTCATATACAACGCCTCTGCATGCGTATCACATGTTTGATGTCGGCGGAGTGGAACGTCATCTTATCAAGATCTCGTACGAACCTCTTACTCCACTTTTCTCTACTTTCGACTGCTTCGGACTCGTCTCATCGTGGCTGCATGGACTGCGCTCCAACGGCTATACTGGTATCTGGAGTCTCCTAAGCAATGCATCCCACTATATAGTATCCGAATGAAGTCGAACCATTCGATCGATTCGTCAAAACCTCATAATCCCAAAAGAGCTCAACATCTTGGATACGGTTTAATAGTATCGAGTACATATCACAGTATCGGTGGACCAGCCATAGAAGGGCAAACCCAAGCCTCACTAATGGCACCGCGAAACTGCCGCAAACCGTAAGGTTCAAAGGCTTTCACACGGTCATTATGTCGAGTTAGGGTTTCATTCTTCTAGAGCGACCATAGAATTGCTTGCATGTCTTTTCGAATACTTTAAACTTGGAATATGGGTTTCTGACATTCGATCGCCTCTATCGACTCTCAACATATGCGCGTGAAGTCGTCTCTAGCTGGAATCAATCTATCTGATGACCTCGCATCAGGGTAAGCGAACGAACCACATGTCCTAGTCATTCATCTTCGGGTGACTAGCGACCTTCTATCATATCTCTAAGTACAACTCGTACTGCAATAGCTCCAGCATCTGGGGAAATATCTCATCGTTCGCAGTAATAACTGGCTCATTCATCTGCACGCTGAACAGTACCTCAATCATCATGAATAAGAGATACATCAATGGTCATCACATTCTTGCTGGCCTCTATCAGTGGCTCAATCCTCTGTTGCAAATATGCACGTCCGAGAAATCTCGTAACAGCGATCCATCAAACGCTCATGGCATGAAAACACAATAACACGATGCATCTATGCAAATTGTATGTCCCTGGAATCACGCCTTGGTCAGTCCTCGTCCGTGACGAGCTCATGCTAACCGCAACTCTAGCCGTAGCTCTTTCTCCCCGTAATCGTGGCAACAAAACCATAAACCAATATCAATGAGGATAGATCATGAATGAATATAATGTTGTGCAAGGAAATGTACATCTTAAGGCTTCTTAAGCGGGGTATCGTATCATAAATATGCCGCGCAATATACGTACGGTACGTCACTGTACTCAAGCTACCTACTCCATCAACCAAGGGTCATCCAACACTCCGAAGGTAAAACCTAACGCTCTGATACCAACTTTGTCATGACCCGAAAGTATGGAACATGACCGACACTTAAATTAAGAAACGTCTCGAGGCGTACGTAATCGAAGTAAGCCAAAACCCAGAAATCAAAACCAAGTAAAGCAGTAGAGTGAAGGAAAAACCAATTTAAATCAAGTAGCTTAGCAACATAAGCTGAAATATGCATTTTTAAAATCATAAGTCTTTTTTGAAAGTTTCGGCAGAGTTTCCTTTGTAAAAACTGGCCCCGAACGGGGTACAACATGATAAATATATACATAATGATAAACGGCATCCCCAAGCGGGAGCTAGCTCATCGTCAATTAACGGTCACAACCACGCAAGCAATATAATATACAACACCGAAGGGAGATGATCAAACTAAGGATAAAAATCCATCATCATCAAGAAAACTAGAGGAAAACCATATAATACAGCGTGCGACTCTATGGTCGAAAGAATATACACTAATCTTCTAAGTCTATCAAATAATACAAGTCTGGTTGATGGATTTTTACTAGATACAACTGAAATAACAATTATACAATGGTGGTCCTGATGCAAAAGGACCCACTTACCAAAACAATCACCCAGAAGGAACAGTGTGCCAGCAAAACCGCAACGAAACCTGTGCGGCAAACCTGCAAGAAACTGTGGCACAACGGGGGTGAGTTGCCAACTCGTGAGTAGAAAACATCTACGAGTAGAAATCGCATGCATGACGCTATCCTAGGTCATATCAAGTAATATCCTCAAATAAATATCCTGATCCATCTATGTATAAGTGTAATACTACATGCTCATGTCAGTATCTCAGATAGCAATATGTCAGTTATATGATGTATGAATGCATTACAAGTGAAACAGAATACATCATGAATGAAACACTGTTTTCTTTATTTTAATGAGATTTCTGTATGTAGATAAATCGCGTAACATCAATGAAATCGACAGATAAAACAGTGTGCAGCATCGACAAAAAACATAAATCTCAGTATCTCAATACCTCAGGCTCCGGCTATCCGGACTGTCCTGTATCATCAAATCTCAATATCTCAGTGTCTTAAATCTCAATATCTCAATACCTCGGGCTCCGTCGGTCCGGATCGTCCCATATCATCAATCATACGACCACGAACGGTATCCTCTGGATATCCGCCGCGCCAGGTAAAATCACCGGTAGGCAGTCTGCCCCTGCCGGGCTCATCGTCTACACCCCGAGCTTCTTGCCCCGAGATACCTTACCGGGTCCACCATGTACCCAAGACGGTTCATCCAACTCCTCAAATTGGGTCTTGAAAACATCTCAGAATCGAGAAAACATCATGGTGGACAATACTCAACATATCAAAGAAAACCGCATTTTTCTCTTTAAAATAATTCATCAGTTTTACAAAACTTTCACATGCGGTTTCCAAATCCAGAAAATATCAAGAATAATCCGAAATCATCAAGTCACCATGTCAATAACAATGAAAACCTGTATAAATCTCCATGATACTGCATAACCAATGAATACAATGCATCTAATATCATGCAATGAATGCAATAGTTAAACTAGCACATGAAAGCTATAACATATTTGTCACGACCCGCAGGTTACGGAATATGACTGGAACTTAAGTTACGAAACGTCTCAAGGCGTCCGTAAAATAAGTAAGCCAAAGCCCAGAAATCAAAACCAAATAAGCAGAAGAGTGAAGGAAAACCAATCAATTGAAAGCGAGTTTATCAAATAAGTCATATCAAGCATTTTTAAAAGCAATATTAATTTTCCCAAAAATTTCGGCAGAGTCTCCTTTGTAAATACTGGCCCCCAAAATGGGTACAACAAGAATATATATATATATGCAACAAAAAAAAGGCATCCCCAAGCGGGAGCTAGCTCTTCGCCACAAGGCGGTCACAAATCCCACGCAATGTAAAACAGCAACATGCAAAATAATCATAAAGAGGCATAAGTAAGAAGCAACATGTCGGCTCAAGTGAGCTCGACCCAAAGAACAAAATACAAGCCCAAAAATCTCATTGTCTCGCCTCTAAGTCAATATACAACAGTACTGGTAGATACAGTAGATGGAGTACACTAGATACAAAGAATATACAAGGTGGTACAAAAATAATAATATAACCCACCTAAGAGCAAAACCTCGAGTCCAGGCAAAAGAGGCAAAAGAAGCAAGTGCGCCCGCCGCTACTGTACTGATGGAGCAGACCTGCAAAAGGCTGTGGCACAACGGGGGTGAGTTGCCAACTCGTCAGTAATAAATAACATCTACAAAGGCTATCGTATGCATGCACACAAGTATCCTAGCATCTCTAAAACAGGTATGGCTGGATGCACTAGCAGATGTGTATACAACATCAGTGTACTAGCAGATGTATGTATGCAACATGAATATCTGAGGTCTCAATAGGTATATATAAGAAACATTCTATCTCTTTTTGCTTTTGAAACACTTTTAAAATGCCAGCATAATACTCATAGAATCGACAACAATCTGTGTCCAACAACGACACCTAAAAACTGTCTCAAATCTCATAAATCCATGTCATAGTATCTCTGGCCTCAGCTATCCGGCTGACCCATCTCAATATCAATATCTCATCATCTCGCGGCCCCGGTCGGTATCCTCTGGATATCCGCCGTGCCCAATGAAGTCACCGGTAGGTAATCCGTCCCCTGCCAGGCTCATCATCAGCAACACGAGCTTCTTGCCCCGTGGTACCTTACCGGTCCCACCATGTACCCGAGACGGTTCATCCAACTCCTCGAAACGGGTCTCGAAAACCACAGCAAACTCATGGTGGACGACACTTACATAACTAGAAAACCGCAATTTTTCATATTTAAAAAGGGTAATAAGTTTTAGTAATTTTGCAGCTTTCCCCCGAAATCCAGAAATATCATAAAATCTCAAGAAATCACCCTGAGTGCATGTGTCAATGATAATGAATGCATATGGTATCAAGGTTCAAGTTGCAATGTATGATTAATAAACTAGGCATGAACAAATGATATAATGGTATACATGCACATGAATAGCAATTCTACAATGTTATCTTAAGGATTTATTGCAATAGTACAGGTTTAAGTATCAAATATGGTGACAATATTCTAAATTATAAGTTATCTAGTGTCGTGGCATGGCAATTACTAGGGCGTGTGTGTACGCATGAATAGTGCTCGTGCTGCATATAAAAACCTTGGCAATGGTGCAGGTGTCCTATAGAATGGGTTCGCATATGTATGTCAATATAAGGCATGGATGTAGCAAATAATCATACAAGTATTACACCCCTAATTACTAACATTACTAAGAATATTTTTAAGTTACTAAAACTATCGGGCGACTTGCGCCATCCAACGATAGTCCCCTGTAGATGTTACATCTACTCACCGGAAATCCCCAGCTAGTTCTGTCCAATCACCGCTTTCCCTCTCCGTGCCGCGTCCGAAGTCTCCGCGACCGAACCTGGAATTTGCATCAATACAAAACATAAGGTTACATATCATGAAATGACGCAAATCCCAAACGAAAATATCCACGTTCACAAGCTAGGTACAACGTGCACGAGGTGCGCGGAACACACACGAAAATCGCAAAAACTAACTAGAATCGTCGTTTTGGGATGCCCGGCAAAACTAAAACCCGATCACACAAAATTCCACACTCACACATCCTAAATGTTATAGGATATGCTAAAAATATAATCAAGTTATCACAAATAATTCATCACATAATTTTATATAAAAACCAGTAAGCATTTACATTCCAAAAATCGGTGCAAAAATCGCCGATTTGCGACAAAAAGACTACAACCTAGCATAAATATCCAACCGCATAACTAGTTAGCCACAACACTATAATTACAACACAATAACCATGCTTCAAACCTATTTCCATACACAAACCCCTTTCTTGATTTTCATAATTAGCAAACACAATCAAAATTTCACGCTAAAATAACTTAGATTAGCAAAAATTGAAGCCACTTAAGCAAAGTAACCTCATTAGCTTAGGTTAGCAACCAACTAGATAGCAAAATAGATTTAATTAACTAATTAATGGTGTGCTAAAACCCAAGTTCATATCAAACTACCCTCTTTAAAACAAACTAGATTAGAAATTAACAAAAGATTTAACACTAAACAATTTTCAAAGTTCTAATTAGCATACTTTAAACTACAATGTAACCATTTGATTAGAAGTTATACCTCAAAAGTTCAAACCCTTTGTTGCTAAAGCCTCCCAAGATGCCATCTTTCTCCAAGATTTGAGCCAATTTGGGTTTGAGAAGAGAAGGAATAAGGTTTTGCTTTGAAATTGTAAAGGAAATTGTTGATTTTTGTTGAATTTTAATGGATTTTGATGGAAATTTTGATGATGAAAAGAGATGGGGAAATGGAGAGGGAGTGGCTGCAGATTTTTAGCAGGAGAAGATGGGAGGAATGGTGTGGGTGTTGTGGGGAAAAGTCCAAGTCAACCCTTCTCATTTCACTTTAAACCCATACACAAAATAACATATTTTATTTAATTTCCTCACATGAGTTAAAGTAAAAAGGAGGCAAGGAATTTTCATGACCTGCTAATGGTGGGGCCGGCCTAGAGGAGGGGAAAGAGTGAGAGAGATTTTACAAAGAAATTCTATGCAAAAAGACCCCTTACAAGTCCAAAATTGCAAGTTTTAGCTTAAATTAAATAGATTTCGTTTTCCATAATAAAAACTAGTTAAAACTTGAAATAAAATACTAAAAAATTATATTACAACTAGATTTTAATTAAGATGATTTTAAAGATTAAAATTATCCCATTTAAATTTATATTTATCGCTAATTTAATGTATTTTTTTACCGGCTTAAAATAATATTAAAAAATGAAAAATAGGGAAATTTTTTTAAATGACAACAAATTAATAAGTAACTCATTAGCTACTAAAAACTAGCAATTACCTATCCAAATTAGGTATAATTAGTCCTAAACTGCAAAATAACAAAAAAGACGGTTTCCGGAAAAATACCGAATTTTCCGGAAAACACCAAAACGACTTTTCGAGGCGTTACAATATTGCAACTGTCAACTTAGCAAGCTATGTCAAAGAATAGTATTTTCTAAAGTGTACGCGACATGGCAATTATCGATGATGATGTATGAGCCGGCAAGCAAGTGTATGTAGAGCATACGCATCATCGGTAATGGTGCTAGTGTCCTGACCGTAGTGTTTCATGATGATTACAGATAACATATGTACAGGCATGCAATGCGATGAAACATTAGGAAATGTACAGAAAGTGATGTAGTAACAGCAACACTGAAAATATACCTACCCAAAATATGAGTCATACAGTTTGGTATAAAAACATACTCACAACTCCCTACTTTTGGAAAAGAGTATGACTCGAGCCCAGTAAAAAGGGTAAGGGAATCCGCCTAAGTCTGAGTCGATCTATACATATATACCTAGTAGCCGGTGATCTCGCCTCAACAGTAACACGTACGATACAATATATATATGTTACATCCTCGAGTCAAGAGTGGGGATCTAACATCATAATCATATCTTGTATGGTAAATCTATCGTACGGCATCCCAAATCTGGGTACGGGTCAAAAATCATATTCATCTCATTACTCATCTGATATCCTTATCATCACATATCGTGACAGGGGTACTGATCTAAGTCTAGTATAATACTAATATCATCAACAATATCATGATCTGGCTACTGATCTAAAGCCTCATACAATCCGATGTCATCAACACATATTATCATAATGAAGTATATATCGCCCAAGCGATCCATTATAAATATCTTAACATATCTCGATCATATGTCAACTATCATATATATATCATCATCCACATAGTATCGTCGTCCAACGATCCTGTATAACATCATGACGTATCTCCGTTATACATTAAATATCTCACGGCATTATGCCCGATCATATCGACTCATTTCCAAGTATCATATAAAATTCTCATCATCCAAGCAAAGGAATACCAATATATATATATATATATATATATATATATATATATATATATATATTTGTGTGTGTGTGTGTGTCCCCAATACGCACAAGAAAGTAAATGTATGCGAGTATGTGTATGTGCGTGTATGCAATTCTTTACTCTAGGGTTTCACGACTAAGAAATCGCCTAAAGTCCTTTCTTCGATTCTTGCTAACACTAAAACCATGATCTACTAAAGCTCCCCTTGCTAAGTTTTCTATCTCTCCATAACATATAAATGCATATCTATAACATATCACATCATTTCTTATGACTTTGCGGGATGCTATACGCCATCCACCCGACTTCTCCCCGTAGATATAAATCTACTCACCTTGATCTTCGCTTGCCGATACCGATGACGCCACGCCCTTGCTTGTAGTCTCGAAGTCCACGTGAGGTACCTACATATCATAACATATAGAAATTGCGTATTAAAATCAAATCGGAAACCAAAACGGCACAAGATCCGCTTATAGGTTAAAACCTATAGCTTCGCGTGCAAAACACGACTAAAAATCCAAGTCGTTGACGTTCAAACGCCACACGACCAAATACAAATCCTAATATCAAATCCAAGCATCCTAAAATATGGAAAACATAGCCAAAAACACCACAATGTGCTCCTAGATTTTACCCTAGGCCAAATTGGTCAAATTTGCATATGTAAACGGTCTATTTTACTGACATAGGAGCTACAGACGAAGCAAGAACCCAAAATGAGGTACCCAGGCCGCAAATTGCGGCCTAGGGGATTAAATTTGCTGCCCAGGTGTTAGGGTTTGGGCTCGGGTCTCTAGGGTATGCTCCATATCACCTGCACAACCCTCTATGATCTCAGAAAAATTTTCAGGTCACCCGGGTCACTCCAGATCCTAAAATACCATCACTATTCTCATAAATTTCCGATAATCGGGGTTTCTAAGTTTATGTTTTGGGGTTTTAAGATCATTTTTTAGTCCAATATACTGTCACTAAAGGGGGTTTATGTTCACTACTTACCTCAATTGTACCTTAGTATTCAATTCAAACCCTAATCCTTTTCTAGAATTATTCTAACACCACGATTTCTCACTCAAACCACCTCTAAACTAAACTAGAATATAAAGAAACAACAAACTAAACTATAAGGAAGAAGATATACCTCATTTGCATCTCAAGAAAAAACCCTAGTTTGCCAATGTTGTCAAAATCCCATATTTCTTGGTCCATTGGGTAGAGGTTGAAGAGGTGATCCTTTTTTATGAAAGGGGTATAGGATTTTGGTGAAGATTTCGAGATGACATTTGGGGTTGAAGGTGGAGGGAATGAGCTTGAGGAAGATGAAGGAAAAGATGAAAAATAGTGGAGGATGTTGGAATGAGGGAGCCCTCACTTCCTCTCTCCCTTATTCTCACTCCCTCTCTCTCCAAGCATACCTACCCTAATCATTATTTCCCCTCTCTTTCTCTCTCTCTCATCAATCATTCCTCTTTTCTTTTCTTTTCTCACCAAAGAAAACAACCACAACATAAAACAACACAATGAATATGTCATGGTGCACTAACCATGAAAAACTGTAAAAACACGGATTTGGCCTAATCGCGATTAGCAGTGCACTAATCGTGCTTTCATTCTAACTGCATATAATAAATCTTATAAATGCCAAATCCTTGAAATATATTTTAAAATGAATAAATCATTTTAATTCCTAATTATTTCACAATTATTGGTATATATTTATACCTTTTTTCGAAAACCCCAATTTCGCATATCGGCAGTTTTCGGGAAAAATATTATTTTAATATTAAATTCCAAAATTAATATTTTATATTTTTCTGAAATGTTAAAGTATCGTTCCACTCTTGTATTATTATTCCTGTTGTATCAAGTTAACTCCATCAAATCAGAAACTAGTAATTGTATATGTTGAAGACTTAGAAGACTTGCACTTGCGAGACTTGAGCGATGGGTTTTATGTTCGCTTTTGGGGTTGATGTCTTCCGTTACTCTTTTTTTACCTTGTGTGGATCTTCACCATTGGGCGTCGTATATATTTTTATGCTTGTGGTGGTTGTTTCTGCCGTTGGGCGTGATTTGCTCCCGTTTGGGGATGTTTTATTTATATTCTGTGTTGTACCCGTTTTCGGGGCTGGTTTTACTAAAGAGGTGCTGCCCAAATTTTCAAAAGACAAAACATGATTTATTATACCATTATTTTAAAGCTTCACCTCTTTATTTCTTATAAAAAGTTTAGATTTCTGGGTTTCAGCTTACTTGAATTACGTTACGCCTGTAGACGTCGCATGATTTAAGTGCTGGTCACGAGCTAATATTTCGGGTCATGACACAGGAAACCATGGCGGACTCGACGATGGAGGCTGAATACATCGCTGCCAACGATGCTGCCAAAGAGGCTGTCTGGATGAAGAAGTTCATCACTGAACTTGGAGTGGTTCCGTCCATTGAGCATCCAATACCTTTGTATTGTGACAACAATGGAGCTGTGGCTTTGGCCAAGGAACCCAGATCCCATCAGAGATCCAGGCATATTCTGATGCGGTATCACCTGATCCTGGAGATAGTTGATCGCCATGAGATCGAGGTCAGGAGAGTTGACACGTAACGTTTTGAAAATCGTTTCGGTGAAATTTCGGAAAATCGGTAAAATAAGGGGGGTTTCTGTAAAAAGTCAAAATACAAATATCTTTATTATAAAAGTAAATATACATATTCTAGCTATGTAATTTTTAGTATTTTGTGTTTATTGAGCCACTGGTAAAATTTCTAATTTTCTGAAAATTTTTCTGAAATTAATTATTTTAATATTATTTTAAGCCGTCACTTATACATTTAATTAGGGAAAATTACAGATTGGAATGAGTTGAAACAAATTTTGTGCATCATAACACATTAAACAAAATTTTAACATGTGGTTTTTGAAATGAAATAAAGTTGTTAAACGGTGTTAGAAAATATCGAAGAAAAAGGCTTAAATAGTGAATTTAGTGTAAATGGATATTTGAGGTATAGAATTTATCATTTTCCCTCACCCCACACACTCACCCTCTCCCCTTTTGTGGCTGAAATCAGCAGCCCTCTGATTAATATGAAAACCTGTATTTACCGCAATCAGAAACGGCGTCGCTTTGCAGCTAGCCGGTGAGTACAGGTCGATCCACAGAGACGGGTAAATTTCTTTTATGTGTTTTAACGAGTTGATTCAATTTGTCATTTTGGTTGGTTTATAACAATCTATGAAAACTAGATCTAATTAATCTAATTAAAAGTCTTGCTAGGGTTAGGCTTACGGGAAGTTTTGGAGATTAACGTTTTTCATCACCGCTTTCAATGCCTACTTTTTTTAGATCTATTAGGTGTTAAGTTAATTATCAATAAAGTGAATACGAATCTTTTGGGAAGATGTTTCTTCCTCTAGATTCGTATCCCTCCTTTGTTGATAATCACCCTAACCCCCACGGAAAACGCGCGCAACCGGCCCTTTATACTACGGTTCATCGTTACCTCGATGGGTAGGATGCCGCAGGGAGCGGTTGTGCTCGTATGCGTGGAGTTCTAATTCGTTAGGTTAAAGTGGCATTGAAAGGGGTGAGAGATCTCATCTCTCAACCCCTTTCCCTAAGGCTAACCCTAACAAGCGAGGAGATTACTCGCTCATTAGGGGATGAGAAAACATTATAATTAAAAGAACAGAAATAAAATACTTACTAGGTTGACGGCTCCCTCCAAACAAGAAGAACGGATCTGAATTTTTTTCTCTCAGAAATTCTAAAATTTATTGATTGAAAAAAGGCATACCTTTTACAATTTTCAGATTACAATTTATAAGTAAACAGGAGAATTAGGGTTTTAGAGTCTCGCACATGCGCAATTACTGATTTGACCTCTAAAAATCTCAACACCCACACCGACACGGCAACAGAAGAAAAATCCACCGACACGTGTATTAGACGGCCGCGGATCCGCGGCATTGGTAGGCTTGGGCCGCGGATCCGCGGCCCTTTGGTGGTCTTGGGCTGCCAAACTTTCTGGGGTTCTTTGTGGTTGTCTGGGCTTCTTAGTTTTATACTTCTTTTTTCTCTGTTGGCTTCTTACTCTTCTCCAGATCTTCAGTGAAGACTTGTATTGGTCTTTTTAACCGTTTCACCTTGACATTCGTTGCCTTGCACCTATGTGAACTGGGCTTGACTAGGATCCGTCTATTTGTTGGTCAAAAGTCCCTTTTTCTGTTGTTTTGTGTCTTTTTCACTGTATTTGCTCCAGAAACCTGTATCCTGTAATATGCAACAAACGTGCGTCAAGAGTACCTGTTTATTTATAAAAAGGATAAGAATAGGGGAATGAAAAATGCAATATTATGGTCTGAACAAATACCCCCAAACTTACCTTTTGCTCGTCCTCGAGCAAACTTATTTTTTATTCACTAAAATCCTAACCACACTTTCGCAGGGAAACACGATTGCACTGAGCACGTGCAACAAGCCGTTAAACCTCTAGGTGTCCCTAGTAGGAGGAGTGTTGTCTCCTGAGGGTTTTCAGCGGATACTACCCACAAAATCCTATCAACTCGGCCCATTGACTTTTGTTCTCCAATTAGGTTTTCCAACAAGGAATTCTATTATCTTATACTTGTAAATTATCCACCCACATTCTTCACACTTCCTCTTTATTTAACTTAAGATTATATATGTTATGTAGACCTACTTAGCTTTCGGCATCTCCTAAGTTTTCCTTCTAGGGTTACATCTCCACTCAGGAATTTCTATCAACTCTATTAAAGATACAAGTTCTATTCTTCACTCCTTTCTCTCATCTAAACACCAATCAGATACCCCTACGTGTGTGTATAAGTCACCCCTACACTTGGAAATTCAAATTAAGCAATAAACCCTTGTCCGTTGTCCAAAGTACTAATTAGTTGGTGAATTTAAATAAAATTTGCTTACACATCCTTCATGCGACCGTTAATACTTCTTGAGGTACCAACGACCGATTACAAAATGCGTTTGCACTTTAAAGCGTACTTCCTAGTTTTTGCAACACCCAAGGCTCTAGCAGTGACTCCCAAACTAGTTGGTCTAAGGCACTAGGTGATGAAGCACCCTCGCTAAATATTTTTCTATTTTTACAGCCTTAAGTAATCACAAAAACCAGTGTCCATTTTTTTCTTTATTCACTTTTTTTTTTCTTTTTATTTTCATTGTACTAAGGACTTTAGACAAGAGCATTTCAAGGTCTCTTCTACTATTCCAAGTTTCAAGGTGCGTGAATGTGCACATTGTAGGGTATACATTTTCAGAATTTAGACTTAAGCTAGGAACTATTTTTCAAAGTTATACTCTAATAAGAACATCAATACTCTTCCTTTGTTTCGACTTAGCCCAAGAAGTGAACCCAAAATTTGCCTATTTCTAAATAAACTACAAGGCATATACTTTCTACCGTTAAACTTTAAGGAATGTTATTTTTAGGGTTTTTAATTCACTAAGTCTAAGATCTAGTTGTTCCTAAATAGTTAACTTATTTGTCAAGCTCAAGTCAATTAGCCAAAATTGAATACAATAATTTTTATAATTTTTGAAAATTTTCAATTTTTTTATGGGTTTTCAAATAAGTATGCAAATGCAAAAATATGTATAAATGAATGCGGAGGAAAAAGACGTACCGAGCATAAATACCCCCAAACTTGAACTTGACAGTGTCCTCACTGTCATGCTAAACCAAGAGGGTCAAAATACCGATACTCCCCTGTTTATTTATTTATAGTTTTTTTTTATTGTTAAGAAAAAATATATACAAAAAGACCCTCCCCCAAACTTCATTTAAGCTATGTTAGACATTACTGCCAAACTTTGCATCGGCCAAAAGTCAACACCAACCAGTTGAAAAATTTATCAGTAAAGAATATTGGTTGGTGGAAAAATAAATTGTGGTGGTTCGCAAAGAATTGGGGAAGATAGAAGTAATGGTATGGGAGGTGAGGAGGTAAATATACAGGTGATGGTGATGCATCGAAACGAGAATGTAAATGATCAGCAATCAGTGGAGTGTTGGCATTCTCATACCTTATTAAAAGAAATAGGGGTGGTTCAACTTCTAAAGGAGGAGGTTGACTGACCACAATATCCCCAAGATGTTCCTGTAGGTCCTCTATTGAATTGGCATCATCCATCAATTTCATATGATATTCAATTATAAGGGAACTGATTTCCTCGATGTCCGCCATAGTCCAACCGAAAACTTGCCGCCTCTCTTGTAAGACTTTTAAAATAGCGTTCTCTTGCTCAAGGGCTAGAGAAGCCGATATGATAATGGGAAAGGTCTCATTCTCACCTATGTAGGCATATCTAAGGTGAGACGGCAAGGGCGTGAGTTCGAATTTCTGAGGCGAAAGAATCATTGCGGAATCTACCTCGAACTCAAAGGACTCTAACACAGGTTCGAAATCACTGCAAACAACCGATTCGGATGGTTCGACTGACTCATCCAAAAATTCAAACGACTCATATTCGGGCTGTGAGTCGTTTTCATCCAAAAAAGTGAAACATTCATAATCAACATCGGTTGTGTCAACGGTAGTAGGCTCAAGGAGGGACGCACTAGTGGCGTCAAAACTGTTTTCATCAAATAGAAATCTTTCAAGCTCGCAGTCTTCCTGCGTGATTTCGTGAATAGAGCAAACTTCTCGTGTACTAGTTTTAGGTACGGGGGGCAGACTTCCCATCTTATAAATATTGAACACACTAGACATTTTCCCAAAGGATAGAGTCATGGAGCCATTGCGACAGTTTATTACAGCATTGGAAGTGGCCAAAAATGGTCGACCGAGAATCACCGGAATTTGGTTTCTTGGGTTAGCAACAGGTTGTGTATCCATAACGATAAAATCAACGGGGAATATGAACTCCCTAACTTTGATCAACACATCCTCTAGCTGACCCCTTGGATGGGTGATTGATCGATCAGCCATTTGGAGAGTGCAACGAGTAGGTTTCAACTCTCCAACCCCTAATTGTTCGTACACGGAGTAGGGAATCAGGTTAACACTAGACCCAAGATCTAAAAGTGCTCGATTAATTTTCTTATCCCCAATTGTGATTGAAATAGTAGGACAGCCGGGGTCCTTTCGTTTTTGGGGTAAGGTTTGATGGTGGTTAATAGCATTGCTCACTGCACTAGTCACTAGCACTTTCTTGGGTACTTGAGATGCCTTTCTCTTCGAGGTGCACAAGCCCTTTAAGATTTTTGCGTATGAAGGGACTTGTTGGATAGCATCCAAGAGAGGTATATTTATGCTAACCTGCTTAAATATCTCCACAATCTTCTCCACTTATGCATTTGGTTTATTAGGACTCAACCTGTTTGGGAATGGAGCATTCTGAAAATTTGTTGAGTCAAAAGTCTGTGGAGTAGAATGTGGAGTAGGAACGGATCCCAGTGTGGATGTGTTCGTGTTGTGAGAAATGGGTCCGTTCGAGTCAGAAGAAGTAGAGCCGTGTGAAGGGTGAAGAATAGGCTCTAAAGAAAAAGGTGAAGAAGGAAGTGAAGAAAATGAAGAAGGGGAAGAAGAAGAAGAAGGACCACCGTCGGGGATGTCATCATTAGTTTCCACATTATTTTGCAACTCTCTTCCGGATCTCAACGTGGTCACCGCATTTACATTGTGATTGGGATATGCGTTTTGTGTGTGACCGGGATTTGGCAATGGTTGAGATGGAAGCTTTCCCTTTTCTCTCTCGCTCAACGCAGCAGTTAATTGTGCAATTTGTGCCTCAATAGATTTGATACTTTGATCGTGTGAGGCATTGTTATTCATTAAAGATTGAACATAACTTTCAAATCTTGCTGCGGATTCTGTAGATTGCTTGAGAAATGCTTCTAGACTCTTCTCGAGCGAGCTAACCTTATCATCATTTGGTTGAACTAAGTTGTTCGTTTGATTTGTATAAGGTTGTTGTTGGAAAGGTTGCTGGTTTTGAGTTTGTGAGGGTGCTTGTTGTTGTTGTGGAGGAGGTCTTTGAAAATTATTATTCCCTTGGAACTGTTGATTTGGGTGACTCCTCCACCCCTGATTGTATGTCGAAGAGTACGGATCATTTCTTTGTTGTTGCTGAAATGCAGCATTGACTTGATCCTGTCCTAGAATGGGTGCATTATAAGGACATTCTTCGGTTAGGTGCGACGGGTTCGAACAACAAGCACAAACAGTTCGTGTGGGTAGAGTAGGGGCAGGAGAAAACGATGAGATTTTGGTCTCAATGGCTTCTAGGTTTTTCATAAGTGAGGCCATCTCGGCCTTCATAGCAATCGACATATCTATTTGATGTATGCCTGCCCTAGATTGACCAACAGAAGAAGAAGATGTGGTCTTGGTACTCTCCCACTGAATTGTTTGCTCACTTAGATCCTCAAGAAACTGCCACGCTTCATCGCTAGACTTGGAAAGAAAATGACCTTGACATATAGTTTCTAGCAACTGCTTCGTTGCTGCGTTCAATCCCTCGTATAATGTTTGGCAAAGTTGCCAACTTTCGATCCCATGATGAGGGCATTGAACAAGTAGGTCTTTAAATCTCTCGAAGCACTTCCAAAATGGTTCGGAAGGAAGCTGTGAAAATTGTATAATCTCGTTTCGGATTCTAGCAGTTTTATGATTAGGGTAGAACTTTTTCAGAAAAGCTCTCACAAACTCGTCCCAATTTCTAATGGAATGTGATGCGGTGCTATATAGCCACTTCTCGGCTAGGTCACATAAGGTGAAAGGAATGACCCTTAGCCTTATCGCGTCATCACTTAATTGGGTTGTCTTCATCATGGCGCAAACGTTTTGGAATTTATTAATGAAAATATATGCATCTTCGGATTCCAAACCATGAAACTTAGGCAGCATATTGATGAAGTGTGGTTTTATTTCAAAATTATCCCCATTTGCCGGTGGGGGTGAAAGACATGTAGGTAAAGACGTGCGGACGGGGTTGAAGAGATCCTGGAGCGCAACTCGTGCGGGCGCTACAACAGGCGGTAGATTCGGGTTATTCGCACCTGGCGGAGGTGGAATCATTCCCGTCGGTAAGGTATCGTTGGGGTTGAATCCCGACATACCTTCGAAAGAAGAATTTGAAGGTGGAGGTAAGGAAATGGATGGAATGTCGACGAAGGGTTCGTCGAAGGTTTCGTCGGTCGGTACCAACGAAACACGGACTAATCGGGCGTTAGTATCCCTAGTCCAAAGTGACATACACTAAAGGAGTAGTGTAGTCAGAAAAAAAATAGAAAAACAGAATGTGGGGTTAAGATAACGTCAATGGAGGAGAAATGGTGGAAGTGAGGTGCAAGTTTTCTTAGCGGCAAGTTGCAAGTTTTGAAAAGATTTTTCTTTATTTTTTTTTATTGGAGAGTTTTGCAAGAAGGTTTTAGAAAATGGGACTCGTGACACAAATGTATCAACCACACATGCACAATCAGGCATAGATCTAGGGTTGCCTAGGTCTGCTAGACAGCTCCTAACTAGGGCTAGAAATAGGACCTCAAACCGCCTCTTCACGGGCAAATACGGCCAGGTAAGTGGGAAGGAACCACCACTACAGTGGGCCTAATTAATAACCACTAGGCTAGACACCGCAAAGTCGGTTAGGATAAACGGCCGATGCCTATACTAGTCCTTTTCCTATTGAGCTCGATGTCCTTAGGTCTGAGTCTAATCTTTTTTAATTAATTGTGGTCGATGCAAAATGCTTTAGGTGTTTTCTGGGGTCCTGGGAAGGGTGATGAAATCCCCACCCAATCTGAGTTTGGTCAATTAGCCCCTTAAGTCCAATTAAATTATGCAAAACAAAAATTCACTTGCATTCAATTTTTAGCGCGGCGCAAAGAAACCTGCAGAAAATCTGTTATTTAGAAGGGGGAGAAAGACCCTTTACGCAAAGAATTCCTGCAGAATTTTTTTTACAGATAGAGATATGGAGGTTGCAGAGGGGAGAATAAGAGAACAAACAGTGCAAATTTTACACAGAGAAGAGCTCAAAGGGCCGCGGTTCCGCGGTCGGGGGTGCTCCTTGGCGGCGGAAATGCGGCGGGGAAGTAGGGTCAGGCTCTGGAAAAAATTCTGCTGTTCTGTGCTTGTAATTCTTCTCTGTTCTTATGTACCAAATTTTTATTTGCCCTCTGTAAAATTCCAGATCCTCAATTCTTCGTTGTTCCTGCAAGATTCAAAAGATACACCCTTCAAACAGATCAAATTTGATAATAAATTTTTTTTTATATTTTTATATTTTTATATTTTTTTAATTTTTAAAATTTATACCAACCCGAAAATTCACAAAAAGAAAGATTACGCCGTCCCCGGCAACGGCGCCATTTGATTTGTATGAAAATATTAAGTTTACCGCAATCAGAAACGGCGTCGCTTTGCAGCTAGCCGGTGAGTACGGGTCGATACACAGAGACGGGTAAATTTCTTTTATGTGTTTTAACGAGTTGATTCAATTTGTCGTTTTGGTTGGTTTATAACAATCTATGAAAACTAGATCTAATTAATCTAATTAAAAGTCTTGCTAGGGTTAGGCTTAGGGGAAGTTTTGGAGATTAACGTTTTTCATCACCGCTTTCAATGCCTACTTTTTTTAGATCTATTAGGTGTTAAGTTAATTATCAATAAAGTGAATACGAATCTTTTGGGAAGATGTTTCTTCCTCTAGATTCGTATCCCTCCTTTGTTGATAATCACCCCAACCCCCACGGAAAACACGCGCAACCGGCCCTTTATACTACGGTTCATCGTTACCTCAATGGGTAGGATGCCGCAGGGAGCGGTTGTGCTCGTATGCGTGGAGTTCTAATTCGTTAGGTTAAAGTGGCATTGAAAGGGGTGAGAGATCTCATCTCTCAACCCCTTTTCCTAAGGCTAACCCTAACAAGCGAGGAGACTACTCGCTCATTAGGGGATGAGAAAACATTATAATTAAAAGAACAGAAATAAAATACTTACTAGGTTGACGGCTCCCTCCAAACAAGAAGAACAGATCTGAATTTTTTTCTCTCAGAAATTCTGAATTTTATTGATTGAAAAGAGGCATACCTTTTACAATTTTCAGATTACAATTTATAAGTAAACAGGAGAATTAGGGTTTCAGAGTCTCGCACATGCGCAATTACTGATTTGACCTCTAAAAATCCCAACACCCACACCGACACGGCAACAGAAGAAAAATCCACCGACACGTGTATTAGACGGCCGCGGATCCGCGGCTTTGGTAGGCTTGGGCCGCGGATCCGCGGCCCTTTGGTGGTCTTGGGCTGCCAAACATTCTGGGGTTCTTTGTGGTTGTCTGGGCTTCTTAGTTTTATACTTCTTTTTCTCTGTTGGCTTCTTACTCTTCTCCAGATCTTCAGTGAAGACTTGTATTGGTCTTTTTAACCGTTTCACCTTGACATTCGTTGCCTTGCACCTATGTGAACTGGGCTTGACTAGGATCCGTCTATTTGTTGGTCAAAAGTCCTTTTTCTGTTGTTTTGTGTTTTTTTCACTGTATTTTTTCCAGAAACCTGTATCCTGTAATATGCAACAAACGTGCGTCAAGAGTACCTGTTTATTTATAAAAAGGATAAGAATAGGGGAATGAAAAATGCAATATTATGGTCTGAACACCCTCCCCTCACTTTCCCCACTTGAAAAGTCAATGAAGAGAAAAGAAAACAAGAAATAAAAAGGGAATTGAATATGTTATAACATAGTGGTATGGGCTTTGTCTTTTCCCATCATTTTCAACCCCTCCCTCTCTCTCCTCACTCCACTCAAATTTCTGGCCGAAATTTGAGCCCCCAACAGCAGCAGCCCCTCCCCCAAATCCCACTCCATTTTGCTTCAAAAATTCACAAAAATGCTTCAAAATCCATACAATTTCAAAGCTAATTCCAAATCTAACCCCTACCCATTTTCCCTTATCTCTTTTAGCATGGATCTTGGTGCAAGGATTTCAATTTGGATCTAGATTCTTGTTAGATCTCAAGATAATTGTGGGGTAAATTCTTAACCTTATGGCTAAATTAGTGTTTAATTATGGTAATCTATTGTATTCAGGTGTTAAATTGGTGGAATTGCTAGTTTTAAATTTTAAAGTTAGGGTTTGGACATTCTAGAATTGGGTTTTTAAAATCAAGTGAGGGTTTTTAACATTGTTTATGATTGTATAGTTTAGTTAACATGCTAAGTCATGCAAAGTGTAATCTAAGTGCTAAATTTGCTAATTTCTACATCTAAATTATTCTAATTAAGCTAATTGCAAACTAGTCTTTTTAGATCTATTATAATTAGTGAGTTTAAAATTTAGTTTGGGTTTGGGTGACTTAATTAAGTTATTTAGTGAGCATTTTAGCCACTAAAATTGTTAAAATATTTAAAATTGATTAAAACCCAAGTTTTAAGCTAAAATGGAAAATTGAGCTAATTTTGTTAACTTGGTTTTGTAAATATATATATTTTGATGAGAATAAATTTTTGGAATGGTTTATATGACTTGGTTATGATATTGAGTGGATATTGCGGACGCTAAATTTGTTTAAACGTCGAGTTTTGTACAAAAAACGGTTAAGTTTGCTTGCTAGATTTGTTTAAACGCCGAGTTTTGTACAAAAACGGTTAATTTTACTTGCTAGATTTTCGGAAAAATAACTTCTAAAGTGAGTTTGAGGTTTTTGTGAATTTTAACCTATTTTATATTATAATTAGTGCTTGTGAATGTGCAAATGAGTGTGTTTGGGTTTTTCTCGATGGTTTGGCGTTTGTACGCCGACGTCGAGGGTTTTGGGGTTGATTTGTGAAAACAAATCATAGGTTTTGACCTATGTGGGATTCGTGTGTCGTTTTGGTCTTCAGTC
Organism: Agapanthus africanus; assembly: GCA_030015575.1. Taxonomy (NCBI): domain Eukaryota; kingdom Viridiplantae; phylum Streptophyta; class Magnoliopsida; order Asparagales; family Amaryllidaceae; genus Agapanthus; species Agapanthus africanus. Next base: position 615,933,966 of record CM057341.1, on the reverse strand, counting down.
GGATTTTAATGCGATACGTTGCGTTATGATATGTAGGTACCCCATGTGCACTTCGAGACGATAAGCAAACGCGTGGCGACGTTGGCACCGGCGAGTAAGGACCAGGTGAGTAAATTTATATCTACCGGGAGAAGTCGGGTGGATGGCGTATAGCACCCCCGCAGTTCGTGGTGATGTATACGAATACGTATACACACATATATTGAATATATATTGTTGAGTTTATTGATGATAAAGATAGATTTTAGGTGTGATTGGATAGGTTTAGTGTTGCGAGACCCTAGAGTAGAGGTTGCACCACATTTACACACAGACACCCATACTTGCAAACATTCTTCTTTCATATGTGCGTATATGGGAATATATTTTGTAGGGTTCCTAGGCACTCTTGTGAAGGTTCATAAAGCATCAAACATGCCCGAATAAAATTTTAGACATGCCGAACAACCCAAAGCCGGGATCTTTGCTAGATTATTAGGGTTTAACATGCAAGATAACATCTTTAAACCTAAGCGTGAGGGATTACAACCTTTGTAGTCCGCTCCTTCGCTTCACAAGCTCCGAGTAGAAGTCCCTTCACCGCGATCCACGATCTCCCGGACTCAAGAGAGGCTCCACGACTCGAACGATCCATGCTAGCTTGAAGTGTTCCGCTTCTCCGATGATCTACGTCGAAGTTGCCATAACCCAAGCTTTCTCACTCTAATGAGGTGAACAACCTAATCTAAAGGGCTAGATTAGATGAGGATGATGGAGTAGTATTTATACTTTCTTTTATATCATTTTCTCACAAGAACTCATCACAAAAGAAATCACAAGTGAGCTCTCTCTCAAACTCAAGAGAGAAGAAGATGAAGAATAATGAGAATAATCCTTTTGTGATGATTAGTAGATAGGAGCATATGATTGATTATAGAACCATGGTCAAGGATGAGAGGCTAAACCTTTGTAGAGAATAATCTAGAGCTAGGGTTTGGTTAGGTTAAGTATGAGTCAAGGATAAGTATCAACCATAATATCTTAACCAAGACAAAAGAGAATCCTTCTAGAATGAACAAGAAGGAGCTAATCCTAATCAAACCCTAATCCCTTTTTATCATCCTTAAACATGTTTCATAATAAATCATATCATGTCACAATAATATATATCACATATATATTATATATTTGCAACAAAAGAAAATAATACAATTAACATATATCGCATATATATCAATGTATTAATCCAGTGAGAAAATGAAATAATAAAGCGAGCCAATATTAGATAATGTAATACAATGTATCATATATATCATTATACATTAAATCATCGAATCAACACTTGATCCGACGATCCGGCTATATCGAATATAACCGACTAATATATCATGTACCGATTCATCAAATCAACACTTGATCCGATGACCCGGTTCATATCTAAATATCGCGAGAATATAATACGGTATCTCATATCGCATTATCCTCGGTCCTGCACATATCACATATGTACCTCTACTCCATTTTGCCTGAGCCAAGAAACCTCCGTGTAGGACTCTAAAGAATCGTCAATACGCCGGTAGCAGGTGACGATCATATCAAACACCCACAAGCTGCAAGCGGTCAGCTAAACGTAACAGCCACCCAGGTATTGAGCGATCAGAAGATCAACAAGCTAGCCTGTCCGTTCTCCTGTGAATCTAATCAGTAACACTCCCGTACAGTCCGGTCTGTTCGTCTGATATGTCGCATATCAAGTCTAGGGGTGGTATACTTCAGACCCTAGTAACCGATAAGTCGTGTTGATGTGAGGCTCATAACAGGTCGAGAAACTACTGGTAACACTTACCAGTATATCTCTATTTCAGCCTTGGCCAGGGACTTCCAGTTATAGCCAATCGAACACAACACAACATCAACTCCCTATACCAGGAGAGACGAATCCCCTCCTATCGCTTATTTGCCTCCATGTGATTCGGGACTGTACCCAAAAGCCACCGTTTTGCACGCCCTCTTGGACGTGGTAAGGTGGAAATCAAAGCACAGTGGGAATCACACAAGACTCTATGACGATCTCGGGTCTACAGACTACCCTGTACCAGTGTCACCGGAGAACTGCCATCTGACGTGTGGTATATCACCATCTGGGAGTTCTCGGCGAGTCCGCCCAGTGTACCCAGTCTCCACTGAGCACCCGTACACCATCCTTGATGTCAAACACCGATGGATATGGGATCACCATCGCCCATCATATAGGTCAAGATGCGTATACGCTAGTCTACTCTGGTGTATCGATGACCTGTCTCGATATACCCTCAACTAGGAACATTTATAGGATGTACTCATCGACTACCGTGGCCCCAATAGTATGATCTCATCATAATCCCAGTAGTCGAGTACAGATCCTAAGGGCTTTATTAACATGTGAGAGAAAAACAGTAAACCAATACAAGTCAACATGTTAAGATAAAGTGAAACCAAATAGCATACTATCATGGCGAGCAAGAAAGTCCTTTTTGTATATATCCAAGCTTCCATCATAATATACATCATATGTACAACAATGGCCTCTATGGCATATACATAACTAACATATTTTTATGTGTTAACATAGGTATGGGACTATGTGTTCATATACTGGATTTGAGGATAGTACTTGGGATTTGAGATGAGTCGATGAGATTCAATTTGAGGCCGTGAGATCTGTGATATGACAGGGTTTGTATTTGATATACGACCTGATATTTTAGCGGGTCCTTTGACGTAGTTTTCACCCATGTGCATGCATACTAAGGTGGTATCAGTATTGTACTAGACAGATATCAGTACCCGGATTAGGATCTTTGATAAAGAAGATACCAGATGAATATGATATTGACCCGTACCTAGATTTGGGGATGCCGTACAACGGATTTACGTACGATCTATATATTGATGATAGATCCGCACTCTTGACTTGGGAATATCTGATTATAGATATGGTATCGGATGTGATATTATCGAGGTGGGATCACCGACTAATATATATGTTTATATATATATCGACTCAAATGTTAGGCGGTTTCCTTACCCTTAATTCAGCTTGTTAGTTCAGCCGTATAGTTTAGTATAGTTGTCAGACTAGATTAGATTCCTATCTATTTCAAAAACTAATGGATCGCGGGTATTTTTAAAGACAGGTCAAGGGATTCTACGGATATTTCAAAGAACTTATCTTTTATTAAAAACACCGTAGCCTTTATTTTCAAAACACCGCGGTTCGGGTTATATTCAAATGGCACCACCATAGAACTCATATTTATATTAAATATAGATTTGTTATCTCGTGTCTAATATTTAGCGCCCGCTCATTATTGCTGTTCGCTCCGCACCGCATACTTATATTGTGATTCCTATTTGCATTGTTGATATCATGCTGTTAGGACACCAGCACCATTACCGATGATACGTATGTACCACGTACACTTATTTGCCGGCTCACACACATCTTCATCGGTAATTGCCATGCCACGTACACTTTAGAAATACTATTGCATTGACATAGATTGTTAGCTAATAATTTAGATATGATATTAGTGTACTTGCCTTATATGCTAAATTAGACATTGTAGTTATTACTTGTTACTTCATGCATGTTATTATTCATTCTTATTTCGCATTCATGGATTTTTATGCCAATATTCACTGTTTACATGCTATTGAGGATTTGGATTCGGATTTCCATGAGATTTTCTGGATTTGGGGGAAAACCGCAAAACTTATATAAACTTCTTTTCTCTTTTTAAAATAAAAAGTGTGGTTTCCCATGATGTATGAGTCGTCCACCATGAGTTTTCTGATGGATTTCAAGACCCGAATTCAAGGAGTGGAGGAACCGTTTCGGGTAGATGGTAGACCCGGTGCGGTACCCCGGGGCAAGAGGATCACAGATGATGGCGTTGAGCCTGGCAGGGGAGCACTACAGACTGGTGATATTACCCGACGCGTCGGATATCCGGAGGATACCGTCGTGGTCTTGAGATTGATGGTAGGGGCCGGTCTGGACTGACGGCACCCTAGATAGTGAGATTGAGACATACAGAGATATTTGAGATATTGAGGTACAGAGATTGCGACACAGAGATATCGAGATATTTGGATATTTGTTTTGTGTCGATGCTAGGCACTGTTTATGCTGATTTCATTTATGATACCTCATTTTAAAAGATACAGAAAATCTCACTAATTTATGAAAGAATTTTTCTTCAGTACATGCATTCTGTTTCATGCATTCATACATCATCCATATGATATATTGCTACCTGAGGCACTGACATGGGCACATGGGATTACACTCGGGTTAGATATTTACCCTAGCCATTGTTATAGGCTGCATGTTATATATTTGAGGATATATTATGATCGTATGACCTAGGATTGCGTCATACATGCGATTCCTGTTCGTAGATGTATTCTATTCACGAGTTGGCAACTTACCCCCGTTGTGCCACAGTTCTTGCAGGTTTTGCCGTACAGGTTTCATTACGGCTTTGCTGGCACTGCTTCCATCGGGTGATTTTGCTAGTAGGTGGGTTTATTGGTATCGTACCCATCATTATACTTTGTATAATATTATTCAGTTGTATCTAGTAACTTCTATCAACCAAACATGTATTATTTTTAAGATAGAGACCAGTGATGTTATTCTTTCGACCTTAGAGTCGCGCGTTATATTTCTGTGGATTTCTTGTGGTTTTGAGTTTCCTTTTGAGTTTTGATCCTTGCCCTTGGCGTTGTATATTATATTGCTTGTGTGGTTGTGACCGTCGATTGACGAAAAGCTAGCTCCTGCTTGGGGATGACTTTAATTGATTTCGTATACTATTCATGTTGTATCCCGTTTGGGGGCCAGTATTTACAAAGGAGACTCTGCCGAAATTTTCAGTAAGTATTTGATGTTTTTAAAAACGCATAATTCGTCTTATGCTATTAAAACTACTTGATTTAAATTGGTTTTCCTTCACTCTACTACCTTTCTTGGTTTGGATTTCTGGGTTTTCGGCTTACTTAGATTACGTATGCCTCGAGACGTTTCGTAGTTTAAGTGCCGATCATGTTCCGTACTTTCGGGGCGTGACAAAGTTGGTATCAAAGCGTTAGGTTTTACCTTCGGAGCGTAGGATGACCCTTGGTTGATGGAATAGGTGACTAAAGTAGAGTGACGTACCGTGGGTATGTTCCGCGGCATACTTACGATACGCTACTCCGCTTAAGAAGCCTTATGATGTACATTTCCTTGCACAGTATTATATTCCTTTCTATGATCTAGCCTCATCGGTACCAGTTATGGTTTGCTGCCATGATTTCGGGTAGGGAGAGCTACGGCTAGAGTTGCGGTCAGCAAGAGCTCGTCACGAACGAGGACTGATCAGGGCGTAATCCCGGCGACACACGCTCGGATGTGCTGATCGGCACCAGAGGATCAGGCCACTGATAGAGGCCAACCAGATTTTGATGACCGTTGATGTATTGCTTATTCATGATGATTAAGGCACGGTTCAGCATGCAGACGAGTGAGCCAGTTGTTGCTGCGAACGACAAGATATCGCCCCAGATGTTGGAGCAATTGCAGTACGAGTTGTACTAAGAGATGAGAGAAGGTCGCTAGTCACCGAGGATGAATGACTAAGACATGTGGTTCGTTCGCTACCCCGATGCGAGGTCATCAGATAGATTGATTCCAGCTAGAGACGACTTCACGCGGAGACGTTGAGAGTCGACAAAGACGATCGAATGTCAGAAACCCATTATTCCAAGTTTAAAGTATTCGGAAAGACATGCAGGCAATTTTATGGACCCTCTAGAAGAATGAAACCCTAACTCGACTTAATGACTGTGTGAAAGCCTTTGAACCTTAGGGTTTGCGGCAGTTCTGCGGCGCCATTAGTGAGGCTTGGGTTTGCCCTTCTACGGCTGGACCACCGATGCTGTGGTATGTACTCGATACTATTAAACTGTACCCAAGATGTTGAGCTCTTGGGGGATTATGAGGTTTTGAAAAATTGATCGGATGGTTTGACTTCTTTCGGATGCTAGGTGGTGAGATGCATTTCTTGTGAGACTCCAGATACGAGGATAACCATTGGAGCTCAGTCCATGCAGCCACGACGAGACGAGTCCAAAGCAGTCGACATTAGAGAAAGTGGAGTAAGAGGTTCGTACGAGATCTTGATGAGACGACGTTCCACTCCGCCGACATCAGAGATGCGATACGCATGCCGAGGCATTGTGCTTGGATATACTTTCCAGAAGGAGTCGCGATGAGTATGCAGCCGTTCCGGAACGAGAACAGATCTAGTAAGGGACGATGACTTCCGGACAGTTCGGCAGAGACGAGATTTGGGAGAGACCTCGACAGGACCTTTCTGGGATGAATTACGAGAAGACTTGGACCCAGGAGTGGTCATGTTACGCACAACGGCAGGCCAGAGTTCAGGATCGTCGACGAGACATGCTATGAGTGACCACGACAGTTGGCCAGAGATTCTTGGAGGATGTGCTTGAGTGGGACTATTCCGCCATACTTGATTTTGGGTATTTTTGGCGATCTATTCGTATGATTGATTTTAATGATTGAGTTCATGATAATTGTCTTCATGGACCATGGTTGCACCTGCTGAGTATTTACGATTTTTGCATAGTTGTTGCACTTGATATCGTTTTCGTGCCTTGGTTTCTCGCGTTTATGATTTTATGGGTTTCATACAGTGGAGTTGATTTTGTGCGTATATACGCACACGATTTGGTTTTTGCACTCGGTATGACTCACATATGCTTGCAGTGCAGTGATACGCATTTTGTGCACTTAGATGCACTGGACTTCGATTTCGATTTTGATACTCGATGTTTGTTTTGTGCACCTTGTGCACCTGATTGGATTTTGCGCACGTTCGGCGCTTGATATTGGATTTCATGATTTCGTGCATGATGGATGCTCCTGATTTAGGTTTTCGCACATGTTGGGCGCATGTTATGAGATACGATTTTGGTGCACACCAGATGCACTAAATCGAGATTCTTCGTGCATGTCAGATGCACCTGTTTTGTTGTCTGGCACAGCCGTTGCCTTTGACAGATGTTTCGTGCACACCCGATGCACTTAGATGTTGTTTCTGTGCATATGTATGGCACATTCATGGATTTCGATTTCCGTGCGTACCAGACACACGTAGTATTCATATGCATATTTTAGGATTGATTTCTTATAGAGCAGTACGTTTTTATGATATTTGCTATGCATTTTCGTACTAAGCAGGACTAGTCAGAGGACAGTACCTGAATATGTTTTGCATGCATTGATAGCTATCGAAGGGAATTCCAAAAACCGATCTGTAGTCTCAGTATTTACCTAAGTGTCTGTGATATGACACGAAACGTTTAAACCAAGGAAACCCTTCTAAATTGTTTCCCAACACGGCGTACATTTTAAATAAAAGGTATATACGTATATGGTTATTTTCTTATGATAGACGTCCGCCACTGTGCAGTGTTATGCGCATTGCACAACGACTTTAAGAGATTTGGCATGCATTTCCTTCAGATATTTACATATATAGATTTGATATTTACATGTATAGTTTCGAGTTATATCATATTGGTTTTGCATTGGATTTGACATTTGCATCTTTACCATGACTCCGATGATTGCGGGATTCTTGACGGAGTTTTGATTTTGAGTTTTCTGCTCATTTTTCATGCGCATGCGCTGCGCTACGATTTGTTTTACGTATTTATGATTTCGGAACCCCGACGACTTGATGATTTTGCTTAGATGTTTTAGTATTTGGGGGGGAGTTTTAATTTAAATTCGGGGAACGAATTTCTTTAAGGGGGAAGATTGTAACGTTTTGAAAATCGTTTCGGTGAAATTTCGGAAAATAGGTAAAATAAGGGGGTTTTCTGTAAAAAGTCAAAATACAAGTATCTTTATTATAAAATTAAATATACATATTCTAGCTATGTAATTGCTAGTATTTGGTGTTTATTGAGCCACTGGTAAAATTTCTAATTTTCTGAAAATTTTTCTGAAATTAATTATTTTAATATTATTTTAAGTCGTCACTGATACATTTAATTAGAGAAAATTACAAATTAGAATGAGTTAAAACAAATTTTGTGCATCATAACACATTAAACAAAATTTTAACATGTGGTTTTTGAAATGAAATGAAGTTGTTAAACGATGCTAGAAAATATCGAAGAAAAAGACTTAAATAGTGAATTTAATGTAAATGGATGTTTGGGGTATAGTGTTTATCATTTTCCTTCACCCCACAACCATACCCACACCCTCACCCTCTCCCCTTTTGTGGCTGAAATCAGCAGCCCTCCCCTCACTTTCCCCACTTGAAAAGTCAATGAAGAGAAAAGAAAACAAGAAATAAAAAGGGAATTGAATATGTTATAACATAGATGTATAGGCTTTGCTTTTCCCATCATTTTCAACCCCTCCCTCTCTTTCCTCACTCCACTCAAATTTCTGGCCGAAATTTGAGCCCCCAACAGCAGCAGCCCCTCCCCCAAATCCCACTCCATTTTGCTTCAAAAATCCACAAAAATGCTTCAAAATCCATACAATTTCAAAGCTAATTCCAAATCCAACCCCTACCCATTTTCCCTTATCTCTTTTAGCATGGATCTTGGTGCAAGGATTCAATTTGGAGGTCTAGATTCTTGTTAGATCTCAAGATAATTGTGGGGTAAATTCTTAACCTTATGGCTAAATTGTTGTTTAATTATGGTAATATATTGTATTCAAGTGTTAAATTGGTGGAATTGCTAGTTTTAAATTTTAAAGTTAGGGTTTGGAAATTCTAGAATTGGGTTTTTAAAATCATGTGAGGGTTTTTAACATTGTTTATGATTGTATAGTGTAGTTAACATGCTAAGTCATGCAAAGTGTAATCTAAGTGCAAAATTTGCTAATTTCTACATCTAAATTATTCTAATCAAGCTAATTGCAAACTAGTTTTTTTAGATCTATTATAATTAGTGAGTTTAAAATTTAGTTTGGGTTTGGGTGACTTAATTAAGTTATTTAGTGAGCATTTTAGCCACTAAAATTGTTAAAATATTTAAAGTTGATTAAAACCCAAGTTTTGAGCTAAAATGGAAACTTGAGCTAATTTTGTTAACTAGGTTTTGTAAATATATATATTTTGATGAGAATAAATTATTGGAATGGTTTATATGACTTGGTTATGATATTGAGTCAATATTGCGGCCGCTGGATTTTTTTAAACGTCGAGTTTTGTACAAAAACGGTTAATTTTGCTTGCTAGATTTGTTTAAACGTCGAGTTTTGTACAAAAACGGTTAATTTTGCTTGCTAGATTTTCGGAAAAATAACTTTTAAAGTGAGTTTGAGCTTTTTGTGAATTTTAACCTATTTTATATTATAATTAGTGCTTGTGAATGTGCAAATGAGTGTGTTTGTGTTTTTCTCGATGGTTTGGCGTTTGTACGCCGACGTCGAGGGTTTTGGGGTTGATTTGTGAAAACAAATCATTGGTTTTGACCTATGTGGGATTCGTGTGTCGTTTTGGTCTTGAGCCGGATTTTAATGCGATACGGTGCGTTATGATATGTAGGCACCCCATGTGGATTTCGAGACGAAAAGCAAGCGAGTGGCGACGTCGGCACCGGCGAGCAAGGACCAGGTGAGTAGATTTATATCTACGGGAAGAAGTCGGGTGGATGGAGTATAGCACCCCCGCAGTTCATGGTGATGTATACGAATACGTATACACACATATATTGATTATATATTGTTGCGTTTATTGATGATAAAGATAGATTTTAGGTGTGATTGGATAGATTTAGTGTTACGAGACCCTAGAGTAGAGGTTGCACCACATTTACACACACACCTATACTTGCAAACATTCTTCATTCATATGTGCGTATATGGGAATATATTTTTATGTGTTCACATAGGTATGGGACTATGTGTTCATATACTGGATTTGAAGATAGTACTTGGGATTTGAGATGAGTCGATGAGATTCGATTTGAGGCCGTGAGATCAGTGATATGACAGGGTTCGTATTTGATATACGACCTGATGTTTTAGCGGGTCCTTTGACGTAGTTTTCACCCACGCGCATGCATACTTAGGTGGTATCAGTATTGTACTAGACAGAGATCAGTACCCAGATTAGGATCTTTGATAAAGAAGATACCAGATGAATAATGTGATGAATATGATATTGACCCGTACCCAGATTTGGGGATGCCATACGACGGATTTACGTACGAGATATATATTGATGATAGATCCGCACTCTTGACTTGGGAATATCTGATTATAGATATGGTATCGGATGTGATATTATCGAGGCGGGATCACCGACTAATATATATGTTTATATATATATCGACGTAGATGTTAGGCGGTTTCCTTACCCTTAATTCAGCTTGTTAGTTCAGCCGTATAGTTTAGTGTAGTTGTCAGACTAGATTAGAATCCTATCTATTTCAAAAACTAACGGATCGCGGGTATTTTTAAAGACAGATTAAGGGATTCTATGGATATTTCAAAGGACTTATCTTTTCTTTAAAAACACCGTAGCCCTCATTTTCAAAACACCGCGATTCGGGTTATATTCAAATGGCACCACCGTAGAACTCATATTTATATTAAATATAGATTTGTTATCTTGTGTCTGGTATTTAGCTCCCGCTCATTATTGTTGTTCGCTCCGCACCGCATACTTATATTGTGATTCCTATTTGCATTGTTAATATCATGCTGTTAGGACACCAGCACCATTACCGATGATGCGTATGTACTACGTACACTTACTTGCCGTCTCACACACATCTTCATCGGTAATTGCTATACCACGTACACTTTAGAAATACTATTGCATCGACATAGGTTGTTGGCCAATAATTTAGACATGATATTAGTGTACTTGCCTTATATGCTAGATTAGATATTGTAGTTATTACTTGTTACTTCATGCATGTTATTATTCATTGTTATGCCGCATTCATGGATTTTTATGCCTATATTCACTGTTTACATGCTATTGAGGATTTGGATTCGGATTTCCATGAGATTTTCTGGATTTGGGGGAAAACCGCAAAACTTATATAAACTTCTTTTCTCTCTTTAAAATAAAATGTGCGGTTTTCCATGATGTATGAGTCGTCCACCATGAGTTTGCTGATGTATTTTGAGACCCGAATTGGAGGAGAGTAGGAACCGTTTCGGGTACATGGTGGACCCGGTGCGGTACCCCCGGGCAAGAGGATCGTAGATGATGGCGTTAAGCCTGGCAGGGGAGCACTACATACCGGTGATATTACCCGACGCGTCAGATATCCGGAGGATACCGTCATGGTCTTGAGATTGATGGTAGGGGCCGGTCTGGACTGAAGGCGCCCTAGATTGTGAGATTGAGACATACAGAGATATTTGAGATATTGAGGTACAAAGACTGCGACACAGAGATATCGAGATATTTGGATATTTGTTTTGTGTTGATGCTAAGCACCGTTTATGCTGATTTCATTTATGATACCTCATTTTAAAAGATACAGAAATCTCACTAATTTATGAAAGCAGTTTTCTTCAGTACATGCATTCTTTTTCATGCATACATACATCATCCATATGATATATTGCTACCTGAGGCACTAACACGGGCACATGGGATTACACTCGGGTTAGATATTTACCCTAGCCATTGTTATAGGCTGCATGTTATATATTTGAGGATGTATTATGATCGTATGACCTAGGATTGCGTCATACATGCGATTCCTGTTCGTAGATGTATTCTATTCACGAGTTGGCAACTCACCCCCATTGTGCCACAGTTCTTGCAGGTTTTGCCGTACAAGTTTCATTACGGCTTTGCAGGCACTGCTTCTATCGGGTGATTTTTCTAGTAGGTGGGTTTATTGGTATCGTACCCATCATTATACTTTGTATAATATTATTCAGTTGTATCTAGTAAATTCCATTAACCAAACATGTATTATTTTTGAGATAGAGACCAGTGATGTTATTCTTTCGACCTTAGAGTCGCGCGTTATATTTCTGTGGATTTCCTGTGGTTTTGAGTTTCCTTTTGAGTTTTGATCCTCGCCCTTGGCGATGTATATTATATTGCTTTTGTGGTTGTGACCGTCGATTGACGAAGAGCTAGCTCCCGCTTGGGGATGCCTTTTATTGATTTCGTATACTATTCATGTTGTATCCCGTTTGTGGGCCAGTATTTACAAAGGAGACTCTGCCGAAATTTTCAGGAAATATTTGATGTTTTTAAAAACGCATAATTCGGCTTATGCTATTAAAACTACTTGATTTAAATTGGTTTTCCTTCACTCTACTACCTTTCTTGGTTTGGATTTCTGGGTTTTCGGCTTACTTAGATTACGTACGCCTCGAGACGTTTCGTAGTTTAAGTGCCGGTCATGTTCCGTACTTTCGGGACGTGACAGTTGATGTCTTGCATTACTTTTTTTTTACCATGTGTGGATCTTCGCCGTTGGGCGTCGTATATATTTTTATGGTTGTAGTGGTTGTTTCTGCCGTTGGGCGTGATTTGCTCCCGTTTTGGGATGTTTTATTTATATTCTGTGTTGTACCCGTTTTCGGGGCTGGTTTTTACTAAGGAGGTGCTGCCCAAATTTTCAAAAGACAAAACATGATTTATTATACCTTTATTTTAAAGCTTCACCTCTTTATTTCTTAAAAATGGTTTAGATTTCTGAGTTTCAACTTACTTGAATTACGTTACGCCTGTATACGTCGCATGATTTAAGTGCTGGTCACGAGCTAATATTTCGGGTCATGACACAGGAAACCGTGGCGGACTCGACGATGGAGGCGGAATACATCGCTGCCAACGATGCTGCCAAAGAGGCTGTCTGGATGAAGAAGTTCATCACTGAACTTGGAGTGGTTCCATCTATTGAGCATCCAATACCTTTGTATTGTGACAACAATGGAGCTGTGGCTTTGGCCAAGGAATCCAGGTTCCATCAGAGATCCAGGCATATTCTGAGGCGGTAGCACCTGATCCTGTAGATAGTTGATCGCCATGAGATCGAGGTCAGGAGTGTTGACACGAAGGACAACACTGCGGATCCACTCACGAAGGCCATACCCCAGATACATTTTGGGAGACTCTTTGGGCTGTTGGGTATGAGATACCACAACAGCTGGCCTTAGTGCAAGTGGGAGATTGTTAGTTATATATATGCCCTAGAGGCCATTGTTGTACATATGATGTATATTATGGTGGATGCTTGGATATATATAGAGAGGACATTCTTGCTCGATATGATAGTATGCTATCTGGTTTTACTTTGTCTTAACATGTTGACTTGTATTGGTTTACTGTCTTGCTCTCACATGTTGATAAAGCCCTTAGGATTTGTACTCGACTACTTGGACTATGATGTAGATCATACTAGTGGGGCCAGGGTAGTCTAAGAGTACATCCTATAACTGTTCCTAGTCGAGCATGTATCGAGACAGGGCATCGATACTCCAAAATAGACTAGCGTATACGCATCTTGACCCATTTGATGGGCGATGGATGATCCCATATCCATTGGTGTTTGAAATCAAAGATGGTATACAGGTTCTCAGTGGAGACTGGGTACACTGAACGGAATCGCCGAGAACTCCTAGATGGTATTATACCTATCGTCAGATAGCAGTTCTCTGGTGACACTGGTATAAGTTAGTCTGTAGACCCGAGATCGTCATAGAGTCTTGTGTGATTTCCACTGTGCTTTGATTTCCATCTTACCACGTTCAAGAGGACATGCAAAACAGTGGCTTTTGGTTATAGTCCCGAATCACATGGATGCAATGAGCGATAGGAGGGGTTTCGTCTCTCCCGGTATTAGGAGTTGATGTTGCGCCGTGTTCGATTGGCTATAACTGGAAGTCCTTAGGCAGGGCTGATATGGAGACCTACTGGTAAGTGTTATCAGTAGTTTCTCGACCCATTATGAGCCTCACATCGACACGAATTATCGATTACTGGGGTCTGACGTTTACTACCCCTAGACTAGATATGCGACATATCAGACGAAGAGACCGGACTGTACGAGAGTGTTACTGATTGGATTCACAGGAGTGTGTACAGGCTTGCTTGTTGATCATCTGATCGCTCAATACCTGGGTGGCTGTTACGTTTAGCTGACCGCTTGCAGCTTGTGGGTGTTTGATATGATCATCACCTACTGCCAGCGTATTGACGATTCTTTAGATTTCTACAAAGAGGTTTCCTGGCTCAGGAAGAACTGAGTAGGAGCACATATGTGATATGTGCGGGACCGAGAATAATACGTGTATGTGATGCCGTATTCGATTCTCGCGATATGTGATATCATCCGGGTATATGTGATATAGCCGGGTTATCGGATCAAGTGTTGATTCGATAAAAAGGTACATATTATATTAGTCGGTTATATGTAATATAGCCGGGTTATTAAATAGAGTGTTGATTTAATAATTTAATGTATAATTATATATGTGATATATTATATTATATTAACTAATATAAGCTCACTTAAATCATTCTTTTTCTCACTAGATGATACATTGATATATATGTGATATATGTTAATTGTATTATTTTCTTTTGTAACAAAATATTATATATATGATATATAATATTGTAATATGTTAGGGTTACAAATACATCTAGGGTTTATGAGAGTTAAACCATGATTATGGTTTATAGTTGGATTTATAATTAATTTTGAAATTCAAATTCAATGGATTAAGTTATGGATGAGCTTGAAGTCCACCTTTTTGGATATTTCTAAGATATTTTGTTAACCCAATCCTAACCCTAACCCATGGTCAACTCTCTACAAGGGTTAAGTATGGCATGCTTAACCCTTGGTTGCATTTCTAACCTCAACAATAATTCATTCATCACATCTTCATCTTCTTCCTCCTCTTGAAAAAAAAGCTTTCTAGCTTTTAGTTTTATGATGAATAAAAGTGAGAAATAGAAAACAAAAGAGAGTAAAATTCCAACTTCATCATTCTCAACTATTCTATCCACTTAGATTAGGTGTGTTCACTTCACTAATACCTCATTAGTAAAGTGAGATCTTGAGTTGTGATTCCTCAAGGTAGATCGTCTTGGATTTCGAAGACTTCAAGCAAGATGTATCATTCAACTCATAGAGCCTCTCGAGAGTCCGGGAGCTTGATGATCGCAGCGAAAGGACCTCAACTCCGAGCTTATGAAGCGAAGGAACAGACTACAAGGGTTGTAATCCCTAACTCTTAGAAGTAAGGGTGTTTACTTGTTGCTTTTAACCCTAATTCTCTAGCAAAGATTCTTGCTTAGGTTGTTCGGCACTTGAAAATTAAAAATACGGCATGTTTGATGCCTTGTCGAACCTTGTCCTGGTGCCTAAGAACCTTACAGAACCCACCCTAGAATCCCGAGCCAATTCCCTTCTGTTATGGCCGCAGATTTATTGCCTTGGGCCGCAATTTGCGGCCACTTTGTGGTGGAATCCTGTGATTTTTGTACAGTGGCTCCCTTTTCCTATATCTAGAACAACCTGATGTGCAAAATTGGCTAATTTTAGCTTAGTCAAAATCTGTGATAGATTTCCTTAGTCGCTGAATTTCGTTTTCTGATTTCTAAATCGTGGTTTTCAGATTTGAGTTTAGATTCTGTCGTTGGACGTTTATACGTCAACTGAGGAGGGTTATTTGGTTGATTTTGCATGCGAGGCAATAGGTTTTAACCTACGAGCGAACCGTGTGCCGTATCGGTTTTCGGATTTGGTTTTAATTGCATTGCGATTGTGTGTTGAATTGTAGGTACTTCGCGTGGAGTTCTGAGATGACGAAGCACATCGACTTCGGCTAAGCGAGGAGTTTAGCCGGTGAGTAGATTTATATCTACGGGAGAAGTCAGGTGCATGGCGTATAGCACCCCCGCGACCATTGATATGGAAAGATCGTTTTATAATCATAATTTTGATAAAGGTTTTAGTAAATTATAATTATGATAAAGTTGACGCTATTGGATATATTGCTTGAGAATATGAAATGAGAAGTGAATCATGATAGGTACGAATTGAAAGAGAACAAGTATGAGTTGATAATGGTATGATATGAGATCGAGATCGATAAACACGACACGAGATTTAAATAGAGGTGTTGTGAAATAAATAAGATATGACGTTTATACAAATGTGATTTGAGATATATGTGTGTGTATATATATTTATGAGATAATGAGTAATATGCCGTATGAGACTTTAGATCCGTACCCTCATTATTGTATAGGTCGTTAGATTCCCTATTCTGTTTGATGACCCCGTATGATGGATTTCCGTACGTGATGAGATGTACCGGATGATTGATCCGCGCTAGTGATTTGAGGATGATGATCGAGGATTATTGTCATATGGGATGTTATGAGGCGGGATCGCTGATTTAGAGATTGCCACCTGAACCATACCTATTTTCAAAGCGAAGATATGTATCGTTTAAAAGTGACCGTATGATTCTTGTGTATATAGATACACCCATTTATTATTCATGTTGTGTAGGATATTACCCCTCGTTATGTACATACCACGTGTCGGTATTTAATGCTATATGATATCATTTGCTAGTACACCTGCACAATTACCGTTGATGCACATGTTACATATACACAGATTTACCGGCTCACACACATTCATCATCGATAATTGCCATGTAATTACTGTAAGTCCATGCTACCTCTCCCGGTACTTTCGGGCATGCGGAATTTGGTGAAAAACAATTTTTCTACAGGTGGTAACATGGACTCAAAACCGGATCTTTGTTAGACATCTAACTAACAACCTAACTAGGAGTTGTTAACTACTCGATTAGGGGGTTATACCTTTCTTTCTTGATCTCCTACGTCTTCAAGCCTCGATGGTTGATCGGATCGGCTTCACTCCATCGTCTCCTTGCGCCGAAGATAGATCCACCTCGAAAGCTTCTACCTTTGGCTTCTTCTTCGATCTTCGAAGAAACTAGTTCACTTGGTTTGCTAAACCTTGTGAACTAGAGTGAGTAGAGAAGAGTGTATTGGGATTTTCTCTATAGTTCTTGGTTCTCAACACATGAGACAAGTGAACCATAGACTAAGAGAGGGAGAGCAAGAGGAAGGAGATGAGAGCTCAAGAACAAGAGAGAGAATGAGAATGATAGAATGAGAGAAGACTTTTTTCATTTGGCTCTCATAATCCATAACCATCATAACACATCATAGCAATCAAGTATTATGTGATGGTTTAAGCAACAATAGCCATATCATTTCATGCACTCAGTTTGCACAAGAGAGCAATCAAGCAAAAGTCTTTGCCATGAAATAATAGCTATTGTTATCATGATGGTCAACTAGTCAAGCCTAGTCAACCGGTCAACAAAGTCAACAAGTCAACAAAGTCAACAAGTCAAAAAAGTCAACCCCTCAATAACCATGTCACCATAATACTTAATTAATATAATTGTTAATTATATATCACATTCTCATTAGGGTTGAGCAAAAGTCAATAGTCAACGGTCAACGGTCAACAACCTTAATGAGAATCCTCTGCCTCTGTCTCTCCGTCAACTGTGCATACACACCCGCATCCGCGTTCCGAGGAACACGGATGCATACTGGATAAAACCAATCCCAAAAGGTACACTAGGATCTGGCTTAAACCAAAGCCCGCTAGTGTAAACTATCCGGACACTGTACGTGGACAAGTGCACGGATGTGACCGAACCCTGTCGCAAAACCATGCGACCTGTCGCAAAACCATGCGACCTCTACTCTTTTGCCTAAAGGCGACTAGCTTTCTGTGTGGGACTCTAAAGACTCGACACTACGCTGGCAGTGGGTTTAACCACAGACCGCAAGCGGCACTAGCTGTGCGTAACGGTCCCCAGGTAGATGCCGACAAGAAGACTGACGAGGCGAAACCCATCTGAACTCCTACTGAGCCTGAATGTGACAATCTCCGTACAGTCCAGTCTGTTCGTCTGATACATCGCATGGCGGGCCTAGGGGGGCGGTAAACGTCAGTCCCCTAATAGCGGTATAAGTCGTATCAGAGTGAAGCCCAAAACACCCTGAGATAACACTGGAAGCCTACCTGTATATCTCGATTGCCCTGTCCAGGGACTACTCGTGTAATGGCTCTCCTAGACACAGCGCGATGTCAACCCCCAATACCGGGAGAGACGAATCCTGTCTAACCGTCACTTCCTCCAGGTGCTTCGGGACTGCACCCAACTACCACCTGTTTGCACGACTCCTTTGAGCCGTGGTAGGGTAGTAATCAAAGTACAGTAGGAACACACTCGAGGCGAAGTGACAGTGTCAAGTCAGCGGACTAAGCTGTACTCATGTCACCTGGGAACTGATAACTGACGATAGGTATAATACCAACCGGTCAGTTCCCGACGAGTCCTGTCCAGTGTACTCGTAACCCAACGAGCACCCGCATACTATCTCCAGTACGACGTACTGATGGCTGTGGGACAGACCATCTGCCACACTGGGATGAGAAGCGCATGCGCTAGTCTACTCCGGAGTATCGATGCCCTGTCTCGATAGTCCTGCGACTAGGGACCTGCATAAGGATGTGCTTATAGATTACCCAGCCCCCACTATTGTGACTGCCATCACAATGCTGGTAATCAAGCAAAGATCCTAAAGGCTCCACTAATGCGTATAGGTGATATAATAAAATAAACACATGTACACATTGAAGTAGAAACAAACCAAATAGCATACTACTATTTTGAGCAAGATTGTATATACAAGGTGAATATCCCAAGCTTCCATTAAGTAATATACAAACTAGTATGATACAGTAATGGCATCTAGGGCATATACACTAACAATCTCCCACTTGCACTAAGGCCATGTACTGGCGTATCGAAGACCTATCATCTCGATCAGCCGCTCGAACTGAGTCTGGGGCAAGGCCTTGGTGAATGGATCTGCAGTGTTATCTTCTGAAGCAACCCTCCGAACCTCGATCTCCTGGCGATCCACGATCTCCCTGATCAGGTGATACCGCCTCAAGATGTGTCTGGATCTCTGATGGGACCTGGGTTCCTTCGCTAAAGCTATAGCCCCGTTGTTGTCGCAATACAGAGGTATTGGATCAACAATGGACGGAACCACCTGAAGTTCTTTCAAGAACTTCCTCATCCAGACAGCTTCCTTTGCGGCATCAGATGCAGCGATGTATTCCGTTTCCATCGTCGAGTCTGCAACGGTTTCCTGTTTGGAACTCTTCCAACACACCGCCCCTCCATTGAGGGTAAAGACAAAACCCGACATGGACTTGGAATCATCCTTGTCACTCTGGAAGCTGGAGTCAGCAAAGACCTCGATCTGGAGGTCTTTTCCGCCATACACCAAGAACATCTCCTTAGTCTTTCTCAGGTACTTGAGAATGTTCTTTACCGCTATCCAGTGTTTCACCCCAGGGTTTGACTGATACCGGCTTACCACACTCAGTGCATAAGCTACATCCGGTCTCGTACACAACATCGCATACATTATAGAGCCTACCGCAGAAGCGTAGGGTATAATAGACATGCGATCCCTCTCCAAATCAGTCTTGGGAGACATCTCTTTAGAGAGGGTGATCCCGTGACAAGCCGGTAGGTTACCGCGCTTGGAATCTTCCATACTGAATCTTTTCAGTATGGTGTCGATGTACCTGGACTGTGAAAGTCCTAATATCCTCTTAGATCTATCACGATGGATCCGGATCCCCAGGATGTATGAGGCATCACCCAGGTCTTTCATGGAGAACCTGTGTGACAAGAACACCTTGACAGATTGTAGCATAGGAATGTCATTTCCTATTAAGAGAATGTCATCCACGTACAAAACGAGGAATACTACAGTTCTCGCTACAAATCTACAATAGATGCATGGTTCATCTGGATTTTTGATAAAGCCAAATTCCTTGAACTTCTCATCAAAACAGATGTTCCAACTCCGCGATGCCTGCTTTAGTCCATAGATGAACTTAAGCAACTTGCACACCTTTCCGCTGCTCCCACTCTGAATGAAACCCTCCGGTTGGTCCATATAGACACACTCCTCTAAATTTCCATTTAGAAAAGCGGTCTTTACGTCCATTTGCCAGATCTCATAATCGTGGAAGGCAGCAATGGCAAGAAGGATCCGAATGGATTTCAGCATAGCCACTGGAGAAAAGGTTTCGTCATAGTCCAAACCAGGTCTTTGACGAAAACCCTTTGCAACAAGTCTAGCTTTATAGGTCTCAACCTGTCCATCTACACCAATCTTCCTTTTGAAGATCCACTTGCATCCTACGGGTTTTACCCCGTCTGGAGCAATGTCCAACGTCCATAACTTGTTAGTGTACATGGACTCCATTTCGGTCCGCATTGCATCCAGCCATTTTACCGAGTCAACGCTCTGAACGGCCTGTTGGAAGCTAGTAGGCTCATCATAATCTATGATGCAATCCTCTCTATCCCCGTCTATGAGAAAACCGTAGTATTTCTCGGGCGGATGAGACTGCCTACTACTCCTGCGGAGCGGCGTAGGAATGTCCTGTTCTTTTGAACCCTCTGGTTCCACTAAGCTTTCAGTAATAGCTCGTGGTTCTGGAATTTCTTCCAGTTCTACTGCGCTCCCACTAATTTCCTTTTCTAAGAACTAGTGTTCTAGAAAGTGGGCATGACGAGAAACAAAAACCTTTTGTTCCTCTTCGCAATAGAAGAAATATCCCTTGGAGTTCTTTGGACATCCCACGAACTTGCACTGTACTGAGCGTGCCTCGAGCTTGTCCGCATGCTGCTTTTTGACAAAAGCTGGACTTCCCTATGTCTTAATGTGATTAAGATAGGGTCTCTTCCCACACCACATTTCATATGGTGTAGTAGGCACAGTCTTAGTTGGAACTCGGTTCAAAAGGTATGTTGCTGATTCTAGCGCATACCCCCAGAATGATCGCGGTAACTCAGCGTTACTCATCATGGACCGTACCATATCCAATAGGGTTCGGTTCCGTCTCTCCGATACACCGTTATGTTGCAGAGTGTATGGAGGAGTAAGCAGAGAGAGAATTCCGTTCTCTTTTAAATAGTCCAGGAACTCGGCACTTAAGTATTCTCCACCTCGATCCGATCTTAGAATCTTGATACTTTTGCCGGTTTGTTTTTCTACTTCATTCTTATATTCCTGGAATTTTCCAAAGGCTTCGGACTTATGTTTCATTAAGAAGACATAACCGTACCTTGAAAAGTCATCCGTAAAAGTAATGAAGTAAGAATAACCGCTTCGCGCATGTGTAGACATTGGACCGCACACGTCGCTGTGTACGAGTCCCAAGAGCTCGCTCGCTCTTACTCCGTGTCCAGTGAACGGAGTTTTTTTCATCTTTCCTTTGAGACAGGATTGACAAGTGGCATACGATTGATATTCGAACGGATTCAAATATCCTTCTGTATGTAACTTCGTCAACCTTCTCTCATTGATGTGACCTAGTCTATAATGCCATAAGAAAGTCTGATTTATTTCCGGAGACTTTCTTTTGTGTGTATTCTGGACATTGAAAATCCGTGGTTGGTTTAATACGTATATACCATTGCTCAATGTACCTGACCCAATCAAAACTTGATTAAGATGAATGTTTACAACATTACTTACAAACGCAAATTCATAACCTTCTTTAGAAACTAAAGATACAGAAATGATATTACAAGTTGCGTCGGGTACAAAAAAGCAATTGCGCAAAACCAAAACATGTCCATCTGACATTCCCAGGTGATAGTCCCCCACGGCCATAGCATCCATGCTAGCTCCGTTTGCAACTCTGAGGGTCATGTCACCTGTCTTCAAAACCCTACGGTTTCTCAACGCCTGCAAAGAATTACAGATATGAGATCCTGATCCGGTATCCAATACCCAGGAAGTAGAGTTTATTGAAAGACAGTTTTCAATAACATACACACCTGAAGCTGAAGCCGCAACCTGCTTCAATTCCTGTGTCCTGGCTTTCCAAGCCTTGCAATCATTCTTCCAGTGTCCTTTCTTATGACAATAGAAGCATTCTTCCTTATCCACAAGCTTTCCCACTTTCTTTGTTACTTTTGTCTTTCCATTCGTATCCACTTTACTAACACCGCCCCTTGGTTTGGCGGGGGCTTTCTTCTTCTTTACCTTGGCTTTCGCCTTGGACCTAGAAGAGGAAGATCCTCCTACAAACAAAGTGGATGTTTCCCTACCTTTCTGTAGGGTGCCCTCTGCACTCCTCAGCATGTTGAGGAGTTCTGAAAGTTCAACTTCCTTTTCTTGTAAGTTGAAGTTCAGGATAAACTTGGCGTAAGTGGAAGGAAGGGACTGGAGAATCAAGTCCGTATAGTGCTCGTTCTCTAACATGGTCCCAAGTTCCGCGAGCTCCTCAATGAAATCAATCATCTTAAGCACGTGTTCCGCTACCGATGTGTTAGTTGTATGTATGCCCTAGAGGCCAGTATTGTACAGATGATGTATATTATATTGGATGCTTGGACATATATAGAGATGACTTTCTTGCTCGATATGATAGTATGCTATCTGGTTACTCTTTATCTTAACATGTACACTAGTCTCTTTAAACTGTCTTATGGTTACATGTTGGTAAAGCCCTTAGGATGTGTACTTGACTACCTGGACTATGATGCAGATCATACTAGTGGGGACATGGTAGTCCATAAGTACATCCTTCAAGGTCCCTAGTCGTGGGTGTATCGAGACGGGGCATCGATATACCAGAGTAGACTAGCGTATACGCTTCTCGACCCATGAGATGGGCGATGGATGATCCCATATCCATTGGTGTTTGACATCAGAGATGGTGTACGGGTGCTCAGTGGAGACCGGGTACACTGGACGGACTCGCCGAGAACTCCCAGATGGTATTATACCTCACGTCAGATGGCAGTTCTCAGGTGACACTTATACAGGTTAGTATGTAGACCTGAGATCGTCATAGAGTCTTATGTGATTCCCACTGTGCTTTGATCTCCACCTTACCACGTCCTTGAGGGCGTGCAAAACGGTGGTCTTTGGGTACAGTCCCGAGTCACATGGAGGCAATGAGCGATAAGAGGGGTTTCGTCTCTCCCGGTATTGGGGGTTGATGTTGCGCTGTGCTCGATTGGCCGTAACAGGGAAGTCCCTGGCCAGGGCTGATCAGAGATTTGCTGGTAAGTGTTACCAGTAGTTTCTCGACCCGTTATGAGCCTCACATCGGCACGACTTATCGGTTATTGGGGTCTGACGTATACCACCCCTAGACTTGATATGCGACATATCAGACGAACAGACCGGACTGTACGGTAAGTGTTACTGGTTGGATTCACAGGAGTGTGAGCGGGCTAGCTCGTCGATCTTCTGATCGCTCAATACCCGGGTGGCCGTTACGTTTAGCAGACCGCTTGCGGCTTGTGGGTGCTTGATATGATCATCATCTGCTACCGGCGTATTGACGAGTCTTTAGAGTCCTATACAGAGGTTTCCTGGCTCAAGCGAAACGAAATAGAAGCGCATATGAGATATGTGCGGGACCGAGAATAATGTGTGTATGTGATACCGTATTTGATTCTCGCGATTAATGTTTCGATTGGTTGTATGCGATATAACCTAGTTATCGAATCGAAGATCGATTCGATAAGCCGATACATTGAATACTAGTCGGTCATGTGCGACATGACCAGATCATTGAATCAAGTGTTGATTTAATGATTTAATGTATAATTATATATTTGATATATTACTTTAAATTAACTAGTATTGGTTCACTTTAAACGGATTTTTCTCACTTGATGCACATTGTATATGTGATATACTTTTGTGCACATATTTGTATCATGTTTGATGATACTTGATCATTTAGTTAAGTGTATAGGATTAAACCATGATTAATTTGATAATTAGGGTTTTGCATATCCATTTATTTGTTTATTTATTTATTTGGAAAGGATAAAGATGAGAATGGTGGCTTTCTTTGTTTCTTATTGAAGCTTCATGAAGCTTTGACTTCTTAACCATTCTTGTCTTCATGCTTAACCCTAACCCATCCAAGTTACCATGGTTTATTATCTACACTCAACTATGGTTAGCTTATGATAAGTATTGATTTATTTTTCATTTTATATCAACACTTATCATATTCTTTCTTCTTCTTCATCTTCATCTTCAAGAAAGAAACCATGATGCCATCAATGGCAACTTGAGTTCTAGTGAGAGAAATCCAATTCTAAAGTGAACCCACCTCCTATTTCTTCACCCTCTACCTCTTGCCAAGTTGTTTTGGTTGTTTTCTTCACAAGTTTCACAACTTTGTGAAGTCGGAGCTTGAACTTGTGATGCCTCGACGTAGATCGTCTTTGACACGAAGCCGACGACCTAGCTCGCCCGTTTCTCCGATGAAGCCGATGAATGAGTTCGTGATTCATGATGGACAGCGAGAGGACACCCACGTGGAGCTAAGGAAGTGGAGAACCGGATCTACAAAGGTTGTAGCCTCTCTCCTTTAGTTAAAATGTTAACTAGATTCGTATTTCGCCTAGAATTCTAGCAGACGATCCGTATTAGGGTTTCTCGGCACCCATAAAATTTAAAATTGGCATGGTTGATGCCTTGTGAGACCTCTATAGTGTGCCTAGGAACCCTACAGTGGTATCAGAGCCTAGCTAGAGCCTTAGGCGAAGTCTAGACGGAGTTTGAAGTCCGAACGAACCGGAAACCCCAAAACCCATGAGCTCTCTGGACTTTTTCTAAAATCTGGGATTTTTCCAGATTAAAAATGCCTAAAAAATTCATCAGGAAGATCTAAGAATTATGGTGAAACACGAGCTCATGATTCATCTAAACAGCCGCGGAAACGCGGCAGAAGCATGGCTTCTGCCGCGGTTCCGCCGCCGACTGTTCACATTGCCCAATATTGTTTGCACAGTAATTCTTCTTTTCTGCTGCTGAGTTTTATGGGAATTTTTAATTTTTATTCAAGAGTTGAATTTTCTGGGGTGTTTTGGAGCTTCGCAGTTTCGATCGGATTATCAAATTTCGTCTTTGTGTTTTTCCGGATAATTTTTAGAATATGTTAAAAAGTTCGACCGAATACAAATACCCAATTTTTCCCCTGTCGGGAAATTTCCAAGTGTTGGATTTTTCCATAGTTTAACGACGTTCTAAGTAGTGCAAGTAACGCGATGGACCCTCTAGAAGACAACAAACCTTAACTCGATTATGTAACCGTCTTGAACTGCCCTTTGAACCTTCGGGTTTGGGGCAGTACGGCGTGCCACATGTGAGGCGTTGGCTTGACCCTTCTACGGCTGGACCGTTGGTACTGAGGCACGAACTGAATGTTGTTAGACTTAATTCATGTGTTGAGCTGTATCGGGAAAACTTAGGTATTCGACTGTTCGATCGGAAAGTTTAACATTTTCTGTTTATCTGGAATGTGATACAATAATTGGAATTCACAAACAGTTATGAGATAACTGAATGAATGTTATAAATCTAGCAGTTTAGTCCCATATGATATTGAAAATAGTTTTCGATAATGAGACTAAAATGCGGGATTTATATCTGTTAGGCATGTGATGTCTAAGTATTTCATTTGATTAGGCATGCGATGTCTAAAGAAGTTGCGGATTCCAATTGTTGTAGTTTTACACTTTTTTTTTTCTGTGACCGTAAGTGTAGTATGTACATATCGCCGGTTTCGTTGCTATACGTCAACGACAATTGGGGTATGCATACTTACTTACGTTGATGACATGTGATGTTATGTGTTGCTGGATATGTTATATTGGATCGTCGTGTTTGAATAGCCGGGGTTTTTTATGTGAGATGAGTGTTTTTCATTTTCATTCATGTAAAAACTTGTATTTAATATTCTTTTATTGGGGCACTTCCAGGTTGCGGAAGTTGTCACCCTTTGTATATTATTTACTTTTCTGCATTAGGATAGACCCAAGGAGGGGAGCACAAGTAACCGGGTTCTGGGGTCCAGTGGGAGACCAACTCGAGGAGTCGAGTCCGGGTCTCCTAACCCTAGAATTGGCAGGGTTGCTTGCCGTTCTCGTAGGGGTCTAGGGGTGTGGGATTGGCTATTCATCACGACCGTGGAATCCGTGTTTTTTACTGGCTCGTATTGAAAACACGGACGTCCTAGTATATCCAATGTTTCATATGTTTTTCTGCTGCGATATCTGTGATGTGATCATGTGATGTTCTGTGATAGATACAGTATACAGTATATATGATATATTATATAGACGTTACTTATGTTTTGCACCCGCACTAGCCCTGCCCTGCTCTGTCGTTAGTTACCTAACCTAACGGTGCACGAGGGGACATCGAGGCGAATGCGGATGGCATAAGTGTACGTCATATCTATCTGTGATGTTTAGGTAATTAAATGATGGGACTTCATTAATTTGATTAATGAAAGAAAAGAAACCTAAGATGTTGTAGAATCAAATTTTAAACAAAAAAGGTAGCTACAGTTCTTGCTTTGCATAGCGGTATATATGATATACCCTGCACCTTATTCGATGAGGAAAGGACCGAGATCCCTTCACCGGGAGTGACTCCTTTAGCAATAACTGGAAGATGCTACACATTCAGTTTGGCTTTGATTGCTTTTAAGAGTTTTTGCTTTGCACAGTGATATATATGATATATCCCGCACCTCATTCGACGAGGAAAGGGCCGACGATCCCTTCACCGGGAGTGACCCCTTTAGCAAAACTAGAAAAGCCTCAAAATCACTCCATTTCAAAACTTCATTCGATTCTACAACGATATCAAGTTCATTACGCTCATGGTTTTTTCTGAAAGAACCCGCGTAGCCCTCCGTCATTTTAGATAGACATTATTTAGTATTCGTGCTATGTTTGTTGACTTAGTCAAGGCATAGTGTATGGTAGCTAAATTATGTTTATCTGTAACAACATGAGATGTGATTGGATTAGAGCATTCGCACGGCCTTGTTGACTCAGTCAAGGGTCGTACGGGTGGGTTTAATTCAATCGGGAAATGTACGGGTTGAACTTGACTTGCGATTTATGGTTTGTTGACTTAGTCAAGGTCATAGATCGCTAGGGGCAAAAGCATTATCGGGAATTTCAAGTGTTGAAATTTGCAATGAGATTGCATACCTACTATGAGATAGTTGGATCCCGATACCCACTGCGAGTAAGAGTTACTCCTGGGAGAGTTTTACACATTACAATTAGCCGATCAAGTAGGTGACTAGAAAGGTGTTAACGAGGTTACGCCTCTGGGAAAACGAGATTTACATTAATTAGGTTCGTGCGAAAGCACGGGGGACCTCCCTCAAAGTACCGACACTGGCCTGGCTGAAAGATTGGCGAACTTGTAGTGTGTAATTAATCCCGGCTAGTCTTTCCTTTTAGGTTTGAAGGAAGATTTGATAAAAAGCAGTGGGAGCCATCCTGATTAGATAACATAATAACCAATCTGATCTTGCACGAGCATACGCTAAAGTGTTTTCTTCTCTCTCTCTCCAGGTAGCGACCATTTCATGCCTTAATCAAGATAATAATATGGATGTATTGACCGAACCCGCATGTTATACTGTGCAGGGGAACGTTGAACCCGTTCTATCTTATAAGTATTAT